>CM021101.1:322405229-322458831 GCA_007115665.2 Sequoiadendron giganteum | reverse complement strand
CGATCTAATCTTTAGGCACAAAAAGAGAAGAACTAGGATGAATTAAGGATCAAAGTGATGATGGGGATGAGATAAATGAAAGATGGATGATATGGATGATGAAAACTTTTGAAGAAATTTGAGGGAAATTCTAAACTTTAGGACTTGATTTTATGGGATTTTGGTTGATTTGGATAATTTGACTGAGTGTGTTAATTCAAACAAAGTGATTTTGGATAATGAACTTGTAAACTCTAGGAAGTTGTATTATCTTAGAGTGAACTCGTACACAAGAGGATAATTTGACTAAGTGTGTTAAGTTAAACAAAGTGATAATGGATGGATAATTTGACTAAGTGTGTTAAGCCAAAAAAAGTGATAATGAACTCCTAGACCCCAAGATGTTGGATTTTATCAAGAGGTAAATTCTCTCACAAGGATAATTTGACTAAGTGTGTTAAGTCAAAGAAGATGATTTTTATTTTGCCTAGAAGTTTAGCATAAATGATGTTTTCAACGTTTCCAAGTTTTTTTTGGTGAGGTGATGTTTGATTTTGATGGTTGAGGGATAGGTGAGAGTGATTTATTTTGATCCTCGACTTTGACCTAGATAAAACTCCTTACAAGACCTCGGTTTTGAAGAACATGCAATACTTCCTATGTGAGAAAAGCAAACCTTTGAAAAAGATTGGGATTTTATTGATAATAAAACTCATACAAGCTAGGGTTGTTTCTTGAAGCTTTCTTGTAGAAGTTGTAAACCAATCTTTCTCTAACTTCAAGAAGTCTTTCAAGATGCTCCTCACGAGCTTTCAAACTAAGACTTTTGAACTTGGGTTTCTGAATTTTGATTTTGTGGGAAATCATTTGAAAGAACACATGTATGGGGTTCAATTGTTCTTTGATTTTCTTAATGAGTTATTTTTGCCACAAATAATTTAAAGTTTCAAACTAGATGTCTAATGTCCTAATTTCTTCTCATCCCACAAAGTCCATTATGTGGAAAATTAAGGAAATTAAGGCAAAAGTTTCCTATTGTTGACTTTAGTGAAAACAAATGATGATAAAAACCAAGTACCTAGATGCCTCTATGGATGAAATCCCTAGGGCAAGAAAGAGAACTTGAATTCGTCAAAGGTATTTGCTTCCCTAAAGGGTTTGAAATTTTGAAGATCTTGTGAATGTTTGTTTTCAAATGTTTTGAGACTCAAGCAAAGTTTTTTTATTTATTCCAAGAGTATGCACAATCCTAGGATGAAGAAACAATATTTGTTGGGATCTCACTTGGATAAATCCAACTGTGCATATTCAGTGCAGATGATTAGATGCTTGACCACACAGACTCCCCCTTACAGTGCACTCACTTCTCAGGTCAGCCAAGCATTAGTACCCATGAATCTCCCATGGCATAATTTTCATCTCTATAATAGAGCCGCATGTTACATGGGGTGGCTTCAAATGACATGAAATTTTGTACCAACAAATAGTTAAGGATTTTGTCCTTTGCTAAACAAGGGTTTTAATGCAGGCATTCCATTCATGGGGGACCATCCATGCGACGAGAGACCATTTCTACCCTTCTCGTTGGAATAATCCTCATGATTCTCAAACTTTCCTCGAGAATCCACACTTATATACCGATTGGAAGTCGCTTGGATTTAGCGTGTTCCCAGTTGGGTCATTCCCTAGGGCGATTACTTTTTCCCACTGGGCAGACCCTCTAAGATAAACAAAAGCAAGCAAACATATTCATAACTCGATCAATCTTTGTTGCGAACCAAAGAGAGAGAATGTACGCAATATGCTCCACTCACACTCGCAAGATTTGTTCAATTTTTAGGTACTCAAATTGAAATGTGGAGGCAATCTTTTATGCAATTGAATGTCACCAAAAATACTTTTGATTCTCAAGATCGCCGTGAAGCACGAGAGAAGTGCATACACATTTTTAAATGAAATTAATTTGCCAAAAATATTACAAGACACAAAAGAACATGTTCATTTTAATTTCCAAAGGCAAAATTGAGTTCTTTTTAAAGCCCTAAAATCAAAGTGTGAGAGTTGTTTGTCAAACTTTTTAACCCAAATTGAAATTTAGTAAGTTTCTAAGGTTCAATTTTAATCCAAATTTGAAAAGATCAAATCAGTGATTGATTTTACACCCAAATTGAAAGGTGCGTTGGCTTAAAACAAAAAATGAAACCAGAAATGGACGCTTCAAGCTATTACAATAAGCATTTAAAAATGCTCTTTTTTAAGTTCAATGCCCATTTATTGAACTCAAATCTGCTTGTGATTTATATGTCTTGACGCAAAGTAGCTCCCCTATGAAAATAACAAAAATAAACAATGGTTAAAACACGAGAAATCAAATTTTAGTAAACCCCAAGAAACAATATGATCAAAGATAATTAGATGGCAGAATTAAATATGATAGCATTTTTTATATATCAATTCATTTTTTTGGCATGAAGACCTAATCAAATTTAATCAAAGGACTGCACCCTTCTTTTCCAAGCCACAACAAATTTGAATCCTATGATGTGAGTTCAAGATTTCTATTGTATGAGTAGTAAAGGATTTCTGCAATCTTGAAATTTTTATGAGCAAAAACAAAACAAAACATGACATTGGTTTCCTATTTAATGTACCAATCCATATTCAATGCACAAGGCACAATGAATAAAGCATAGCCTTCAATGCATTTAACTATGTATTTTTGGATTTAGTAATCCCTCAACCATTGCATTCACTTGCAATCAATAAAAGATCAGAAAGCTTTCAAAAGAGATCAAATCAAATTTATGGCTGCTACTCCTTTCCATCCATACGCTACTTTTCTGCCAATAGTGAGTCCAAAAAATAAAATAAAAATAAAAAATAAAACCAAATGTTTGATTCTTTTATAGAGTGCATTTAATATTTTAGTGTCAATATTTATAGGTGCAACCATCAAGTGGTCATTTGAGTCAACAAATGGCTGAATCTGGCACAAGGTATAGCAGCCTTTAGCATTTAAGACAACTCATTTATTCAGACAAATCTAGAAATGCGTATATCCAATCAACGAATAAATGGCTACTCTTACACTAAACAAATAATGTCAGAATATTAAAAAAAATGTAAGGCTTTAGAAACTTACAAGCTGATGTGATTGGTAGGTGTAAAATTGAATTTTACAACCTTTGTACAACATCCTCGCTGCTGCACCAAATGCAAGCCTTAGAATAGGGTATGGGCATCCGTTAAAGAAAAAGACAAATATTTGTCAAATGTTATAATTGCAAGTGCGTTGGTAGGCACGTATGCAAATTTAACCATCTACCAGATTCAAACAACATTGGGTTCTACAAAAACTAATTTTTTTAACCATAAGTCTACCAAAGTCAGTAATGTTGTCGCTTGAAGGAGCTCAAGGTTGAAAGACACATATAGATAAACATGCCAATATATATAGATAAAGCCATAGATTGCATTTTCCTTCTAAGCTTCCACCATTTTTATGAACATCTTGCAGGTTAGTCACATCCAAAGAACCATAAATATGAAATTTTACCAAAACTTAAATCTAAAATGACTTGTCCTTGGTTATTTGTATGCCATCTACAGACCCACATTTTTGCATCCATGCATTGCCAAGGCACTGTAATTGTAAATTTTACCATAATTTAACTTGCATTATGCTTTTGATGGAGGTTGATATCTTTTCCAAGGCTCTTACATGACTTGTATCATGGTGCTCTATCTAGTGACCATTGCATTTTGTGAGGTGACATCTCTTTAAACCATTCTGTTCAAATAATTTTTTTTTTGTCCTTCTCATGCTTCAATAGTTGCATGCGATTCTAGTACAAAGAACAAAAACATAGTCTCAAACCTACCTATGCTTCCCAAATTTTGTATGCATGTATTGTAGGCACTTGCACTTTGACTTAGCGCAATCTTCTTGTCATAATGCTTGAAAACCTATATGTAAGACAACCATTAAAACATTTATTTTCCCAAGGCTTGGACCATCAAATTAAATTCAATGTGACCATATCAAAACAAGAAAAATAAGGTATTCAAGCGCATTACTCACACAAAGAAACAAGATGAAATAGTAACAACAAGAGAGGTTCTGATCACTAATCCAAAAGAGGTAGAACAATATTTTTCTAAAAAGAATGCATCATAGAAAGGAAAGAAAACTAGTGGAAATAATGTGATTTTGAAGGGATACTAAAAGACCCTGAAGGTCACAAAACGAAATGATAAAATAGTGAGAGAGGGCTTCATTTGTGGTGCATGTGGGTAGTCAGGGCACATGTGAACAAATAAGAAATTCCCTTTACATATTGAAGATATGGATGTAAATGTAGAAAAGCCAGAGGGGGAATTTCATAAACAAGTGTGTGCTTCTGGTGAAGAAGTGTCTGCCAATCATGCCACTAAAGCCAAGGTGAGGAAAACACTAGTCAAACTCCTTCAACAAGCAGCAAATTCTCATTCAGATGTTCAAAAGGCTGAAAATGTAAGTCTGAGTAACGAGTTGCATGGAAAATCCCTCCTTCTAGCGCCATATGTGGGATGCTAAAATATGAAAAAGCTTATATCTCTCCCATACATTAGCATGGTTAGTCCATTAAAAATAAGCAAATACAACATCCTTATGAAATATTGAATCATGTTAAACAATGCAACAAATGCAAACAAGAAAAGCTAAACAAAAAGCATATGCAAAAACATGAATCATACCTCTTCCATAGTGGATTGGTACACCATTGATATGTAAAGGAGCCCTTTCCCAATCCTTGATAAGCCTTAAGATGATGATCAACAAAGAGATGCAAGATGAAGTCGAATGACTATAATAATAATGCTCAAGTTGTAGATGAAAATGAAGGAGAAAAACCTTGAATTTATAGATGAGATTGAGAGAAGAAGAGACAAAGTGGAGGAATGTGGGACTAATCCTCAACCAATATATTCATGCCACTTGTCATCATGTGAATGGGCCAAGGATGTGCAAGTTTTGATGAATGTGCCCATAAATGTCATTAGTTGAAATTTGAAATTTGAAAATAACATTAAATGCATATGGTTGAGAGTTTTGGGGGAAATTTGTTTGGATAAAAAATTCAAATAAATGGAGTTAATGAGGGAATATTCCTTGGGAATATGTTTTGTGGGAGAAAATATAAATTTAATAAATCAAAATAAATGATTTATTGTGCAAGTGGGAAAAGGTTGAGGATGAGACATGGATTAGAGTTAGTATTAAACAAGGATTTGATTAATTAAGCTGATGTTAGGTGATTGTGACATTCAACTTAAACATTTGGATTTATTTAATTAAATGGAGGAACTTTAGGAGATTAATTAAATAATTTGATTTCTTTAATTAAGGAGATTAGCTTAGGAGATTAATAAAATAAACTTGATTTATTTAATTGATGGGTGAATATGATTTAATTAAATATGAAGAATACATGATGTCAATTTTGTGTGTCTACACATCCATACCCTCGTCACATAAATTATTTTATTCTCATCCTGATAGCGTCCTATGACACACATAAATATCCTCCATACATAATCATATTAGAATCATCAAAGGCATCATCATAAGCATATTAGTTCATCCATATTGCATCAAAAAATACAAAAACATAGAAAACATCCCATAATAAAGAATCATCAAAACATGTATTCATATAGGTGTCACATGTCATAACCATGTAGTACCATCTCGTATCCATAAACGATCAACATACATCTCAATGCATACATCCTGCATAATTATCAATAAGAAAGATCTCAAAAATAAATCATACATATCACTAAATTTACATACATCATACATATCTATAATCCATATCATATCACAACATAATTTGTAAAGAGTGAAACTCTTTAATTCAAACATCGATAATTCCTTAAAAATTCATTTATATTCCAAAGAAAGTCGAAACTCCATTCATTAGATTACATAAAATCCAAAAGATTCCAAATGATCGACTTAAAGTTTATAATAAGATTCATAATACATCCAATTACATTCATAAACATTTCATCTTACACGACATCAATAATACAAAAACATTGTAAAAGAAATTTACAATTCAAGACTTAGGCATTTTGTCACCTTAAGTTCTACAATAATCATACAATAATGAAATATAATATATATAAGAAGAAATCCTCATTTGATCTTCAATCCAATGGCTTATCTTCAAACATGAAGATGAGAACAAGGTTATGGCACTTTTTCCGCACAACCTCGAAGCTTACGCTTCCTCATAATTCCTTAGTCATTCAAAGAATACCCGACCCTGCATTAATCGCTTCGCAAAAAGAAGTCGACAAGCAAGATGGAATCTGGTGCGTGCCTAGTATAACTAGTAAATCCACAAGAATTTTCATTTTTCTAATTCATTTAAGAAACAAGCAAGTTCGATGCTAGGATATGGTAGAGAGTTAATTTCATTCCATCTATTTCAATGGTCCTTAAGTTACTTAGGCAAGTAAAATGTCATGCATGACAAATAATAGTAGTTTTGGAAAAGAAAAACTACGTTCTCTAAAAACCCATATTCTGCACCTATCCCAGAAGGTAACTTTCCAAACACATGTCATGCACATTCAATTATCAAGCATGCATGGTTCCATTCAAATTAAAATTATCTTTCATAAACACATGAACTGCACTTTTATATTCAAGCAAACATGGTTTTTAATACAATAATTTCAACAATTTAAATCACAAATAACATTAAGTTCATATTTAAATCAAATAAAAGAAGGTGTATCTCAAGTATGTAACTAAGTACATATAAAAAAAAGAATAAATGAGCACACATTCTTTTAGTTCATTTACTCATGAAATTCAACTACACTTCAATATAGTCTTTGTCTAATTCATTTAATTTCAAGGTAATTATATTTTACTTTATTTTATTTCTTTTTTGGTTTTCATATTTCCCTAAAATCTTATCTTTTAAAAAAAAACATAAACACCATACATTTACTTCTTTTTTCGGGCAATTTAATATCAATCCTAAAGATTTGTCAAATTTCACTCAATTTTTCAAGAATATTTAAATACACAGAAATATTCAATCTTATCATTCTGGAAAACATTTAGCAATTTTATTCTGTTATATTTTAATAATTTCATGTTCTTTTCTGGTAATTTCCAATTTTCTGTTTGTATAGATAACGAATATAGTTTTCATTTGGAGGTTTTCTGTATCTAAAACATATAGTTTTCTATGTGCATCTTTTAAATTTACTAAATTTTTTTTTTCTAAATAAGAAATCTATTGTTTCTTAATAGTTTTCTATTCAAGTTTGTTCTATAATTTTCTGAAAATACAGTCTGGCGTTTGATCTTTTTTCTAAATTTGATAAAAACAGTGACATGTTTTCATTTGATAAAATAAATGAATAAACGAAAAATGATTCAAATTAAACATACTAAGATTGTGAATTTGGTAATTAATGTTCTCGTTGAATCTACCTGACAGTTTTTTGTTGCTCTGTGTCCTCTAAATCTAGTGATGTTTATTTGTTTTCCTCTGCCAATTTTTTCCTGTAGCTATTCTTCTATTCTATTCTTTTGCTGTTTTGGATTCTCTTGTTGTTGTTTGTGTGTGGTGAAGGGCTGCCTTCTGTTCTTCCTTTTCCTTGTTGGCTGCTTTCTTTTCTCCCTTACTTCCACCCTATTCTCCATTTCACACCTCTTACTTTTCTTATGCATGCCTCACTTCCTTGCTTCCATATGTGCTTGAGTTCTCCTCTCTCACTTGCTGGTTGCTCTGTGTTACCTCCTCCCTCTCTTGGCTGCGCATTACCTACTGTCCTAATGTATGAGGAAGGGAAAAATCTGCTTCTTAATTCATTCTTCCTAACTGCCGCTCCCTATCCGTACTTCTCCTCCTTCCCACGCATATGATGGAGCATTCAAAAACAAACAAAATAAAACTATCCTCTCTCCTCTTCTATCCGCGCATGTGTTAGAAGATATTTTCTTTCCAAAATCCCTCTGTCCCTTTTGAAAATGGATTTTTCCTTCCTTCTTTAATTCATGCAAATGGTGGAGTTTTATTAAATTCAATCCACAATTTCAGTTTTGATCTCCAACAAAGATGGCCAAATTCCAAGTTTTATTTGTGATTGCATGCAAAATTGATTGAAAGGTATTTTTTTTCAAATTGTTAACTGTTGTTTTCAATTAAATTTCAATTTCAAACGTATTGTTGTTTTCTCTTTGTTTTAAATAACTAATTTTGATATTTATCTATTTCTTCAAATATATAATTCAATATATGGATATTCTTTAATATTTATTTATATGTATATAACAAGATCACTATATATATTTCCACCATTAAAAGTTTATTGCAATAATTTAAAATAATAAAAGCATTATCATTTTATACTAAAATAGAAAAGATTTACATAAAGAAGTAATCAGTTGAATAAAATCAATTTTCTCATAAAAGTAATCAAATTTCCATTTCAAGACAAACATATTATTTTTCATATAACTTAAGCAATCGAATGAACTTGTTTAAAAATTTCCAAACATTATCATCATGAAAACACATTAGTAATAACTAAGTGGTGTGTGAGATTCCATTATCCTCATTAACGTCTAATGTCTAATGGCTAAAATGACTCTACCTAATGAATGTTCTCGCCTTCATTCTCGTTCACCTGTTCTTACGTTCACTTGCACTCAAATTCTCATCAACAATGACAAACCTCGAATTTCATAATAATGAATTTCAAATCATTTCATTTGCATTTAAATTTCAATTTCACTTTCAATTTAAATAATCATCTAACATAACATGCAAATCTCATGATTAATAATTGCATTTAAATAAATGACAAAAATCAACACGTGACATCCTTCCCCTCTTTGAAGAGACATCATTTGGATGTCTTATTAATCAATCAATAAGCATAGTATCTCAATCAGTAAAACATAGTATCTCTATCATAATGAAATAATAACTAACATCATAGTTCTCAAAACATAAGCATAAACAATTCATAGTAGCATCCACGCTATCCAAGTTCACAACATGTGAATCAAAAACCAGAATATCAAGTATCTCCGCATTAAGAAAATACTAATCTAAGAAAGCAAATGAGGAAAATGACGGTCAATCATCTCAGAATCCTCCCATGTAGCACTATCCTCATTATAATGGTCCCACTAGACCTTGTACTGAGTACTATCCCTATTACATAGCTTAATGGTATGCCTATCTAGGATTCAGATGGGCTCCACTAGCACCACCCCTGGGTCCTGTACCTGTAATGAATGCCAATCAAGTATATGAGATGCATCATGATGGTATAGTTTCAATAAAGAAACATGGAATACATTATGGAGTCAAGCTAGAGCAGGTGGTAATGCTAGTCTATAAGCAACTGGATTAATGACCTCCAACACATCAAAGGGTCCCACAAATCTCAAAGCCAACTTTGATGATTTCCCAAATGAGATAGAACTCTTATGAGGCTTAACCCTCAAAAAGAATTTATCTCTTGCAACAAACTGTCTGAAAGTCTTGTTTCTATCAACATAGCTCTTTTGTCTATTAGATGCTTCCTTCAACCTACTCTTGATCAACTTCATTTGCTCATCCATTTCCTTGAGCATATCTGAACCAATGATGATCCTATCTTCCATCCTATCCCAACTAATGGGTGTGCAACACTTCCATCAATAAAGTGCCTCAAAAGGTGCCATACCCAACGATGCATGGAATGAGTTGTTGTAAGCAAACTCAACCAATGGAAAATATTCTTCCCACTTGTACTACTGATCCATGCAGTACATCCTCAACAACCTGATTGACCCTTTCTGTTTGGACATCAGCTTGTGGGTGATAAACATAACTAAAATTCAATTTAGTTCCTAAAGCTGCATTCAGTGTTGTCCAAAACCTAGATGTCATCCTGGTATCCCTATATGATATAATGGTCTTTGGTACACCATGCAATCAGAATATCTCTTGCACAAATTTCTTCACAAGTGTCAATGATCCATCTTTCAGATTCCTAGGTATGAAATGTGAAACCTTCGTTAGCTTATCAATGACTACTAAGATGGTATCATTCCTATTCCTACTCAAAGGTAATCCTTGGATAAAATCCATACTGATTACTTGCCACTTATACTCAGGTATATCGTGGGGATACAAAAGTCTTGCTGGATGCACATGCACAGCCTTGACCCACTGGCATTCCAAACATCTAGCCACATACTCCATAATATCTTTCTTGAGCTTAGGCCAAAAATACAAAGTCTTCAACTCTGCTACCATATTTGTAACTCCTAGATGCCTTGAGTAAGGTGCATCATGTACTTCCTCTAGCATCAACCTCCTCAAGTCTCCACTCTTAGGGATATACATCCTTCCCTGATATCTCAAAATACCATCATACTCCATCACATATCCATCAAATCTATGATCCAAAGGGTCCACCTCTAAGGCTTGCTTGACCCTCTCATAATGCTCATCTGCTAGAAGATACTGCAACACTTGTTATCTCAAATTTTACCTTGTGGTCAACATAGCAGAGAGATGTCTTCTCCTGCTAAGAGCATCTACAACTCTATTTTCCTTTCCCTTGATATACTCAATACCAAATCATACTCACTTAGGAACTGAAGCCACCTTCCCTATCTCGCATTGAGGTTAGGCTGTGTAAAAATGTACTTAAGTCCTAAATGATCCGTCTTTAGTTCAAATGGTTTCCCTAGGAGATAATGTCTCCACATTTGTAATGCATGAACAATAGATGCAAGCTCAAGATCACGTGGCACATAATTCAATTCATATTGTTTCAGTTTTCTGGACTCATATGCAACCACTTTCCCTTCCTACATCAACACAACTCCTACACCTTCACCTGAAGCATTTGCAATCACTATGAAGTGTCCATTAGGATCTGGTATAGTCAAAACTGGTGCCAATGTCAACTTCTATTTTAGAAATTGAAAATCCTCCTCACACTTCTCAGTCCACTCAAATTTCCTTCCCTTCTTTTGAAGAGAAGTAATAGGTGTTGCTATCCTAGAAAATCCTTCCACATATTTCCTATAATATCCTGCAAGTCCCATAAAACTACGAACTTTAGTAACACTCTGCGATGTTGGCCATTCCACTATAGCATCTATCTTAGCAGGATCAACTGAGATTCCCTCAACAGATATGACATGACCCAAGTAGTGAACTTTCTTCTGAAAGAAAGTACACTTTGAAAACTTACCAAAAAGCTTTCAATCTCTTAGTCATTGGAAGACTATTCTCAAGTGCTTCTTATGCTCCTCTTCTATCTTGGAGTAAATCAAAATATCATCTATGAATATAAGCAAAAAATCATCTAAACAATCTCTAAATATGTTGTTCATAATATCCATAAAAGCTGTTGGGGCATTCATTAGACCAAAAGGTACCACTATGAACTCATAATGTCCATGCCGAGTTCGGAAGGCTGTCTTTGGAATATCCTCTTCCTTAATCCTTAGCTGGTGGTAACTTGATCTAAGATCAATCTTAGAAAACAGTGTGGCCCCTTTCATCTAATCAAATATCTCATCTATCCTAGGTAAAGGATACCTATTCTTAATGGTAACCTTGTTCAACATTCTGTAATCAATACACAATCTCAAGGTCCCATCCTTCTTCTTCATGAAGATTGCCGGTGCGCCCCATGGGGATACACTAGGTCTAATAAATCCCTGCTTCAGTAAATCCTGCAATTGAACCTTCAGCTCATATAACTCTATAGTAGTCATTCGGTATGGAGCCTTGGATTGAGACTTAGTTCCAGGTAAAATTTCAATTGAGAAATTAAATTCTCTCTTCGGTGGTAATTCAGTAAGTTCTTCAAGAAAGATATCTAAGAACTCCTTGAGAACTGGATAGTCCTTTGGACTTTGCTAGACATTATCCAAGTCACTCACCAATATAGCATATATGGAACATCCTTTCCGATGTTCTTTGTTTAGCTACATGGCTGAGATATGTCTCAACTCAAGAGGCTCTTCAGATCATAAAATCTCAATTGGGTGTCCAAAATCATTAAGAAAACTCACAATCTTATCCTCACAATTCACTATAGCTTTATGCTCAGTTAACCAATTGATCCCTAGGATCACATCATATGACCCCAACGGTGCTACATATAGGTTAACTTGGGTTTGGACATCAGATAGCTCTAAATCACTGCAAGATAGACATGAATCTATCCTCTTCTCTACTTGGTTTCCATATTGAACCATCCATGCATGTGACATATAACCAGGTCTAATAGGTAGCTTAGCAACTACTTTAGGATCAATAAAGCATTCAGTAGCTCTTGTATCTATCAAAATGGAAGCTGATTGACCAAAAATCTTACCCGTCATCTGAATAGGTGAAGCCTGAAAATCTGCTTGATGATTGTCAACCGCTACATGAATCTGGTGTTGCGGTGCTCATTGATCATTCCCTCCTCACTGATCTCCTGCACACTGAGTGCAATTGGAGCCATAGTGATCTCCTCCACAATTGTAACATCCACCTTGTGGCCCTGGGTGACCACCTATCCTTTTCGTGGTATTAGAGAAGTTGGTGTTATTATTATTCACTTTCTTATTTCCACCATAGTTTCCTTCTCCTTTTTCCTGAGAGTTTTTTCCTCTCTTCAAGTTCCTTATTTGCTAATTGTTGTTACCCCTCTGGTTATTACTATTATTATTTTGGAACTTCCTGTTTCCAAATCCAGATTTAGCATTCACATTCATTTTGTAGTTTGCTACCTATTGCAACTTCTGTTCCTATTCTATAGCCTTCTCAAAGACCTCATCCATAGTCAATGGATTATGAATATCCACATCAGCTCCTATCTATGGCCTCAATCCTAGGATGAATTTCCAAATACATAACCTCTCATCCATCTGATATTGTGGTACACACTTTAGGAGATTAGTGAATCTCTCCTAGTACTAAGTAACTGTCAAACCATCCTATGTCAGATTCTGAAACTCTATCATTTTTCTATCAAAGAACAACTGTGGAAGCCATCTCTTCCTAAAAAGTTACAAGAATACTTCCCATGTAGTCCCATCTGGTAGTAACTTCTTCTTAGTATTTTCATTATCCCACCAAGTAGCAGCTTCTCCAATAAGCTAATATGCAACCCAAACTGCCTTGGTCTCATTAGACATATTCCTAAGCTCAAAGTACTTTTCCATTTCAATTACCCAGACTTCAGCTCCATCACCGATGGTCTTACCATCAAACTTGGGTGAGGCTACCCTTTTCAAGTCTTTTACCAACCCCCCTTCAATCCTAGCTTGAGGATTTGGTATTTCTTCAACCCTTGGATTTTCATTGGTGGGTTTCTCCTAATTTTGGGGAATTTCATTTTGAGGGTTTTGTCCTTCTCTCACTCCTCAAACTTCCTGTTCAAGATTATCCATTCTGGAACTTTTCTAATTCAAAAGATTGAGAATCTGATCCAACTTGTCATTCTCATTACTTGCAGCAACTCCTTTCCCTCTTGAACCCATTATGTATCAACAATTCCTGCATCAAGGAATGTTTCTTTAGCGTAATGGACAAAGGACCCTAGTGTTCAAACCTAGGGATCTGATACCAAATGTAAAGAGAGAAACTCTTTAATTCAAACATCAACAATTCCTTAAATAAATTCATTTATATTCCAAAGAAAGTCGAAACTCCATTCATTAGATTACATAAAATCCAAAAGATTCCAAATGATCAACTTAAAGTCTATAATAAGATTCATAATACATCCAATTACATTCATAAACGTGTCATCTTACACAACATCAATAATACAAAAATATTGTAAAAGAAATTTACAATTCAAGACTTAGGAATTATGTCGCCTTAAGTTCTACAATACTCATACAATAATGAAATATAATATATATAAGAAGAAATCCTCATTTGATCTTCAATCCAATGGCTTATCTTCAAACATGAAGATGAGAACAAGGTTCAAGCACTTTTTCCACCTAACCTTGAACCTTATGTTTCCCTAGAATTCCTGAGTCATTCAAAGAATACCCAACCCTACACGAATCACTTAGCAAAAAGAAGTCGAGAAGCAAGATGGAATCTAGTGCGTGCCTAGTATAACTAGTAAATCCACAAGAATTTTCATTTTTCTAATTCATTTAAGAAACAAGAAAGTTCGATACTAAAATATGGTAGAGAGTTAATTTCATTCCATCTATTTCAATGGTCCTTAAGTTACTTGGCCAAGTAAAATGCCATGCACGACAAATAATAGTAGTTTTGGAAAAGAAAAACTGCGCTCTCTAAAAACCCATATTCGGCACCCATCCCAGAAGGTAACTTTCCAAACACATGTCATGCACATTCAATTATCAAGCATGCATGGTTCCATTCAAATTAAAATTATCTTTCACAAAAACATGAACTGCACTTTTATATTCAAGCAAACATGGTTTTTAATACAATAATTTCAAAGATTTAAATCACAAATAGCATTAAGTTCATATTCAAATCAAATACAAGAAGGTGTATCTCAAGTATGTAACTAAGTACATATAAAAAAAAGAATAAATGAGAACACATTCTTTCGGTTCATTTACTCATGAAATTCAACTACACTTCAATATAGTCTTTGTCTAATTCATTTAATTTCAAGGTAATTATATTTTACTTTATTTTCTTTATTTTCTAGTTTTCATATTTCCCTAAAATCTTATCTTTTAAAAAAAACATAAACACCATACATTTACTTCTGTTTCCGGGCAATTTAATATCAATCGTAAAGATTTGTCAAATTTCACTCAATTTTTCAAGAATATTTAAATACACAGAAATATTTAATCTTATCATTCTGGAAAACATTCAGCAATTTTATTCTGTGATATTTTAATAATTTCATGTTCTTTTCTAGTAATTTCCAATTTTCTGTCTGTACAAATAACAAATATAGTTTTCATTTGGAGGTTTTCTGTATCTAAAAGCATATAGTTTTTTGTGTGCATCTTTTAAATTTACTAAAACAAAATTTTCGAAATAAGAAATCTATTGTTTCTTAATAGTTTTTTGTTCAAGTTTGTTCTATAATTTTCTGAAAATACAATCTGGTGTTTGATCTTTCTTCTAAATTTGATAAAAACAGTGACATGTTTTCATTTGATAAAATAAATGAATAAACGAAAAATGATTCAAATTAAACATACTAAGATTGTGAATTTGGTAATTAATGTTCTCATTGAATCTACCTGACAATTTTTTGTTGCTCTATGTCCTCTAAATCTGGCGATGTTTATTTGTTTTCCTCTGTCAATTTTCTCTTGTAGCTATTCTTTTGTTCTATTCTTTTGCTGTTTTGGATTCTCTTGTTGCTATTTGCGTGTGGTGAAGGGCTGCCTTCTGTTCTTCCTTTTCAATGCTGGCTGCGTTCTTTTCTCCCTTACTTCCACCCTATTCTCCCTACCGCACCTCTTCCTTTCCTTATGTGTGCCTCACTTCCTTGCTTCCATATGCGCTTGAGTTCTCCTCTCTCACCTGCTGTTTGCTTTGTGTTACCTCCTCCCTCTCCTGACCACACATCACCTATTGTCCTGGCATATGAGGAAGGGAAGAATCTACTTCTTAATTCCTCCTTCGTAACTATCGTGCCCTATCCTCACTTCTCCTCCTTCCCACGCATATGATGGAGGATTAAAAAACAAACAAAATAAAACTGTCCTCTCTCCTCTTCTAGGTGCACATGTGTTAGAAGATATTTTCTTTCCAAACTCCCTCTGTCCCTTCTAAAAATGGATTTTTCCCGCCTTCTTTAATTCATGCAAATGGTGGAGTTTTATTAAATTCGATCCACAATTTCAGTTTTGATCTCCAGCAAAGATGGCCAAACTCCAAGTTTTATTTGTGATTGCATGCAAAATTGATTGAAAGGTATTTGTTTTCAAATTGTTAACTGTTGTTTTCAATTCAATTTCAATTTCAAATGTATTGTTGTTTTCTCTTTGTTTTAAATAACTAATTTTGATATTTATCTATTTCTTCAAATATTTAATTCAATATATGGATATTCTTTAATATTTATTTATATGTATATAACAAGATCACTATATATATTTTCACCATTAAAATTTTATTCCAATAATTTAAAATAATAAAAGCATTATCATTTTCTACTAAAATAGAAAATATTTACATAAAGAAGTAATTATTTGAATAAATTCAATTTTCTCATAAAAGTAATCAAATTGCCATTTCAAAACAAACATATTATTTTTTACATAACTTAAGCAATCGAATAAACTTATTTAAAAGTTTCCAAACATAATCATCACGAAAACACATTAACAGTAACTAAGTGGTGTGTGATATTCCTTCATCCTCATTAACATCTAATTGCTAAAACGACTCTACCTGATCAATGTTCTCGCCTTCATTCTCATTCACCTGTTCTTGCGTTCACATGCACTCAAATTCTCATCAGCAATGACAAACCTCGAATTTCATAATAATGAATTTCAAATCATTTCATTTGCATTTAAATTTCAATTTCACTTTCAATTTAAATAATCATCTAACATAACATGCAAATCTCATGATTAATAATTGCATTTAAATAAATGACAAAAATCAGTACGTGACATAATCACAATGCATCCACACATCATAAAGCATAAAATAAAAGTAAATCAAGTGCATCCATCCATGTAACGCCCCGTCACACAACCCTAGAGGAAGTTGCAATTAACTACACAGGCGAACTATTTTTTTTTTTTTAAAGTATAATTAATATGCAAGTTTGCTAACTATTGCAACAACCTCTAAGGTTACGTGACGGGGCGTTACACATGGTATCAGAGCCTCAGGTTCATACACTGGGTTCTCTGGGAACATTTGTGCCCACTGTGTTGTCTATGTGAACCTGTTAGTGAAATTGTTATGTGATCACGTGTTCATGGCTTTTATGTTAGCATGACATACTCTGTGGAAAAGAGTAGCGTGAAGGTAACCTGATAAAAGGTTATGGTTGGAAAGTTTTGTTACGTATCTCATGAGTTATGTATTGGATGCTCATATGGGATTTTGTTTGTTGTTGTACCCTTGTAAATGTAATAAACCAGTAATTGTATCTTGTTTGTGAGTTGTGAATACCCCGTACTTGCTTTGTGTATCCATGCGATGGTGATACTTGGTTCCCATCCTTGAGGAAAAGTTACACCTTGTTGTGGGATTTACCCTACTATTAGGTGTGTGTGCATGTTTGTTACCTGATTGGGGGCCAATCCAGGTGTGGTTGAAAATTATATAAAGAGTGACCAAGAGTATTTCTTTTTCTTTTGGTTCTCTAGATCCTCAATCCGTAAAGGGATAGTAGTCGCCTTAAGGTCCTTGGGTGGAGTGTGCAGTGTACGCATATAGCGACGTAGAGCATCTTAGCTCAACCAATTCCAAGGAAACTTAGTCACAACTTTCCCTCATAATGGATCATAATACTTGATCCATAAGTGTTAACCTAATCCCCACAGATTTCAGTACAACAACATAGGTATGTTAGCTATGCCTAGACATCCGTGGAGGCATTGATTTGGCATAGTGAGTAAACCTCGTCTATATGAGAGGTGAGACTCGAAGCCCCATAGTGATGTCATCATATTGCATCATGTATTTTTACCATATCCTACTTGTGTTCCGACATGATGTACTGGATACGATGCCACACCCCACTCATGTTCCGACATAGTGATGGTGATGATGCCGTGTTACATGATGCCACGTGCTAGACATGTGAAGGCGCATTATGAGATTTTCTTTGATAGCCTACTTGTGCGATGAGCATTATGGGGCCTCAAACACTTGTAGAGGGATACTCATGGTTGCCTTGACCATGTTGGTCGAGTAGCATATGAGTTGATCCTAGCCATGTATACCTATGGCTTCGGCAATTACCTGCGTCTACCTTCTCCACGAGGTATCGCTATGCGGGGAGTGTTCTGCGCATGCCTACTTCCGCGAAGCCACAAACATTCTGCCATGCGGCATATGACCAGTACGTGCCTTGTTCCGGCTGGCATATGACTATGCTGTGTGTGGATACAATGTAGGGTGTAACCGAGGAGTACCCCTATGCCATGTGGTTGGCGTTTTCACTCTGCACCACATGAGGGACTATCGCGATAGTTAGACGTTGTTTCCTCCTTCCTCGTTGGTGGCTAGTATCTAGTCACACAATGTTGTACAGTGCAATTTTAAAGATTGTGAACTTTCTTTTGGTTATTGATGATTTTTCAGTTGATTGTGAGGGCCGACACTTTGTTATAGTTGATTGTGAAGGTTTTGTCACCACTTGTGACCTTATTTTCTTATAACCCTAGTGGTTATATATTTGATTCAGTGTTGAAATTATGCGCATTATTGCCTTATTGTTGAAATTGAACTTTAATTTTCTCTTCTTTATGAATTTGGTGGCTAAGCTTGTTATCTTTGTGTTTTCGATGTCGGTTATATGTTATATTGCGAATTCCTCTCCAAGGACTGAGATTACTTAATAACCCATTGCAACAACCTCTAAGATTACGAGACTGAGATTACTAAATAACCCATAAACAACATTCATGAAATGAAACCACAACATAAAAATACTAATGAAATGAATAACCCATACATTCCATACAAGATAAACTCATCAAAGAGAATTAAAGATTCCATGATATCTCTTTTACAATAAAATTACAACTCTCATTTCTCAAATGAGGTAAATCCAAAAGCATGAGTATATATTACAATTTCCACCTCAATAACAAAGAGGGGTAACAATTACAAGATTAACTGAATGAATAAGGCATAAAGATGACTGGATCCCACGAGCTCTCCAACTGGAAATCTCGTCAACACGAACAAGAAGGAAGTCCAATGGAGTAAGGTGCACACCACCCAACCAAGTGGAACCCAAAGGCCCACCCCCTGTGCTAGGAGATAGTAACAAGGTACCATGACAAGACCAACTACCTCTAGACACAGGCAGGGACCAAACTGATTCAAACTGACACATGAATCACACAAGTACAACTCAAGATCACACACGTACAACTCAATTACATCACAAGTACACCAAGTACAACTCTAACAGGGTTACATTGCTTCCAAGTATAACAGATCAGGTATGTTAGGAAAACCGTACACAAACAATCAAGTACCAACTACAAGGACACTATAACATCATTGACATGGATCACATTGCTTTAGATAACCCTCGAATAAACTCCTTCCAAAGGTTACCCAGTTTACCTCTCATGGCTCTAGCCCCTAATGGAAGTCACTCTCACTTTACAACACACATTCAAACCAATACCAAGGGAAAACCAAGAACAAACAAATAGATAAGACGATCACTCCAACACTAGGAGGAAAACATAAGTCAAGTCCTCTCCAACACTGGAGGAAATAAGCATAACAAAACCACTCCTTACAAGGAGCCACTATTCATATAAACCACTCCTTTTACATGAGGCACAATGCATCCCTATTCATGGAAACCAGGTAGAACATTGACACAACCTCAAGTACTAACCAAGGAACTAACAAAAAGGTTGACCTCACAAACAACAATTCCCAAACTCTAGGGTTCACTGGAAGACTTACAATCAACAACACTTAACCCACTACCTCAAATATGAACACAAAGGAATCAATCACACAAGCATTTGCGTGGAATAAACTAGCTTTGGATACCTTAAATCCACTTCCTTAATATAAATCAGTAGTTAATGACGCAAAGAAACTAATTAAACAATGCCTCTTTCAGGCAAAGGAAAACAATTTAACCAAGGTATTTAATTCCTTAATTGCCTTTTCAATAATAATAAAAACAACATTTACTTCAACCATTCCAAGCAAATTGACAACATGGTACAACAACCCACATAATTTAAACTCCTTCTGAAAGATTTAACAAACCAAAGACATATTTAACCCAAATGCCAATACAAGTACACGAAGGGAGTAATCACTGACGCAAGTGAAATATCTACCTTTGGATATTCTAAATCCATTTTCTTTTCAAAAAGAACTCACAACAAAGATAATAATTGTCCCAACAGATTCATTGACTAATACAATCAATTGGTTCAACAGTTGTAGCGAAGGGAAATACTAACTTAATAACTAACTCAATTCCCTCGACTACTTTAAAAACCAGCATAATCCTTTGTCCTTTATAAAATTCAAAAGCTTATAGTCTTAACAAAGCTAATTTAATTTTATCTCCTTTAGATACATGCCAAAATTTAAACCCAATATTTAATCCTATAATTGCTCTTTCAATAATAAGAAAATCAACATTTTAAACAAGCAATTTAATCATAACTACATCTTCTTCGGATTTCCTAAATCCACTTCATTCAATTAAATTTCATAGATTGTTGCCATAATAAAATAGATTTACTAATGTCCCTTTTTGACATAAGGAGAACTTTAAACTAATATTTAATTTCTCAATCACTGGAAGAGAACAATAATATTTAATTCAACAGAACCCGACAAAACCAATGACACACACAAGACTAGGATGATGGCTTGACACAAGAAACCTAGCTACTATCTCCCAATCAACTGCCGTTGGCAATGGACACGCTCAAACCTGTGAAACCAGGTGGAGTCAGTGTCTTGTACCTGTCAACCCGCAAACAATAAAATATCGTACATGTATATCTGCATCATAGAAAACACACCGTGAAGAGGGAATCATGGAATCGTAGGGCGCTCACAAGTGAGTGATTTAATTCCGTCCCCTTCACCAATACAGTACTACTAACTGACTAATCTAACATCGATAATATAATCCAAACATGAAACATCATTAATTCAAATATTCACAATGCTAATCTAAGCATGTCATAATAATAACACCTGAATAAATCACCATTACGTCAAAATATAATAAGCACATCATTTTGCAGACAAAGATCAATTAGAAATCAAGTACCACAGTCCAAGCACTAACAAAAAACACATCATAACCAATAGGACACTGCTCGGTCCAAAGAGCAAAATGGAGGGGTCTTACAATCCATACATAATCACATAGAAAATCACATATAATCATACATTATACATACATAATGCATCATAACATATAGAATCATCCCATAATCATACAAATGCATAACACCATAAGCATCATAATCCAAAAATCATACAACATGATATAATATATAAACATATGCATATAACATAGAAACATAAATCATGTAGTCACCATCAAAATCATGTATCTTGTATATATCCAAAAATGGTGTCATAGTACAATATCAAGATACGTCTCAAAATGGAACTCACAGGCTCGATAAAAAATAAGTGTCTAATACATATATAAGGCAAGACTAGCCAAAGCTATCCCTATCTCCTAATGGAGATGGTCTTGATGAAGGCAACCTATCTAGCGGCTATTGAGATCATGAGGCCCCATGTCTCGACCTTGGTGGTTTTTGATATGGAGAGTGTCTCAACTGAGAGACTCCCCCACTACTTTGAGATCAAGAAGAGTGTGACTTGCTTCAAATCTGGCTCTACATGTAGCTTGGTTCCCTCTCTCCTAATGGTACATGATGCTCATATAGGTCCCTATAATACTGAGCCTCTTACCCTACCTTGAAAAGATGGTGTGCTAACTCAAACATGGGACTATTGACAGTAAAAGTGAAATATAGGCACCGTTGGTTGACCCTCTATCTCCCAATCACTTCTATATCCCTATTAGTGGTCATCATATCCACCTTTGCATATAATATTTGAATCTACATATTAGCAGCCTAAAGTAATTCTCATAAATCAACAATCTCTGGATCCCTTGGCCTGTCCCCCTCCACCTCCTTCATGGCCTCCACAATGGGAACATCCTGAAAGCCCTCACCCAAGCCCTCTCCCATGATAACATCCTCCCACTCTTCCCTCTCCTCCCACATCTCCCACTCTTCCCTCTCCTCCACCTCTTTCTCTCCCTCCTACATGGGAACCACATGCTCTACTTCAACTCTCGAACCCTTCTATTCTGCCTCCTCCTTGATGGGTGAGAGTCGTCTGACGACTCTATGTCCTTAGTCCCTCCTATGCCTAGCCCAACCTCCCCTATTCTCCTATACCTCCATCTCCACTATTATCACCCCTACCTCCTCTTCTCTCATCATCATATTCTTGGTTTCTTCCTCCTACCTCCCCTGTCCTCTATCCCAAAATCTAACCCATGGACCTCTAATCCTCCGCTCCACTGGGGTAGGCTGGTCTGGATCTATTAAGGGAATATGCTTATGCTTGGACCACCAATTTTTGTACTCTAGTGTTGTGCCTGCATCAACCACCTCTGTATTGGCACCCCACTAAATAGGCTACAAGGAAGCAATCTCCTACTTAATTGTCACGACATAATCATGGAACCCCACTGAGATATCTCTTGTGTGGATCTTGTATGCTTTGTCATACCCACAGGAAGCCCCTATCACTCCTTGAACTATATAAGTACACGCTTTGGAAGATAACACTTAATAATGTGTTGAGACTACATAGTCCTTCACATTATATAGTGTGCCTGATGACAATATGGTAGGTGCACCCCATCATCCTCCCATGGCTAGCACTGGAGGTATGGTCTCCAGGTAAAACCATTAAGAATATAAATGACATGACGCTACTATCCGATGTCACCTACCCTGGTCTATGTGACCACTCCTCCATACAGGTACATATAAGGCATCCTCGCTCCAAGTTGTCTCCTAATAGGAGACCGAAACACAACAATATGATGCCACACCCATATCATAAATAGTGTTATCCCACAATTGATGGATTGTGCCCCTCTATATGCATCATCATGTAGTTGAAAGTATAACATAATAAGTAGACATGGTCCCCACACATACACAATCCCATGGGTCATCATGCCAATCAACATCTCTCCCTATTCGACAATGAAGCCATGTCCCTGATGATCAGGAATCACAATTCCCTCAATCACAGTACATATAACCATGATGAGCTGCTCATATCTATTTTCCAACACATCCCAATGAATCTCGTACACCTCAACGCCTAGCTCTACAATGTCCTCATGCTCAAAGGACCTCTGAATAGCAGTATACCCATGCTTAGGATAATAATCTATATGCTCCCCATGAATTAGAAGCCACAGAATGTGCCATACGACCTCCAGTGTCAAGGTGGCCTATCTTTTCAATAGGTGGAAGGAGCTTGTCTTCGAGTGCCACCTCTCGGATGGCATAGTCAGCAACCCCCTATTAGCCGTAATCACATGAATGAACATAACATAGTATAAGCTTAGGGCATGTAGCTGATCCCTCTCCTTGTCAAGTAATTGATCTCATAGTTTGAAGGTCAAGGGATGACTCTCTCGAGTATAGATGGGATCGTATCTCATCTGTGGTCACAAACAAGAACATTGTGTCAATTAAAAAATTGAAGCAAACCTATTAGACCAAAATTACAGAGAAACCTTTATCTAAAACTAGGGACAAAACCTAATTGGATAAATGTGTCACACTATCTAACAAATGCGACTTAGTACTCGAATGTGTCTGACATTAGCATATGCAACTTATAAATTCAAATGTGTTGCACTACCAAGCATATGCATCACACAAATCACTTGCGAATTACAAATTAACACTTGCATCACACAAACGCACATGCATCGTACCCCTTCACAAATGTGACACACCATATCAAATGTGTTATTTTAGACCACGATTACATCACACAAATCATGTGTCACACTTAGTATTTGCGATTCCAAACATTTGAGTGACTTTGATAGACATATGTGTCACACAAAGAAGATGTGGTGAACCACTCCACTTGCATTTTACATGATAACAAATGTGGTGCACGACATGCACTACATCTGCTTGCCCAAGTTTGAGCCCTAAAAACTACTAAAAAATGATAAAATTACAAGGAAGCAAAGGGATACATACCATTTCGTCAGAGCCCTTTGGCCATCTAAAGGTTTGAACCTTGAATTCGTGGTGTGAGGAGTGTGGTACAAACGACATTCTAGTAGTAGCTTCATAGCAAGGGCAGTCTCACAACTCACTATTCACTCAAGTCAAAATGCACAAATGACCATTTTACCTCCCAAAATTTTACTTATACCCCCTAGGGGTAGGGTTTTTACTAGATGCACCAAATATTGAGTCTAAACCCTAATGCGGATATCCTGGAGGTCCTGGAACTTAAACCTTTTGCTATAAATGCGTCAGACTCTATTGAATTTATTTGTCAGAATAATTTTTCATTTTTTTGAAATTATTCCAAAATTTATGATTTTTTTTGAGGTGCCATAGGTCTATCTCATCTCCATCATGACACACTGAGACATATTTTGAGCTGAATATTTTGATACAACATTTAAATGAATTCACATTGTATTAAAGAGGGGCAAAATGTAGACACTGAAAAATGTCCTAAGCATACGAACACCATTTTGAGATAAGCTCCATTTTAAGCTAGATTATGACATATAATATTTTAGATTTTAAATGTAATTCACCATACTATGTCTATGTAGAAGGTGACAAATAGAATGACATAGGGAAACTAGCTAGGGATTTCTGACTATAGAAAATAGAAAAAATCAACAATTATTGTACTATCTTTTAGCTCTGTGGGATGTAATGAAACCAATATTTCAAGCTAGATGGAGGAAAATTTGTCAGGGTTGCATTCCTACCAATTTTGTAATTTTTAATTCCACATCTCTTTATTGTAATTCTTTTTCTAGAAAAGATGAGGAAAAATGGAGACTTGACATGGTCACAGGAATTCGACAAGCAAATTTTTAAGAACCTTTTCTATTGAATTTACGTGAAGAGGTCCTTTTACATGTATCAGCCTTAAGCGGAATTTCGAGTTGATACCAAGGTTTTGTACACACTGCCTCTCATGAGGATTGAGTTTTTTTTTTCTGTGGCCTCCTTTGCTTCTAATTGTCTTATTGAGACCTCTAAAATGGGATTTTCGGATACATGGGGAGCTTATGATAGTTTTGATATTTTCATATTGTCATTTATTATAATGACTGAATAATGATATGCTGTAGCATGTCAGGCTTGGGAGAACATCCAAGGTCTTATCAAATTTTTAGATTTTCTTTCTAATTTTTGTTTCATCCAGATGTTATAGGAAGGTGGCATGGATAATTGGGCTTTAAGGTGGGAGACTAATGTTTTCAATATTCTCATGCCTATTAAACTAGTAGGGTGACTACTTGCATGATGATTCAATGTAAATAAAACTATTTGAAATTCTATAAATTAGATATTTCATAGTTCATTGTCATTTCATATGTCACATGTGTAGATGAAATGGTCACTGTCATTAACGTTAGAGGAGCCGACGCTGATTGTGGAGTCACCACACACAATGGAAAGCTTACTATTGCAGGGGCATCATAACCATCTAAGACCCCCATTTAAAATACAAGAGTCGTTCCCTATGATTACAATGTTATTGACCAGCTGAAGAGAACTCCCGCACAAATCTCCATCATGGAACTATTAAAAATTTCCGCTGCCCATAGGCAAATTCTTGATGAAGCATTAGCAGCCTCCACCATCTCCGCCACCCTTGACACAGATTAGTTTCAAGATATGGTTGGAAATATCATCACCCAGAATATCCTAACATTCTCTGATCAAGACTTCCCCCTGCAACCATCTCATAACCGCACACTCCACCTTCAAGTGTTGGTCCATAAAAAGAAAGTTAAAAGAGTCCTGGTGGATGGAGGTGTAGGCCTAAATATTTTCTCTCTCAAGCTTATAAAGAACTTAGGATTCACCGAGGATTCCATTAACAAGAACAAGAGCATCACAATAAGGGCATATGATGATCAAGAAAGAGTGTCTCAGGGCACTATTAAAATCCCAATCCAAGTGGGACCAACAACCATGGAGACTACCTGTCAGGTCCTCGACCTCGACTTACCATATAACATCCTCTTAGGACGTCCATGGATCCTCATTTTCTATAGGTATTGATCTCTCAAATGTAGGCACACAACAAGTTCATGGCCTTTGTGGCTTGTCAAAAGCACTTGAAATGACATGCATAATATTTTCTTTATCTTGCCTCTCTTTCATACTTAAGGATTTCTTTTTCTAATATTTTCATGGTTTTTCATTTTAATTGTTTCTTCCCAAAACTAATTTCTACTTTCAATTTCTCAATGCAGCTATCTAAACCAATGAAATTTGAAAAGGCAACTTAGTTACCGCTCGTTGACACTATAGTACCACCTTACAAAATTATGAATGCAGTTTGCTAGTGAGCATTGCACATTGCACAGATTCCCCTATTGCTTCTTATCTTGTTAGACACATCACATATCCACATTGCTATGATCACAATAAAATTGTTATTTCCACATGCATGAGTTTGACCGATTCAATGTACATAAAACTATTTGAAATTCTATAAAATTGGATATTTCATAATTGGTCATTTATGGAATATCATGTATTTGATTTAGACAATTCATTGAAGGATATTTATCCTCATGTTGATAAAACTTATCAAACAATTATTCATTAAAAATATGATCCCTTAATGAGAAATCACACTAAGAACTTAACTTCACTTTCTAAGGGAAGGAAGCTAGTTCGATGAAGGTGGATATATTAGACCAATTTTATTGCATATGGGTTATAGCTGATAAGTACAAGGCATGTTTGGTTGCCAAGGGTTTTTATAGGATAGAATTAACTACACCAATACAGTTGCACCTATAGCCAAGATGACTTCAATCTAACTCAATTTTTTATTGTCACAACACATAGTTGGGATGTGCATTAGATGGATGTGAAGATTTCAGATCTTCATAGAGGCCTTGAGGAGGAGATCTACATGGAACAACCACCAAGGTTTTTCAGGATTCATCTTTAGTTTGTAGACTTGGGAAATCCCTCCATGGCCTCAAATAGGCCCCTTGAGCTTGGTATTCCACAATAGAATCCTTCCTCTTGGTTTCAAGTTTCACTCAGTGCCACTTAGATCCTAATGTATATCTCTTGTGGCAAGATGATTCATTGTTGATATTAGTACTTTATGTTGATGAAAATTTGATCACCAAGAGCTATTCATCCACTATTACAATAATGAATTCATCTCTACAAGATAGAGTTAACATGGAAAACTTGGGTTTATTGCATTACTTCCCAAGTATTGAAATTTTGTAGTTTGACTCAAGTATTACTCTTGTACAACCCAAGTATAATCTTGATCTACTTGCTCAATTTCACATGACTAATTGTAACCCATCTTTAACTCTCTTTCTATATGGGGTCAATCTTGAGGTTAATTTTACTACACCATTGCTTAGTGCTACTATGTATTGACAAAGTTTTAGTAATCTCATTTATTTGGCTCATATCAAGTCTAACATTTCATATACAATAGGCATAGTTTTGAGATTCATGCAAGAGCCTCATGAGCTATGTTGGAAAGTATATAAGAGAATCCTTCACTACCTTTAGGGTACTATAAAATTTGATATTCACTACAAATTTGACATAGAGGTTCACTTGGTTGGATAGACATATTTAGATTGGGCTAGTGATACTCAAAATTACAAGTCAACTTCAAGTTATAGTTTCTCACTAGGTTTTGGTCCCATCAGTTTGTTTAGTAAAAAAGTAAATTTTTATTGCTTTATCATCCATAGAGGCAAATTATAAGGGAGTTTTCAATGCAACTAATAAGACTCTTTGGCTTATTGCAATTCTCACTAAGCTTGGCATTCTATTTAGAAATCCCACAACCATGTTTTGTGATAACCAAAGCACCATCTAGATGTGTAAGAATCTAGTCTAGCACAAATAGACCAAACACATAGATATCCATATGCATTACATTCAGGAGCTTATTCATGGTTAGATCATCAACCTAGTCTTTTGCTAGTTTTCAGAGCAAGTTGTTGATATTTCACCAAATATTCTACAAAGAGAAAGTTCCTTCATCTACAAGCTCTTCTTGGGGTGCATGTGTGATCTACTTTAGTGGAAACATCATCTAGTCCTCACTTTATTTTCTCCCTTTTAGGTGGAGATTTCATACTAATTTTTCTCCCTTTCTCCACTTTATGAGAGATTGCATTGTACTTGGGTACCTTATCAGACCTAATTTTTGAGACCTTGTTTCTTTGTGCCCATCTAAGATATGTTTAAGGGGGAATTGTGTTAGTGTATATATTATTTAATGTATTATACACATAGATATTTACACATAACCTATTAAGCTTATTTAGGTGTCGCAATTAGTGAGAGTTAGCTCACCACCTCTTGAGAGTTTTGAGGAAGTTAACTCACCACCACTCTCTATTAGTGGGAGTCAACTACCAAGTATTCTCCATTATTCTAGATGAAAATTTCTTGCCTCCCTTATATATGTATATATCATTCATGACTTAATTAATATGTTGATTTATCCATTCTCGTGTCTTTTTCTTTCATTGTTTGTTATCACTCATAGGCAAGAGTGTGTGTGTTCACCTTACGTGGTTTGATATAATACTAACATTTTATCCAAGGATGTTTACAAAATTATATAATAAAATGTGTTTGATTCTTTTTATTCTCCAATGTCCAACTCTAGAACTATGCTCAATGAGAATTCCCTATGATGTCCTAGATGATCCATATATGATTTAAATTGAGTAGTGAGTTTCCTTAAAACAAAAACCAATCACACAAATCAATAAGTGCTAAGTCAAGTCATAATGGTTAGTGAAGTTGTTGGCAACAAATGAATTTGAAGTTTGAGTTCTAAAAGTGAAAGTTTAGATTAATAACTGTAGAAGTGCCTTGGGTCAAGTCTACACTTGCAAATCTAGAATTCATTTCTTAAAAGTCTATTAGAATCAGGAATACAAATTCAGGAACTAGTGATGGTAGCAATTAGTATTGTAGACACCTAAAATTGACCACACATAACCACACTTGGCTTTACCTTAGCATAGTTATTAATTAAATAAATATTCATTATTTATTTAATTAGTTTATCCTTCACTTTTATCTCCCACTTTAATTAAATAATATTTATTATTTATTTAATTAATTTATCCATATCACTTTTATCCCATTTTGATTAAATACATGTTTATTATTTATTTATTATATCTATTGAATTAATTTATCCTTCACCTTTACCTCCCACTTTAATTAAATAAATATTTATTATTTATTTAATTAATTTATCCTTCCACATCACACTTCTCCAGTAAATTATTAAATAATTTTATTTTATTTAATTAATTATTGAAAGCCAAATATAGACACTTAACACAAAAATCAAACCAACTTTGCATCTCATCCATCCATTTCATACTACATCTCTAAATCTCAACCATTCACATAAGGATATGTCTTAATACACCTCCTAAACCTAGCCCTTATCCCTCATGTGACACTTGTCACATGACTATAACTTTAATCCAAACCCTAATCCTCAATCAATCCTAACTATCCATTAATCAATCTATCTTGGCCTTTGATTTATTTCTTGAAAATTCTATAAATGAGAGGCCTGTCATCTCATTTGAGCGTCCACTTTCATTATGACCTTATGTTGCTAAATTTTTTATTGGGCCATCTATCATCATAGTTTTATGCACCTGCATTTTCTATCTAATATATCCTCATCATATCCTCATGATATCCATTTGATCATTCACCATATCAACATATCAAGAGAGCAATGAAATGGAGCTAGGGTACACTCTTCTTCAGCTCTGTCTGAGGAGAAAGAAGATTTTTATATGAAAGTATTGTGTTTGTAATACATTATTTTCTATGTTATTTACTTTTAATATTTTTTAGTCTTCAAGTACAGATTGAGATATAGAATATCATAAGCCAAGTTGACAAATAATTATACCTCTTGTAAATTGATTATTATATTTATAGTTTTAATCAAATACCAAATCCAAAACATTAAAATAAAACATGAACATTAGTTTTTTATCAATACTCACTCCCTATATTAAAAAATATTAGTTGTTACAGAGAATTTAAAAGTTCGTAACAAGTAATTAGAAAATATTATATGCCATCTACAATAATATTTAAATAAGAAATTAGCTATGGAAACATAAAACACATCATACTTTCAGTAAATCTGATTTCAGGTGTGTTTTTTTCTGTTCTAGGAAAATTCACTGTCAGCAGTTCACGGTCAGAAAATTAATTTTCCACCAACAATTCACCGCGAGAAAATTTACGGTCATGACAAATTCACCTTAAGGTAAATTCACCACCAACAATTCATAGCCATGGAAAATCATTGCATTAAAAGTTTGTGATTAATTTTCCTAGCCTTAAATTGCTGGTGGTGAATTTGTCTTAAGATGAATTTATCATGATAGTGAATTTTCAGTGAATTTGCCTGATGCAGTTTTTTTATATCAAGATATTGATGAAACCCACTCCTTTGATTGGCCCTCCCTAATATCCGAGGGTTAATTTTTCAAGAACAAATTCATTTCACGGGACTATTTTCGAGTTGACGGTAAACAGAAAAGGGAGACAACAAAACTCGAAACATTCATGCGGACTCATGCCTTCAAATTGAATGTATGTTACGACTCTACGCGCAACCAGAGCATCAAGTTATCAGCTGGTTTTGTAGAAAGGCACTGTTTGCTCTTCAGGTAGATCTTCAATCATTTTTAAACTCGATCAGTTGCTATGGCATTAGTTTTGCATTTAGATTACTTTGGCCGTTGGGTTTTTCTGTTCCTGTTGTGCCAATTTCATGTAGATTACTTCTTTGTATTGAAGTCAATTTTCTTCAACATTTTTTGGGAGAGAAATTGCACGTCGTCAACCTTTCTTTCATGTATGGTGAAATACCCATTATAAAAAAAATAACATAGAACACATGCAATTTTTAAAGTGATTTGAAAGTAATAAACATTAAAATTAAAAAATGTGACATTAAACTAGCAGTGGCGTGCACAGAAATGCAACAATCAGTCGATAGAGGCCCACCGCAAATGGCTATTTAGTGGGAAGGAAGAAGGAATTTTTTTTTTTCGAATGCAATGTGAAATATAAACAATCAATAATATTTGCAATTGTTTGATCGAGGCCAGAAAATGAAATCATGTTAGTAAGCCAATATGAAATAATGTGAGGAGGTCAGGTCATATTGACATGCTATGGGTGTGAAATTACGAACCATTTGCACAAAATGAGGAATCGATCTTTACCTTCAGGCATAGAAAATCTGCAGGCCATGTTGAAGTAATCTTATTAGTTACAATGTATCGATTAATTTTAATTTTAAGTAAGTAATCATGAATAACTTTTTTTTTTATTAATATGTAAGATTTAATAATTTTAGTTAGAATAGTTATTTAAAATTGATTGTAATTAATAATCTTAGGAATATACTAAATTAATTCTCAACAAATACAATTTTTTAATAAACCAATTGAAAAATTTAAATAAAATATAAATTTTTAAAGAATGTTTTTTTAACAACAATAATTTCTCTCTAAAATTTAAGGTATGAGATAATTTTATCTCTATTTTAGTTTTATATTTATTAGACATTCTCCTTGTTTAAAAGAGTTATTACCGATGCCTTTAATTAGGAATATGCAATAAAAAAAGTATTATTTAAAAAATTTAGTCAATAACTTTGGGTATGGCATATTTTTGAAGAAAGAAAGATGTTTAATATTCAATAATTTTTATAATTAGTATTTAGTCCATAATTTTGGAAATAAAAGCATTAGTATGTATGTGATTTATGGGTTACTAGTAGTAAAATAAAATGGATACAAGTAGAAAGGATTCAAAAGTAGTCAATTACAAGGAAATTGGAAATAAAAATATCAATTTTTTATGAATTGCTTCATAGTGCTATTGAAGATTGAGTCACACCATCTTTGATCCAAAATAAATAAACAAATCTCTTGAGAATAAGAATGCGATGATACAATACACATATTTTGCATTGCTAGAATAAATGAAGAAAGATATGGCTTGTTTTGAGGTGACATGACCAAAGTCTCAAGTGCTTCCACAACATTTGCTATCACATGAGAAACATGTTATGGTAGACTATTTTTGTGGAAGCCAAGTGTATATAAGGATTTATGTACACATGTATCTATGTAAGAAGAAATATATGGCATTAAAAGAAAAAGCACAAAAACCACGCTCGTTATCCTCCCTACCATTTTTGGCATCATGGAGCCTCGTGGAATCTAGCCAAACCCTCGAGAAAGAAAAGTAGGAAACGTCTATGGGAAATTTCATGGCTCTCCATCATAAATCACACAATAAAAAAGTTGGAGAAAATCTGGTGTTTTCATATCTGATGTATCATATTGCAGTGTTTTTCCTATTGTGGTAACTTTATAAAAAAACATGTTACATGATTTTGAATGCTTTTGCATGGTTTAGCCTAGTTCCTGCAAATAGAAGACAAGGGTATGTTAGTGGATGGACAAGTGAAATCAGAAAGGACGCATTAAAAGTGATTAAGTATATGGGTAAAATCAATATAGAGAATCTGAAATTGAAAATAATCAGTAATATTTACAATTGCTTCACCGAATCTATATATTGATAATGAAAAAGTTTTGTACTTATATTGATGGTGTTTAACAAGCATGAGCAACATTGGATCGAGCATTACAAAATTTGAAATAGACAATTTACAATACACTAATTTTTTTGGATGTTTATTGTATCTATACAACATTATAAAGGAAATACTAGAGATATACAATAGAAGAGGTTAGCATTATTTGTTGTAAATAGAAAGAGATAAAATGGAACATTTTGAATACATGGTGGAATATATAGTAGAGTGTATAATAACTAAAAAGGTGTATCTAACTTCAGAAACATATATATCAGTATAGATTTTCTTTTGCAAGTGCTTATATTTGCATTGCATGGCTAAGATGTATATGCTATGTTTGCGAAGCATAGAGAAATTTAACAACCAATAACTAGAAAGGAAAAAAATGTATGCATGCATGAAATGAATACTAGGCCAACAATGACATTGCAAATGGTTTAGGATAATGGAGCAACATCCACCATTACCATGTGCTTATAGGGATAAATAATGTGATGCAAACAAGAAATTGTTTGTCCTCTCACAGGCACATGGAAACAGTGTGTGGTTGTCCTCCAAAATCACATAAACCACAATCTACAATGGTTGTGAAAGGGAAAATGTTAAATGATTAGTTTTTTGTGGGAAGACAATCATACATTTGACTTCAAAAAAGATACTCTACTCTACCCATTGCATTTTTTGCATGTGTGTATAGTTATCTTTTCAGCTTATTTAAAGGACTATTTACATACAGTTGTTTATGAAGATGCGAATTCTCCCTAAAGTTATAAAAAAACTTATATTATGCAGTTATAAATACATTTATATAAAAAATACAATTGCAATCCAAGGAAGCATATAGTAAAAATGGTCATTGAATTGACAAGCCAACTATTAGATAGTTTGGCAACTGTTACATAATGAATAAATTGCTTTGTGGAACTGGGAAAAAGAATATCATAAAACATATTGGTACAAGACAAGAAATCTATGTAATAGTTGACTTGTGAATTCAAAATTCAAGCTATATAAAAAAGGCACTAAATATTAGAGGAAAAATAGAAAAATTATGAAAGAACTATTAGGAAAAGACTTAAGAATCATAGGTGAATGCCAAATGTTACATAGATTTCTTGTCTTGTATCAATATGTTTCATGATATTCTTTTTCTTCTCATATATTTCAAGGTTCTTGTAACAAGTTGTTCATTGTCGTAGTTTACATCTTATATTGTTCATATCTTCACCCAGGCAATTTTTCCTGGTTCTTTTCACCAGTGCACACACAAATAGGATTTGTTGGCGCCAAAAGCCAATAATCGCTGATGGGAAACGATGATTTTCCCATGGTTGTCTATGACGATGTATATTTTGCTAATTACATGCGCTAGTAGTGGTGGAGCTACCTATGTTGAGGTGTGGAATAAAAATGGTAAGTGATTGCTCGCATGAGGGTTAATGCATCCTGGCATTGTTGTACAATGGCACAAGAGGAAGTAAATATAATATTCAATGTTGTAATGTGGGAAAGTATTATTTTTGGTTGAATTATTGAATGAGCCACTGTGGTGTTTGTTTGATAGCAGAGTATTGGAAAAATCATCAGCTGTATCTGCGTTTGATAGAAGGTTGGAGGGTTCTAACACTAATGTGCTCCAAAATGTGCAAGAAAATATATTGATTAAGTTTCATTGTTGAAAGAGCCATTGTGGTCTTGGTTTCATAGCAGACTATACTAAAAATAGTCACCTTCGACTTGGTTCTCATTTTGTACATGACTACATTTTTTGACTTTCTGGTTATTGGTTGTTATATGTGCCCATTTTTTGCAAAGACATTTTTGCATATACCTCTTAGCCATGAAATGCAAATATAAGAACTTGCAAAAAAAAATCTATACTAATATAAATGTTCGTGAGGTTTGATGCACCTTTTTAGTTATTATACAGTCTTCTATAATGTGTGGAATCAAGCTTTGTGGACGGGTCTCCAGTTCAAATAGATGAGAAACAAAGAATATCATGAAACATATTGATAGATGTTTTGAGCTACATTCTTTTGGTAATAAATATTAAAGACAAGTAGAGAAATTGTATAAGAGGTGTTAGAATGATTAATTTATTTTTCATGTCTTTCATTCTTTACTTATTATTCCTTCTTATATGTTTGTATCTCTGGCGTTATACCCATTTTCGAGACTTCAAATAGATTATGGCTCTGTATGGATGGAAAAATTACAGTTAAATCTTCTTTCTTTCATCAAAGAATATGGTCAAGGTTAGTAATTTTTTTCCCTTCGTTTAATTGTTTATAGTTATCTTTGTGCATCTTTGGCATTATAGCCATTAACATAGGAGCAATTGTTGATTAATATAGGAGTAATTCCATATTTATATATATATATGTAGAGGGTTAGTATGAAAGCATAAACATTTTGGAGATAAAAATAGTTTAGTGGCTATTAAGTGTTATTTTAATAGCTCTTTTATAATTTCTTTATTTGTCTATAATATTTAGTTGCAAGTAATCTAGCTCGAATTTTTAATTAATTCTATGATGTTATACCCATTTTGCACAGGTTATTTCTAGCCATTGGATTTACAAGTTCTATTTAATGTGGGTTCACTGGTAAAGAACATAGCTTGAATTTTCAATTGACAAGTCAACTCTTACATGGACTTCTTATCTTGTATTAATATATGTTTAATGTGTGTTTTCGATCATCTGTCACTTACCTATGATTCTTAATTGTTTTTCAAATAGTTCTTTTAAAATTTATCTATTTTGTCTATAATATTTAGTACCAAATAATGTAGCTTGAATTTTGAATTGACAAGCCAACTGTTACATAGCTGCTTGTGTTGTATCAATATCCACTTCCTCATAACAAATTTTTCATAATTGTAGTTCAACTCTTCCATTCTTCATGTACTTAAGTTCTATTTGAACCACCAAAAAGATAAATATGCTAAAAGGGAAAGAGGATTCCCCCAAATAGGCTCTTAGGGTTTTTCACATAGGAGCTTGGTTTAGAAGGAATGACACTCTTTCACACTAATGATGTTCTTTTTGGTGATTTCATTCAAAGGGTATGGGCTGAATAGGGTTGTGTTGTGTGTGATGAAGTGTGTCTTAATGCTGAAATGAAATGAAACTAACTAACTATGAAATGTAAACAAAAGAAAATGTAAACTATATGCAAAGAAAACTAAATGACCTAAATGTATGGAAACTGGAAAGAAACTAGAAATAACAGATATGGTGCAACTAGGAATTGAAAGTTGTAGAAGAGGAGCTTTGGAGTGTTATGGAATCTTCTATAAATTTGCATAGGGACACTTACGCTAGAATGGGCAACCTAGTCCTCTTCTTGGGAAACTTTACCAAAATAGGTTACTGGTAAAAGGGTATCCAGAAATGTAAAAACCCTTTTTCAGGCCTGGTACAAGAACAAGGTCACCAATGATGGCAACCTAGTCGTCCTGGTACTTTTGGGAGTTTTGAGGTCTGAATATGTAAGCCCCCACTTGCACTTATCTTTTTGACAGAGACCCATGTTCAAATATTCAGAAAATGACCTACAAGTTGTCCTTTAGCTCCTCCTAGGGTGTGATGACTTGATTTGATGTAGATGGAATGATGACACCCTTTTCAACACTTTAATCCTTTCCAAATCTGCATACACACCTGCAAAGCACACATGCAAAGAGAAGGAAAATTTTAGGGTTAGAGAATAGGGGTTTGCCTTAGTCAAACCCCATGTTGGTAATCAAACCCAAATGAGATAGAAATAAAAGGGAAGATGATTGACAATAAAAAAAATGTAAACACTCACCAAACCCTTGTTGAAGATGTCTGCAACATGCAAGAACCAAATCCAATGGAGGTTGCTTGAAGAGCCTTGTGCTTGAATTCTTGCTTGAGAAGATTGAGTGCCAGAGTTCTTGTGAAGATGAAAATGATGTTATGGGGGGAATGAAGGTGAAAACCCTTATTTATATATGATATGCCCTAATTTTCTGAAAATAACACATGATAGGCCAACCTTAGGGTTTTGGAGGCAAATTTTCGTTAGAATTTTGTTTCAATTTTGAATTTTATGCCTAAAGAGACTAGGTCGCCGAAGGTGGAAACCTAGTCCACTTGGACAAATTCAAGTGGTGGTCAGGAATTAAGTGATGTTTAATGATGATTATCGGCTTGCCTCTCGAAACACACTTAAGTCAGGCCTAAAAGTATATTAAGGGGCCAATTTATCATAAGGGTGAATTTGTTGATGATAAGCCTAAGAAAGTGTGAAAATGCATTACAACACTTTACAACACTTTGACACAAGGCTTGAAAAGGGGTAAAAAGGGGTTGTTTAGGTGAATTGTGTTGAAAGGGTCTTACAAAAGTGGGAAGATGTGTTATAACACTTCACAACACCTTTGTAAAACATCGTTACCTTATTGTTGATTTGTAAGTGTTCAAGGCCTAATGCCACATTATAACATTAGATCAAAGAAAAATTAGGCCAAAATCCAAGGGAAAAGGCCCAAATGAGTGAAAAAGTGTCAAGGCTATACTTTTTGGTGACACATTTAGCCCCCACTTTAGTGAGGATGAACTTGCTTCAAACTCACACTAAAGTAACCAAATCATACATGTTGAGAGGGATCTGATGTATTCATGCTAATAAGGTGAGATGAATATGATCAAGAGGGATGATCAAGACCCCAGGACCAAGATCCCATGGTAAGGGTATGTGCAGGATCATGATGGGCCAAAAAGTGGCGATATGTAAGCCATATGATGGCACATGTGGTTGATGACATTTTTTTTACCCAAAATTGATGAAACGAAAAGGGTTTTTAGAGGATATTCTCAGCTTTCCACCAATATAAATTAATCTTTACTTTGAATTTAATACATAATTATTATTCATTTTCTATTAGAATTACAAATAAAGTCCTGATTGATAGGCTGATTCAAAAACATCTATAACTTTCAAACAGTGTCACATTTTTTGAATCCGAAACATGCGTCACATTCTATGCTTCACATACTATAGGATTAAAAGAAATAAAAAATGAATTTCATGAATTTTTGACCAAGTTAAGGTGGTTAGACAGACGATCTTTTATTTTTTTTAAGAGTTGTAATAAAAAATTCATAATTAATTATTTACTTGGAAACAAATTATAAAAAAATATGCATCACATCAGGACATGAGTCCTATACTTATATCTAAAAGCTTATAAAAATATATTATTATATTATTGTGGTTAGGGTGGTCAGACAAACACCTACTTCTTATTTTCACCTTGAAATTTAAATACTATTGCATTGAAATTTCAAATTTTCACCAAATAGATTTTAAAAAAAAAATAAAGGTCTAGTAGTTTAGAAACTACATATAATTTGCCACTGATTCTATTTTTACATTTTTTTGAAATAATATATAGATAACTTATTTAAATCTTTACGTCAAGTTGTCTAACTCTGATTTTCTATCTTTTTATTGCCACTTAAGGGCCTATTTTTACCATGATGATCCTGCACATACCCGTAAACCAAACATAAACACAAAATATCACACAAGGAATGATGTGAAAGAGTGAAGAGAGAGGGGAAGTTGGATCAAGCTTCAACCATTTTTCTTGCTAGTTGTGGATAAGATCTAGGCTGTTTGTCCGAAAGGAAAGTGTTATCACTCTGGGGTGATAAGACTTTCATTTGTCTATTGGGTGAGAAGGCCCAAAAGGGGTGAAAAAAATACACTCGGTTGGTATGCACTCACACACACACAAAGGTGACTATGGGGAAAGTCATGTTGCTAGTTGGGCTTCCCGCTCAACCATACCAAAGTTATAGCTCCTAATAACTTTGATAAGGTGCCACAAAAGACAAGAGCTTGCGGTTCATGAGAGAAGCAAATCCTCAAATGCTTAGAACTTATGAACAAGTGTAGGATGGTGCCACATGCATGCAAGTTGTGTTATGCAAGGTGGCCATGTATACAAAAATGGAAAAATGAAAAATGTAAAGATGCAAAAGAAAAAATGCAAAAAGGATGTTCAAAGGAGTCATATTTAGTTCATGCGAGGTCTTTGACTTAGGGAATATTGTGTCTAATGTCTCCAAGAGAGGACCAATAAAAGAATAGAAAATTCACAACTTAGGGGATGCAATGTGTCACATCAGGCCACTAAGAGGAATGCAATATGCTGAGATAGGTCATACTTATGAAGGACATTACACCCAATGTCATCCACAAAGTGAGAAACTCATCGTATGAAGTGATAAGGCTGCACTAGGAACTAAGGAAAAATAAAAACAAATGCAAATGCAAAATAAATGATGCTGGTGTATGCCCCCAATTTAAATGAATTGTTACACACCGCTTCATGAGAAATTTCTTTAAAGTAGATAAAGGAAAAATGCAAAGAGAAAGAAAAGGACATGAGAGCCAACTTGGAAAGCCCTATGCCAAGTGATAGGTTTCCAAGGGAGGTTGCATCATGTGAATGGAAAGAAATAAAAAATAAATAAAGGGAAGGGGGTTACCCCCAAAATGAAAAAAAACCACAAACACATAAGGGATCTATGGATTTTGGGTCAGTATGTTCATTGCTACAATGTTTTTTAAAGAGCTCATAACTGTCATCATCTCTCAAATACATAGAACTAGAAGAAGGACACAAAGAGAGAAAAATAAAATAAAAAGGAGTCATTTTGGGTCAACACGGAGGTGACATAGGGTGTCTCAATGCTTTGTATCATCCCCAAAAGGACAATAAAAGAAAAAAGACAAAGACAAAGAAAAAAGATCCTTTTTGAGTCAACATGAAGGAGACATTGTAGTCTCAATGCCTTGCATCATCCTCAAATGGAAGGAAAAAACAAAAAGCGAAAGGAAACAAGTCCATTTGGGTCAACATGAAGGAGACATTGTGGTCTCAATGCCTTGCATCATCCCCAAATGGAAGGGAAAAAGAAAAAGAGAAAAAGGAAAAGAGTCTATTTGGGTCAACATGAAGGAGACATCGCGGTCTCAATGCCTTGCATCATCCCCAAATGGAAGGCAAAAAGGGAAGCAAAAAATGGAGTGAATGCATGACATAGATAAGAAGCAAGATACAAATAGAAGAATGTCGTAAAGAGAGGAACACCAAAAATTATGATGGAATACATTACACACAAGAAAATATAATACTAGTAAGGCAAGTGTAAGTCAATCGTTAAGCAAGTCATTTGCCTCCCAATATCAGTGGGTATAAGTGGGAGGTGAACAATGAAGCTATAGACATGCAAAAATAACAATCATGCATCATACAAATTAACATTCATTTCTTCTATTAATCAATTAAAAATATTTATTGATTAATTTCCTAAGGTTCATTAAATAAATCAAATTATTTAATCCTTATGTTCTTCTCATTTGATTTAATAAATCAAACTGATTTAATCAAATGTCAAATCCCTAAAACTCCCTAAGTTAATTAATCTAAATTAATTAAATTCTAATCATGATTATCATTCTCTAGCTTTTGACTCAACTAGAGTCAAATCCAAACTCCTAACTAACCCACCCACTTGCACCAATAAATCATTTATTTGATTTATTATTTCCTCTAATTACATTCAAAATGGCATCAAAATGGAATATTCTTCCAATTTGAATCTTCCCCCCAAAAGGGACTTGTCCCTTCCAACAAGGTTTTAAATGCTATTTGCACAAGTCAAACATGGCATTTATTGCACCTTTCATCCCCCCTAAACATGTCATTTCATCCAAATTTGAATTTCAAATTGGCACATTGGCCAAGACTTGCACATTCCTTACCCTCTCACACTTTGACAAGTGGCATCTTGTCATTGGCTCATGAATGATCCCACATTCATCCAAATCTATCACTCTTCCTAATCTTGAATCTATAAAATGCAAAGCATTTCAACACAAATCATTTACAACACAACAACACTTACTCATTGCAAGGTTACTCTCTTCATTTGAGAATCAATCTTGCTCATCACAACACCATTTGCTTAGCAACAACTCATTCTCATTGCAAGGTTATTCTCTTCACTTGAGAATCAATCTTGTTCATCATTTGGCAATCTTGCTTATCAAGGATTGGGAAAGGGCAGCTTCCTACACAACTAAGTTGCACCAATCCAATATGGGATAGGGATATTTCATGGTTTACATGCTTTGTTTAATTTTGTTGTTTGGTTGCATTTGAATCATGAAGTATTATCTCATAGGAATAGGAATTTCTATTTATGTTGTTTTGTCATTGTGCTAACCATATGTAGATTTTAGCATCCACAAAATGGCGCTTGAAGGAGGGCTTTCTTCAGATCAAAATTTTAACTACAATTTGTATTTTAAATGATATGATGGATACTTAATTTGAATCCATTTCAAAGCCTGTTATTTATTTCCTTATGAATATGTATCTATCACATTGTTGATTCTGACTCTCTGTATTTCTTCTTTCAATCGTGGTTTTCAGTCAAGTTTGGCAGTCCCACATTTCAATGCTTTAATAGAAGCTAATGAAAATATGCAAATAGTCAAGAGATTGCTCTAGTATTCGATTCACATGACATTAGACTATTTAGAGGTTATTGAGAGCTAGCTACAATGTCATATCTTATGCATTTGTTGAAATTTAATGGCAAGTTTACATGTTTGACTGTCTATTTATAATGTCACATCTTGTTTCAGTTCAAGCTTTGTACGCTTCTTGTTATCCAAGAGAGGGTGGAGATTCATTATACAGTAGACAATAATAGAGGGAACAAAATGACCTTCTTCAATCCACCAGCACTAAGCCAATCCAAAGTTTTTCTATGTAAAACCGTTTGGTCCTCACTTTTAACGCCATTGCAATATATCTTATCTGCCTCATGACCTCCCTGCGAGTCCAGCAAAGCATGTGTTAAAAAACTTATAGTGATGACTGCTCATTTACTCTTGGTCTTATTGTGCAAATAGGATTGATTTGTTCATATTGGTCTTCCTGTTTATTAATTGTTTGTTGATATGTTGGGAATATTGCGTGGAAGATACGTAAGGTAAGCAGATCAATTGTGGTTGGTTCATAAAGTTTTTTTATGCTAAAATAATCAGCCTGACTGTATTCTCAGTAAATTTCATGCAGGGGTCGTGAACTACTCATAAATTTTGAATTTGAGTATGCTTGAAATTGTTGTAGTAAATGTTGTCAGAGAAAATAAATGCATTGCCATCCACATCTCTTTGAATTATTCTGGCTAAACAGTTCATGTGCCTACCCTATGCCTCCCACGACAGCCAATAAAGACATCACTCTTTTTTAAGCTATTCTGACAAACAACTCAATAACTAGAAGCACCATTTTAGCATAGGCAGTAAAGATGCTGAGAGGCCACGGTCAGAGGCTGAAGAATTCGGTCCCACCTGCCAAATGCATTTGTTGGAAAGTTTTCAAAAGGACTTTACTCGCTAAGCTTCGCACCTATCAATAGTTCACACACATTGTCTATGCCTTGTCTGTATCTCATATACTTTGATTTAGAATGTGTGGGTCACTATTTTCTTTCATCTTGCCAACCAATTCTATTAATAGGAAAAACGTCCAAAATCATTAATGATGGGGTTCATTAAAGAAATGCGTTGTTTTTTTTATTATTATATCATGAAGACATTTCGTTCAGTCATATGATCATTGCAGGCGGCGTAGTAAATGAAGGAAGGCGGGTTGCTAATAAAGCAAGTTGCAGTAGGTACTCACTCTATCTGTCACGTGTTTCTCACCTTAACTCAGACTTCAACTTACCATCAAGTCAAGGAACGCCAAGCTTGAGAACTACTTTATTCTAGAAATCACGACTTCAGAAATTTTCCAATCCAATGAAACATTCGCCTCCTGTCTAGGTAGTTCTACAGTTCACAGACTAGGCTGTCCAGCTTCCACAAAAGTCATCCTACACACGTAATGTTTTGAGGGCGGGAAGTTCTTTATTGTGGTGGGAAGCCATTGATGTCAGGAAGATCATTGACACATGATCTGGGTGCATATTTATTTCAGATATTGTTTTTTTTATTTAAAAAGATCTCCCTCTAATTTGTGCAGGAAGATGGAAGGAGGAAGCGCTATTTGAAAGGACATTCGAAACACTGGTTGCTTGCAGTTTTTGTCAGTTTATTTGAATGTGATATGATTTGACTTTGGGGTGCATTCACTCTTGTGTTTATTGCACAGATATTTGGTTGGCCGATCTTTCTTGAGAACTGATTCAAAAGGCTTTGCGGTTGATTGTGTGTGCATTGAATTTTTGAAATGTTCTTTATGCATAACAATTAATGCATTTATTGATTCTTATTGTTTGGAATATGTCAAGATTGTACTCAAATCATATGGAAAGATATCAATGAGCGTTGGAAAAAGAGGCCATAGGAAAAATCATCTTTATTTTAAACTATGAAAGTCAAACTCAAATTGGATATTTAATTTTATTATCAGTGCATTGAATACTTGGGATATTGTATTTGATTTGATTTTCGATTAAGTGTTTTTTGGGGACCATTTGGATTTTCTCGAAGTGTTACATGAACAAAGGAATGAAAGTGTTTTTTGTTTCTTTTCTAACTTTTGGTCCTTAAATGATAAACAAATTTAAGGTGTCGAATTTGTTTCTCTATGTTTACAATTTTTGTGTGGGATTCATGGAATAAGAAAATGACCTTTTGTTCAAATCAAATAATGGCAAATAACGATGCTTGGTGAGTATGGTGATTAGTTTCCAGAGAAAGTATTTTATTTTATTATTTAGCATAGTGTCATCAACAAAGTTTTGTTGTGCATTCAGGAGGTTATAAATGCATGATTTAGGTTTTTTTTAGAAAATTTCAAGGAAGAGGAACTCTTGCATGAAACGTTGTCTCTAAATTCCTCACTTTATATGCATTATGCTAAATACTATTATAAATCTCATCTCTAAGAATTTTACTTTGTGATGTTTATAGGTTGAAATCAAGGTTGACATCAAGATTGAAGTTGAAGGTTGACATCAAATGAAAACGAAGGTGAATGGAGTGAAGTTGGAGATTTTTTTTGAAATCAAGATTTGAAAAAAAGCATTTTTTAATGCTTATTTTAAATCTTAGAGCTTCAATTCACTACCCTTTTTTTTTCTGTTTTAAACCAACTCACATTTCATTTTGGGTTTAAAATTAACCACTTGACTTGATCTTTTCAAAGCTGGTTAAAAAGAACCTTAGACATTTACTAGATTTCAATTTGGACTTAAAATTGAACAAGGCAACCTTCACACTTGGATTTTGGTGCTTAAAACGAATTGATCACTGCTTTTTGGACTTAAAATGAACAACTGTTTGTCATATTTTGCAATCTTTTTCACATAGTAATATCATCAAAAAGACGTATGCACTTCTCTCACGCCTCACGGCGATCTTGAGAATCAAAAGTTTTTTTTTATGATATTAAGTTGTCAAAAATATTGCCTCCACACTTCAATTTGGGCATTTTAAAATTGAACAAAACATGTGAGTGTGAGCACGATATATTGCGAAGGTTCTCCCCTTTTTTTTTAACAAAGGTTGTGTGAACGACGGGATATGTTAGCTCGCTTTTGTTTATCTTAGAGGGCCTGCCTTGTGGGAAAAAGTACTCACCCAAGGGAATGACCCAACCGGGAACATGCTAAAGCCAAGCGACTTCCACCTGAGATATAAGTGTGGATATTGGAACAAAGGCCAATATCACGAGGATTATTCCAATGAGATGGACAACAATGGAATCTCACCGATGTTGGATAATCCCCCACGAACGGAATGCACGAATTAGAACCCCTTGTTTAGAAAAAGGCCAAAACCTTGTCTATCTTGTTGGTGCAAAAGGTTATGTCCTTTGAAGCCGCCCCACGTAACATGCAGTCTTGTTGTGGAAATGGAAAGTATGCCATGGGAGATTCATGGGTACTAATGCTTGGCTGACCCGAATAAGTGAGTGCCATGGAGGGGAGCTAGTGTGGTCAAGAATTTAGCCATTCGCACAAGATATGTGCAGCTGGATTTATCCAAGTGGGAACCCAACAAGATATTTCCTCATCATCCTATGGTTGTAAAAAGTGCTTGGAAGTAAAAGATACATTGCTTGGTTGTCAAAACGATTGAAAAACAGACATTCACAAAAGCCTCAAATTTCAAACACCTTGGAGGAAACAAATATCCTTGACAAATTCAAAACACTCTTGCTTTCCCTAGGGATTCTGTCCCTAGAGGTTTCTAAGTGCTTGAATTCTATCATCATTCGTTTTCACTAAGGATAAACCTAGGAAACTTTTGCCCTAATTTCCTTGATTTCCACATAATGGACCTTGTGGAATGAAAATGAAAGCAGGACATTAGACATTCAGTTTGAAAACATAATCAAGCAAGTGATTTTGGTAAAAAGGATTCACTAAGACAAGATAAAAGACAAATTTGATTACACGTGTGTTTTCTAACATGATCAAAATCCCAAAACTGAAGTTCAAAAAGCTTAGTGTGAAAGCTAGTGAGGAGTGTCTTGAGATCCTGAATTGTTTGAAAGGTTTACTTTCCTCTCATAGGAAATATAGTGTGTCCTTCAACATCAAGGTCTTGTAAGCAGAAGTGTTATTCTAGGTCAAGTCTAGGATCAAATTCAATCACTTTCATCCATCACTCAACCATTAAATCAGTCAAAAGTCACCTCACCAACAACTCTTGGAAACTTTGTAAACATCTTTTATGCAAACTCCTGTTTGACTTAACACATTTAGTCAAACCATCAATCCAATCACGATCAATCAAAGTCCTAAAAATTTTAGCATTTCCTTCAAAGTTGCTTTAAGAGTTCCATTCATCCATATCACTCATCTTCCATTTATCGCGTCCTCATTATCACTTTGATCCTTCAATTATCCTAGTTCTTCGCTTCTTTGAACCTAAGGTTTAGACCGATCTAAAGGATTAGAGGTTCATCTCTTACATTCTTGAAAATTGATCTTCATTTTATGGTTCAAACTCGATCTCAACACAAGAGGGACATGGAATATAAATTTGATCGATCCATCATGAGCAATTCAAGTCAACCAAACTATCCAAGCCTTGCAATACCATTTGATTTTCAAAGCTTGTACAATGCATACATGGGAGCATTATCTTATACAAACATCAATGGTACAACAAATATGAGCATACCCAATCCAAAGTTTGGAACACCTTTCCCAATGATAGATTTAAATCCAAGTCCAAATCTGCAAATCTATCAACCAAACACTCAATGCATGAGTTTTCCAAACAACATTATCCCACCAAATCCATACATGCCAAGTACAAATTTACCAAACATGACCATTTCAAATCCACACTTGGTAAATTTTGGGGTAGACATGTTTGTAGATCCCATCAATGTTCAAAATCCAAGCAATATGTTGACGACTCCATATGTTGATTCAAGCTAAGGTAACAACATGCAAAATCAAAGTTACCTAAATCCAAGCAATATGATGCCCAACCACAACAATGTTCAATTTCAATCTATCATGCCAACTCAAAACATCATACCAAATCATCCCATCTTTCCATCGACATCGCAAAAACAGATGGAAACCATCCAAGCAACCCCAACAATCAACAACATTCCCATTCCACCACCACCACCACCACCGCCAAAATACAACACGACCAATTCATTCTCCATCATATTGCAAACTGCTCAAGAAGCTTCCCACAAAAAGGCACTCCAAGCCCAACAAGGTACATAGCTAGTTGCTCAGTAAGCACAAGTGGCTCAAGTAGCCCAACAAGTGCAAGCGCAAGCAGAATTCTGGGCACTATTGCAAGCAATCCAAGAAGAAGTAGCACAACAAAGAGCCCAACAAAAAGCTTTGTTGGCACAAAAACAACATGACAAACAACAAGCGTTGTTGGCTCAGCAGAAAATGCAGGCCTTACTCCCACAACAAAGCTTGCAACTGATTCCCACCATAATAATTCAAAATGATGATCAAGATCCTTTGACTAATGACAATGTTGAAAATGTCTCTACATCACCTAATGAGTTAGAAGACATATCTCAAGAATTTGTTCCAAAGCATGATCAACATCTTTCACCAAGGTCTAGCAATGATCCTCTCCAAAACATATGGCCATCCTTTGACCTCATGAAATTTGAGAATATTCCTATGCCTAATGAAGATATCCAAGAAAGAAATCCATTCTTTGAAATTGACCCATGTCAAGAACTTGATCCAAAGCATGTTGAAAGCAATTCTGAAATCACTCAAGATCAAGAATTTGCATCTCCAAGCTACTACAATGATATAATGAACACTCTCCTATCCATACAAGATGACCACATCCACATAGGACATACTCCTCCATCTACCCATGAGATGTTTTCTTTGGATGGACATGTGGATGATCTTCATTCAAAACAAGAGTCTCATACTCTTGAAATCATTACCAATGAACAAGAGTCTCCTACTCTTAACATTTGTACACATGATCAAGATATAGAGAAATCTAGAGACATATCAGAAATGGATCATGAAGAAGGCTTGTACATAAGTCATGAATCAGAAACATCCTATGAAGTGAGTCATGAGGAAGACTTTTGTGTAGACAGCGAAGCATCAACACTTCTTGAAGAAGCACTACAATCTGATATGTCACAAGATCAAGTTGGAGATATCAATCAGGCATTCATCCCACTTATGGAAGATCCTATCACTTATAAACTTGGATCACTCACCTTTGTAAGGGAAAATCATCTTATCAATGAAAGAGCTATGACATTTGAAGATCCGCCATAGAGCAGAGAAGGAGAAACACCTTGTTTCCAAGGTAAATCATATCCTATTGCAAATAAACTTTTTCAGCAGATGAATTATCAAGGCAAAGGATTAGGCCTACACGAACAGGGTATCCTAGAACCAGTGCAGATTTTTGGAAATCCTAAATGTCAAGGCCTTGGCTATTCAACAATCAAGGGATCTCAACATATCAGTAATACTTCCACAAAATTGGGGGCAACTTCGTCTCGAGCAAACGTCAACATGGGGAGCACAAAGAATCCTTATGATGAAACTAATGCCAATACTACAACCCACCATGTCATGAATCTTCATCCACCCATCATCCCATCCACAAATTGGGACCAACAACAAAAGAAAGACTTGAATCGAAGCATGAAGAACATTATCAAAGAAAAAGAAGCAGCGAAGCATATCAGACAAATCAAATACAAATGGATACCAAAGAATACAAATCCCTATCAAACTCCATTAGTCAAAGAAACTATGGGGAAAAATCAAAAAGGGAAAAGTATCCATCAAAGATGTCGCCAAAAGCGAAAACATATTTCTCAAGCAACATACAAAGTGTATCAAGCAGTTGGTCCTAATTCCACATACACTTCCATACCAACACAAATCATCTACAACACAACAACACTTACTCATTGCAAGGTTACTCTCTTCATTTGAGAATCAATCTTGCTCATCACAACACCATTTGCTTAGCAACAACTCATTCTCATTGCAAGGTTATTCTCTTCACTTGAGAATCAATCTTGTTCATCATTTGGCAATCTTGCTTATCAAGGATTGGGAAAGGGCAGCTTCCTACACAACTAAGTTGCACCAATCCAATATGGGATAGGGATATTTCATGGTTTACATGCTTTGTTTAATTTTGTTGTTTGGTTGCATTTGAATCATGAAGTATTATCTCATAGGGATAGGAATTTCTGTTTATGTTGTTTTGTCATTGTGCTAACCATATGCAGATTTTAGCATCCACAGAAGCTAAGGGACAAGGAATAATGCATTACTAGGACAAGGCTAGCAACCTCTTGCCCCCAATGAGTGCAAGGCAAGAGTGAGCCGAGTTGGGTGATGGGAAAGGGTCATGTAATAGTGAGAAGAGAATGGTTTACAACTATTACATGGTAAGGTGTATGGGAGTAGTTTATGGCTTAAGGGGGTATCAAGTATCATCATTGAAGGGATACTTACTCAGTATCTCTCATAGATGACAACATTCATCACTTCTATGGCCCAGAACATGATGGTAAGCACAGTGTGGTACATTAGCATCTTTAGGATAAATCACCAACCTATTACGATGAGGTAATGTAATGAGCCCTTTGTTTAAGAGTATTTGTAATTTCACCTCACATTCAGGAGGTGGACGAAGAGGAAGTTTGAGTTTTTTTAATTTGTACTACCTCTTGCATCGACTAGATTGTCCAACTTCAAAAGAGGAGACTAGGGAAAGAGGGCCTGAGATGATCTTAGGATTGGAGTTGTTGTTGCTAGGGGATGGTGAGAATTCTTTGGGTAGGAGAACATCCAAATTAGGAGGGGAATCTAAGATCACCGTGCCATCATCACAAAGCCTGAAAAATTCTCTAGGAGGCCTACGGTCATGAGGAGGATCTTGATAGCCTATTCTTGTTGTATGTTCATCGGGGGACAATTGTTCATAAAATTTATGTATTTCATGTTCGTTTGTTGTGTCACCACCTTGTTTGATTAGAATGGTGAACCCTTTTCCATAGGTTTGTTGAAGATTAATTAGAGGGTGGGTGACTTGGTTATTGTAAAATGGCTGAGTAGTGACAGGTTTAGATGAACTAGGTTCATTGTTTGTTTCAAGATGAATGTAAGAAAATATCTCTAGGGGTGACATGTTAGGTGTGTTGTGTGAATTAGTGTAAATAAGTGAATAATCAACACACAACCAATGAAACATATTATATTATAGAATTGAAATCACAAAATTAATCGAATTAAAAAAAAAATCAATCCCTAAAGTCGTTCCATTATTTCCCATCTCTAAGGATTCCTTGAATCATAAGGGCTCTCAAATTTTTCTTGCACTATGACTTTTAGAATGACCACCTAGAGAATGGATGTTGTAAAATGCAAGAATCTTGGTTCCTACATGATTTGATAAACTATGTGATATGTTGCAAGTGATAATGGTGATATGATAATGGAGATGATGCCAAAGACTATGATGTAAATGTTGTATAAAACTACTATGATAATGGAAATGAAGCTAAGAACTAAGCCATGTTTCTAAATTAGTATGCTTCTACTATGCTAAATACTGAAGGTTCTAAATGCTCTAATGCTCTTAAATACTCAAAGATAAATTTCTACAAAGTAAGTTTTCTCAAAGATGGGATATGAAATGCTGGAGAATGAGGCTGTATTTATAAGATTTCCAAGGCATATTATGATGTGGTAGGATTCGACGGTCAATATTATGTTCTAGAGAGATCGACGATAGAAAGTGAGGAAGTTGGAGGGAATCATGGAGGTTGTCCCCTTTAAGAGAACAAATGGCCAAGTGTTGAAGGGCATGAAATGGAAGGACAAGCCATGTGTCTCCAATCTTCTTAGGAGTTTGTTGATGGAAATTCCTATTTAGAAATTAGAAATATTTAAATTCATGAGACACATGCTAAGGTGGCAGATGAAGTGGAAGGAGGTTAGAGAATTATGTAGAAATGTGACCAAAATTGAATTTAGAAATTCAAATTTAATGAGAGGGAATTAATCAAATAAAACAAATTAGTTAGATTTATTTATTTAATTAAATCATGAGGAAAATGATTTTAGATAGGAAGAATTAAGAAATGAACTATATAAATAAATTTTCCAATTTATTTATAAGTAGAAGAAATAAGAGGGTTTAATAATTAAATACCTTGTATTTAATTAATCGATTATCCTGACCAATTTTAGGTGTATACATTTTTACCCTCTTTGAAGTAATATGTTTACACATTGCTTCAAAGAAAAGTTTGCTAATGATGCTGACAAAAAAAATTTGATATGCCCCAGACACTGATTTTTCGAGTGATGATGGATATATGCGCCCTTGGGAGATAAATTGGTGAATTTTTGAATTTTTGAATTTTTTGGCATTATTTTATGATTTTGATGATTTTTTCAATTTTCAGCATGTGTCAATGATTTATCTCTCGAAAATAATAGTGAAATCTGCCCTTATTGATTAATTGATAAATTAAGCCCTTTTGAAAAAAATAAAACAAACCACTCCCATAAAAATCCCACTTAATCACCCTTTAAAAGGTAAAAAGGAAATCATTTGTGCATTTGAAAGTTTGAAAATTGGAGAGAGTGATTTTAAGCAAATTTGAGCAAGATGGTGATTCCAATTCAAACACATCAATTCGAGTGTGTGCAACGTCACAACCAACCAACAACATATGGACTTTCGGTACATACCCTGAAAAACCTCTTCGTGATTTGTGCATTTTATTTTTCCCATTTTTTTCCACATTTAAATTCCGCTTTTAGCGATTTAGCGCATAGAAATCCTATTGTAGCGCATCAGGTTCCTGTTTTTGCACATATAGTAGATTAGCGCATAGGGTTGATTTTTTAGCATATTTGGTAAATAATATAGCGCACAGAATTTTAGCGCATTGGTGGCTAGGTGTAGTGCATTGATGCTAGGTTTTAGCACATTTGGTCATTTAGTGCTTTGATGTCATAGGTTAGCGCATCAGTGAAATATTTTAGTGCATTGAGTAATTAGTGCATAGAGACCTTGAAATGGTGCTTCTGGTAAATTTGATGGTGCATCCAAACTTTTGGTGCATAAGGAATTTGTTCTGGCGCATACATGAAATTCTCTAGTGCATCCACATTTTTAGCACTTTGAGACACTATTTTAGTGCATCCATTCCGTTTTGCTAAATTTTTGATTAAACTCCTTGATTTCGATGATTTTTGATTGTGCCAACCTTTGATTTGATGTTGTTTGATGATGTTGATAGATTATATGATGAGTGATCTCATGATAGGTGAGATTCAATGATAGGATGATGATGATGATTGACCTCATGATAGGTGAGGATTAATGATAGATTGACGATGATTGACCTCATGATAGGTGAGGATCAAAGATAAACACTCATGAGATTTGATCAAATTCTCATCAGAGCTAATTAGATCGATAGGTTGACTGATGTTTGATTGATTGACAAGATAGCTAATTTTTGATATGCTATGATGATAGGAGCCTTCTTCTATCCTGATGTCACGGGAGCATTTCCTGAGGACCTGGGATTTGATACCACATTTAGATCAGGCTGATCTACATGTGATTGGACGATGTGGCTTGAATTCATTGCTCAATATGCCTCAGGTTAGAATTAATCGAGGACTCTTGATAGCTTTTGCAGAGAGGTGGCACAATGACCACAACACCTTCCACTTACCCACTGGTGAGATGATAGTCACACCAGAGGACGTCTACTAGATTTTGTGTATTCCCATTATTGGAGATTTGGTTGTTTATGATGTCACTGAGCAGGGAGGGACTGATGCCTTGAGGAGAGTCTTCAAGGATGATCAGATTTACGGTTATGAGATCCCATGGTGGGATATGGTTGATGCCTATCCCACATTTCTGTGTGTTCTTTCTAGGTTCATTGGTGGATTCTTATGTCCCAACCGTAGGTCAAAGGAACTCTCAGTTGGATGGGGTTGGACACTATAGTAGACTCGATATGCTTGGGGATCCCACATGCTTGCAAATTTATACCATGATCTTCACCAAGTTGTCTACCTCAGTGCATCCAGTTTATCAGCTAGAGTCACATTATTACAGCTATGGGCATGGGAGCACATAGTTGTCACGGGACTAGTTGCAGAGAGACAACAACCAATTGAGAGGCCATATGTTCACGGATACATGGGACTAGTTGTCTAGGATAAGCTAGAAAAAATGGAGTATTGGAGGAGAGTCCTTGATGAACTAGATACTATTATATGGAGACCCTACATAGGCTACGAGTAGTGGCCAGAGGATGACATAGATATGCCTTATGTATGCACAACTAGATACCTAATTGGGAGGACACCTTTTATCATTGAGAGATTCTTTCTAGGGAGAGTACATTGATAGTATGACAGGGTATAGGGAAGGCCCTAGGGAGTGGCTCAGTATGCATGTAGATGACATGACATTCCAGAGTGGGGGTCTATGTTATCGTATGATGCTACCTGCCAAGAGTACTTTGGTTTACAGTCAGTGATATGGGACTATCACCTAGAGATTATAGAGGTTGCCTGCTCAGAGGATTATGTGTAGTATTTCCTTAACCATCCTTTTCTATGGATATCGAGCCTAGAAGAGTCTGTGCCATTATTAGATGATGATGAGAGGGCACCACCATGTGCACCTAGGCAGAGGGGAGGTAGAGGAGATGATGAGGAGGAGGAGGGAGAGAGTAGTGATGGGGGAGACAGGGATGGAGATGGGGATGGTGGAGATGATGTTGGAGGTGCAAGTGGCAGACTGAAATTTGATGTGAGATATTTTATGGTACCTTGGAGGAGGAGATCTCTGGTGGCTGCAACATAGCAACATGTATAGATTGGGTTGCCCTTGCAACAACAACATACATAGATAACTGCTTTATAATTTCAGGTTTAGACATTGTAGGGTCAGTTGGCATAGGTGTAGGCTTTGTTGGCACATGCACAAGAACAAATAGCCACATTAATAGCCGAGAGAGATGCGGCTAGACAGTAGTGTGTGCAGGTAGTGGCCTTAGCTGACATATTGTAGAGAGTGGTAGAGGGGACCGCTACAGGTGATATAATGAGAGAGGTCACATGGGTCACCAGAGAGGTCAAGTATTACACAGGCTGATATCATGCAGCTGTACTTGTAGAGTAGAGAGTTAGCTATGCCTAGTCTAGATAAGCACATAAACACTCTTGGACTACCAACATGGGTGTGACACAACCACCACATAGAGATCCAAGCCTGGACCCAGATACAAGTGCAGTAGGTGTAGGTACATCAGGTGTTGCTGCAGGAGGCTTAGCGAGGCCAATGAGGTCTGGGGGAACACATCATAGCTTCATGATCATATCCGATGTATTTGA
>CM021101.1:322036868-322405129 GCA_007115665.2 Sequoiadendron giganteum | reverse complement strand
ATGTTTCAATAAAATATTGAGAAATATTGTAGTGTAGACATGCAAAAATAAAAATCATGCATCATACAAATTAACATTCATTTCTTCTATTAATCAATTAAAATATTTATTGATTAATTTCCTAATGCTCATTAAATAAATCAAATTATTTAATCCTTATGTTCTTCTCATTTGATTTAATAAATCAAACTAATTTAATCAAATGTCAAATCCCTAAAATCCCCTAGGTTAATTAATCTAAATTAATTAAATTCTAATCATGATTATCATTCTCTAGCTTTTGACTCAACTAGAGTCAAATCCAAACTCCTAACTAACCCACCCACTTGCACCAATAAATCATTTATTTGATTTATTATTTCCTCTAATTACATTCAAAATGGCATCAAAATGGAATATTCTTCCAATTTGAATGTTCCCCCCAAAAGGGACTTGTCCCTTCCAACAAGTTTTTAAATGCTATTTGCACAAGTCAAACATGGCATTTATTGCACCTTTCATCCCCCCTAAACATGTCATTTCATCCAAATTTGAATTTCAAATTGGCACATTGGCCAAGACTTGCATATTCCTTACCCTCTCACACTTTGACAAGTGGCATCTTGTCATTGGCTCATGAATGATCCCACATTCATCCAAATCTATCACTCTTCCTAATCTTGAATCTATAAAATGCAAAGCATTTCAACACAAATCATTTACAACACAACAACACTTACTCATTGCAAGGTTACTCTCTTCATTTGAGAATCAATCTTGCTCATCACAACACCATTTGCTTAGCAACAACTCATTCTCATTGCAAGGTTATTCTCTTCACTTGAGAATCAATCTTGTTCATCATTTGGCAATCTTGCTTATCAAGGATTGGGAAAGGGCAGCTTCCTACACAACTAAGTTGCACCAATCCAATATGGGATAGGGATATTTCATGGTTTACATGCTTTGTTTAATTTTGTTGTTTGGTTGCATTTGAATCATGAAGTATTATCTCATAGGAATAGGAATTTCTATTTATGTTGTTTTGTCATTGTGCTAACCATATGTAGATTTTAGCATCCACAAAATGGCGCTTGAAGGAGGGCTTTCTTCAGATCAAAATTTTAACTACAATTTGTATTTTAAATGATATGATGGATACTTAATTTGAATCCATTTCAAAGCCTGTTATTTATTTCCTTATGAATATGTATCTATCACATTGTTGATTCTGACTCTCTGTATTTCTTCTTTCAATCGTGGTTTTCAGTCAAGTTTGGCAGTCCCACATTTCAATGCTTTAATAGAAGCTAATGAAAATATGCAAATAGTCAAGAGATTGCTCTAGTATTCGATTCACATGACATTAGACTATTTAGAGGTTATTGAGAGCTAGCTACAATGTCATATCTTATGCATTTGTTGAAATTTAATGGCAAGTTTACATGTTTGACTGTCTATTTATAATGTCACATCTTGTTTCAGTTCAAGCTTTGTACGCTTCTTGTTATCCAAGAGAGGGTGGAGATTCATTATACAGTAGACAATAATAGAGGGAACAAAATGACCTTCTTCAATCCACCAGCACTAAGCCAATCCAAAGTTTTTCTATGTAAAACCGTTTGGTCCTCACTTTTAACGCCATTGCAATATATCTTATCTGCCTCATGACCTCCCTGCGAGTCCAGCAAAGCATGTGTTAAAAAACTTATAGTGATGACTGCTCATTTACTCTTGGTCTTATTGTGCAAATAGGATTGATTTGTTCATATTGGTCTTCCTGTTTATTAATTGTTTGTTGATATGTTGGGAATATTGCGTGGAAGATACGTAAGGTAAGCAGATCAATTGTGGTTGGTTCATAAAGTTTTTTTATGCTAAAATAATCAGCCTGACTGTATTCTCAGTAAATTTCATGCAGGGGTCGTGAACTACTCATAAATTTTGAATTTGAGTATGCTTGAAATTGTTGTAGTAAATGTTGTCAGAGAAAATAAATGCATTGCCATCCACATCTCTTTGAATTATTCTGGCTAAACAGTTCATGTGCCTACCCTATGCCTCCCACGACAGCCAATAAAGACATCACTCTTTTTTAAGCTATTCTGACAAACAACTCAATAACTAGAAGCACCATTTTAGCATAGGCAGTAAAGATGCTGAGAGGCCACGGTCAGAGGCTGAAGAATTCGGTCCCACCTGCCAAATGCATTTGTTGGAAAGTTTTCAAAAGGACTTTACTCGCTAAGCTTCGCACCTATCAATAGTTCACACACATTGTCTATGCCTTGTCTGTATCTCATATACTTTGATTTAGAATGTGTGGGTCACTATTTTCTTTCATCTTGCCAACCAATTCTATTAATAGGAAAAACGTCCAAAATCATTAATGATGGGGTTCATTAAAGAAATGCGTTGTTTTTTTTATTATTATATCATGAAGACATTTCGTTCAGTCATATGATCATTGCAGGCGGCGTAGTAAATGAAGGAAGGCGGGTTGCTAATAAAGCAAGTTGCAGTAGGTACTCACTCTATCTGTCACGTGTTTCTCACCTTAACTCAGACTTCAACTTACCATCAAGTCAAGGAACGCCAAGCTTGAGAACTACTTTATTCTAGAAATCACGACTTCAGAAATTTTCCAATCCAATGAAACATTCGCCTCCTGTCTAGGTAGTTCTACAGTTCACAGACTAGGCTGTCCAGCTTCCACAAAAGTCATCCTACACACGTAATGTTTTGAGGGCGGGAAGTTCTTTATTGTGGTGGGAAGCCATTGATGTCAGGAAGATCATTGACACATGATCTGGGTGCATATTTATTTCAGATATTGTTTTTTTTATTTAAAAAGATCTCCCTCTAATTTGTGCAGGAAGATGGAAGGAGGAAGCGCTATTTGAAAGGACATTCGAAACACTGGTTGCTTGCAGTTTTTGTCAGTTTATTTGAATGTGATATGATTTGACTTTGGGGTGCATTCACTCTTGTGTTTATTGCACAGATATTTGGTTGGCCGATCTTTCTTGAGAACTGATTCAAAAGGCTTTGCGGTTGATTGTGTGTGCATTGAATTTTTGAAATGTTCTTTATGCATAACAATTAATGCATTTATTGATTCTTATTGTTTGGAATATGTCAAGATTGTACTCAAATCATATGGAAAGATATCAATGAGCGTTGGAAAAAGAGGCCATAGGAAAAATCATCTTTATTTTAAACTATGAAAGTCAAACTCAAATTGGATATTTAATTTTATTATCAGTGCATTGAATACTTGGGATATTGTATTTGATTTGATTTTCGATTAAGTGTTTTTTGGGGACCATTTGGATTTTCTCGAAGTGTTACATGAACAAAGGAATGAAAGTGTTTTTTGTTTCTTTTCTAACTTTTGGTCCTTAAATGATAAACAAATTTAAGGTGTCGAATTTGTTTCTCTATGTTTACAATTTTTGTGTGGGATTCATGGAATAAGAAAATGACCTTTTGTTCAAATCAAATAATGGCAAATAACGATGCTTGGTGAGTATGGTGATTAGTTTCCAGAGAAAGTATTTTATTTTATTATTTAGCATAGTGTCATCAACAAAGTTTTGTTGTGCATTCAGGAGGTTATAAATGCATGATTTAGGTTTTTTTTAGAAAATTTCAAGGAAGAGGAACTCTTGCATGAAACGTTGTCTCTAAATTCCTCACTTTATATGCATTATGCTAAATACTATTATAAATCTCATCTCTAAGAATTTTACTTTGTGATGTTTATAGGTTGAAATCAAGGTTGACATCAAGATTGAAGTTGAAGGTTGACATCAAATGAAAACGAAGGTGAATGGAGTGAAGTTGGAGATTTTTTTTGAAATCAAGATTTGAAAAAAAGCATTTTTTAATGCTTATTTTAAATCTTAGAGCTTCAATTCACTACCCTTTTTTTTTCTGTTTTAAACCAACTCACATTTCATTTTGGGTTTAAAATTAACCACTTGACTTGATCTTTTCAAAGCTGGTTAAAAAGAACCTTAGACATTTACTAGATTTCAATTTGGACTTAAAATTGAACAAGGCAACCTTCACACTTGGATTTTGGTGCTTAAAACGAATTGATCACTGCTTTTTGGACTTAAAATGAACAACTGTTTGTCATATTTTGCAATCTTTTTCACATAGTAATATCATCAAAAAGACGTATGCACTTCTCTCACGCCTCACGGCGATCTTGAGAATCAAAAGTTTTTTTTTATGATATTAAGTTGTCAAAAATATTGCCTCCACACTTCAATTTGGGCATTTTAAAATTGAACAAAACATGTGAGTGTGAGCACGATATATTGCGAAGGTTCTCCCCTTTTTTTTTAACAAAGGTTGTGTGAACGACGGGATATGTTAGCTCGCTTTTGTTTATCTTAGAGGGCCTGCCTTGTGGGAAAAAGTACTCACCCAAGGGAATGACCCAACCGGGAACATGCTAAAGCCAAGCGACTTCCACCTGAGATATAAGTGTGGATATTGGAACAAAGGCCAATATCACGAGGATTATTCCAATGAGATGGACAACAATGGAATCTCACCGATGTTGGATAATCCCCCACGAACGGAATGCACGAATTAGAACCCCTTGTTTAGAAAAAGGCCAAAACCTTGTCTATCTTGTTGGTGCAAAAGGTTATGTCCTTTGAAGCCGCCCCACGTAACATGCAGTCTTGTTGTGGAAATGGAAAGTATGCCATGGGAGATTCATGGGTACTAATGCTTGGCTGACCCGAATAAGTGAGTGCCATGGAGGGGAGCTAGTGTGGTCAAGAATTTAGCCATTCGCACAAGATATGTGCAGCTGGATTTATCCAAGTGGGAACCCAACAAGATATTTCCTCATCATCCTATGGTTGTAAAAAGTGCTTGGAAGTAAAAGATACATTGCTTGGTTGTCAAAACGATTGAAAAACAGACATTCACAAAAGCCTCAAATTTCAAACACCTTGGAGGAAACAAATATCCTTGACAAATTCAAAACACTCTTGCTTTCCCTAGGGATTCTGTCCCTAGAGGTTTCTAAGTGCTTGAATTCTATCATCATTCGTTTTCACTAAGGATAAACCTAGGAAACTTTTGCCCTAATTTCCTTGATTTCCACATAATGGACCTTGTGGAATGAAAATGAAAGCAGGACATTAGACATTCAGTTTGAAAACATAATCAAGCAAGTGATTTTGGTAAAAAGGATTCACTAAGACAAGATAAAAGACAAATTTGATTACACGTGTGTTTTCTAACATGATCAAAATCCCAAAACTGAAGTTCAAAAAGCTTAGTGTGAAAGCTAGTGAGGAGTGTCTTGAGATCCTGAATTGTTTGAAAGGTTTACTTTCCTCTCATAGGAAATATAGTGTGTCCTTCAACATCAAGGTCTTGTAAGCAGAAGTGTTATTCTAGGTCAAGTCTAGGATCAAATTCAATCACTTTCATCCATCACTCAACCATTAAATCAGTCAAAAGTCACCTCACCAACAACTCTTGGAAACTTTGTAAACATCTTTTATGCAAACTCCTGTTTGACTTAACACATTTAGTCAAACCATCAATCCAATCACGATCAATCAAAGTCCTAAAAATTTTAGCATTTCCTTCAAAGTTGCTTTAAGAGTTCCATTCATCCATATCACTCATCTTCCATTTATCGCGTCCTCATTATCACTTTGATCCTTCAATTATCCTAGTTCTTCGCTTCTTTGAACCTAAGGTTTAGACCGATCTAAAGGATTAGAGGTTCATCTCTTACATTCTTGAAAATTGATCTTCATTTTATGGTTCAAACTCGATCTCAACACAAGAGGGACATGGAATATAAATTTGATCCATCCATCATGAGCAATTCAAGTCAACCAAACTATCCAAGCCTTGCAATACCATTTGATTTTCAAAGCTTGTACAATGCATACATGGGAGCATTATCTCATACAAACATCAATGGTACAACAAATATGAGCATACCCAATCCAAAGTTTGGAACACCTTTCCCAATGATAGATTTAAATCCAAGTCCAAATCTGCAAATCTATCAACCAAACACTCAATGCATGAGTTTTCCAAACAACATTATCCCACCAAATCCATACATGCCAAGTACAAATTTACCAAACATGACCATTTCAAATCCACACTTGGTAAATTTTGGGGTAGACATGTTTGTAGATCCCATCAATGTTCAAAATCCAAGCAATATGTTGACGACTCCATATGTTGATTCAAGCTAAGGTAACAACATGCAAAATCAAAGTTACCTAAATCCAAGCAATATGATGCCCAACCACAACAATGTTCAATTTCAATCTATCATGCCAACTCAAAACATCATACCAAATCATCCCATCTTTCCATCGACATCGCAAAAACAGATGGAAACCATCCAAGCAACCCCAACAATCAACAACATTCCCATTCCACCACCACCACCACCACCGCCAAAATACAACACGACCAATTCATTCTCCATCATATTGCAAACTGCTCAAGAAGCTTCCCACAAAAAGGCACTCCAAGCCCAACAAGGTACATAGCTAGTTGCTCAGTAAGCACAAGTGGCTCAAGTAGCCCAACAAGTGCAAGCGCAAGCAGAATTCTGGGCACTATTGCAAGCAATCCAAGAAGAAGTAGCACAACAAAGAGCCCAACAAAAAGCTTTGTTGGCACAAAAACAACATGACAAACAACAAGCGTTGTTGGCTCAGCAGAAAATGCAGGCCTTACTCCCACAACAAAGCTTGCAACTGATTCCCACCATAATAATTCAAAATGATGATCAAGATCCTTTGACTAATGACAATGTTGAAAATGTCTCTACATCACCTAATGAGTTAGAAGACATATCTCAAGAATTTGTTCCAAAGCATGATCAACATCTTTCACCAAAGTCTAGCAATGATCCTCTCCAAAACATATGGCCATCCTTTGACCTCATGAAATTTGAGAATATTCCTATGCCTAATGAAGATATCCAAGAAAGAAATCCATTCTTTGAAATTGACCCATGTCAAGAACTTGATCCAAAGCATGTTGAAAGCAATTCTGAAATCACTCAAGATCAAGAATTTGCATCTCCAAGCTACTACAATGATATAATGAACACTCTCCTATCCATACAAGATGACCACATCCACATAGGACATACTCCTCCATCTACCCATGAGATGTTTTCTTTGGATGGACATGTGGATGATCTTCATTCAAAACAAGAGTCTCATACTCTTGAAATCATTACCAATGAACAAGAGTCTCCTACTCTTAACATTTGTACACATGATCAAGATATAGAGAAATCTAGAGACATATCAGAAATGGATCATGAAGAAGGCTTGTACATAAGTCATGAATCAGAAACATCCTATGAAGTGAGTCATGAGGAAGACTTTTGTGTAGACAGCGAAGCATCAACACTTCTTGAAGAAGCACTACAATCTGATATGTCACAAGATCAAGTTGGAGATATCAATCAGGCATTCATCCCACTTATGGAAGATCCTATCACTTATAAACTTGGATCACTCACCTTTGTAAGGGAAAATCATCTTATCAATGAAAGAGCTATGACATTTGAAGATCCGCCATAGAGCAGAGAAGGAGAAACACCTTGTTTCCAAGGTAAATCATATCCTATTGCAAATAAACTTTTTCAGCAGATGAATTATCAAGGCAAAGGATTAGGCCTACACGAACAGGGTATCCTAGAACCAGTGCAGATTTTTGGAAATCCTAAATGTCAAGGCCTTGGCTATTCAACAATCAAGGGATCTCAACATATCAGTAATACTTCCACAAAATTGGGGGCAACTTCGTCTCGAGCAAACGTCAACATGGGGAGCACAAAGAATCCTTATGATGAAACTAATGCCAATACTACAACCCACCATGTCATGAATCTTCATCCACCCATCATCCCATCCACAAATTGGGACCAACAACAAAAGAAAGACTTGAATCGAAGCATGAAGAACATTATCAAAGAAAAAGAAGCAGCGAAGCATATCAGACAAATCAAATACAAATGGATACCAAAGAATACAAATCCCTATCAAACTCCATTAGTCAAAGAAACTATGGGGAAAAATCAAAAAGGGAAAAGTATCCATCAAAGATGTCGCCAAAAGCGAAAACATATTTCTCAAGCAACATACAAAGTGTATCAAGCAGTTGGTCCTAATTCCACATACACTTCCATACCAACACAAATCATCTACAACACAACAACACTTACTCATTGCAAGGTTACTCTCTTCATTTGAGAATCAATCTTGCTCATCACAACACCATTTGCTTAGCAACAACTCATTCTCATTGCAAGGTTATTCTCTTCACTTGAGAATCAATCTTGTTCATCATTTGGCAATCTTGCTTATCAAGGATTGGGAAAGGGCAGCTTCCTACACAACTAAGTTGCACCAATCCAATATGGGATAGGGATATTTCATGGTTTACATGCTTTGTTTAATTTTGTTGTTTGGTTGCATTTGAATCATGAAGTATTATCTCATAGGGATAGGAATTTCTGTTTATGTTGTTTTGTCATTGTGCTAACCATATGCAGATTTTAGCATCCACAGAAGCTAAGGGACAAGGAATAATGCATTACTAGGACAAGGCTAGCAACCTCTTGCCCCCAATGAGTGCAAGGCAAGAGTGAGCCGAGTTGGGTGATGGGAAAGGGTCATGTAATAGTGAGAAGAGAATGGTTTACAACTATTACATGGTAAGGTGTATGGGAGTAGTTTATGGCTTAAGGGGGTATCAAGTATCATCATTGAAGGGATACTTACTCAGTATCTCTCATAGATGACAACATTCATCACTTCTATGGCCCAGAACATGATGGTAAGCACAGTGTGGTACATTAGCATCTTTAGGATAAATCACCAACCTATTACGATGAGGTAATGTAATGAGCCCTTTGTTTAAGAGTATTTGTAATTTCACCTCACATTCAGGAGGTGGACGAAGAGGAAGTTTGAGTTTTTTTAATTTGTACTACCTCTTGCATCGACTAGATTGTCCAACTTCAAAAGAGGAGACTAGGGAAAGAGGGCCTGAGATGATCTTAGGATTGGAGTTGTTGTTGCTAGGGGATGGTGAGAATTCTTTGGGTAGGAGAACATCCAAATTAGGAGGGGAATCTAAGATCACCGTGCCATCATCACAAAGCCTGAAAAATTCTCTAGGAGGCCTACGGTCATGAGGAGGATCTTGATAGCCTATTCTTGTTGTATGTTCATCGGGGGACAATTGTTCATAAAATTTATGTATTTCATGTTCGTTTGTTGTGTCACCACCTTGTTTGATTAGAATGGTGAACCCTTTTCCATAGGTTTGTTGAAGATTAATTAGAGGGTGGGTGACTTGGTTATTGTAAAATGGCTGAGTAGTGACAGGTTTAGATGAACTAGGTTCATTGTTTGTTTCAAGATGAATGTAAGAAAATATCTCTAGGGGTGACATGTTAGGTGTGTTGTGTGAATTAGTGTAAATAAGTGAATAATCAACACACAACCAATGAAACATATTATATTATAGAATTGAAATCACAAAATTAATCGAATTAAAAAAAAAATCAATCCCTAAAGTCGTTCCATTATTTCCCATCTCTAAGGATTCCTTGAATCATAAGGGCTCTCAAATTTTTCTTGCACTATGACTTTTAGAATGACCACCTAGAGAATGGATGTTGTAAAATGCAAGAATCTTGGTTCCTACATGATTTGATAAACTATGTGATATGTTGCAAGTGATAATGGTGATATGATAATGGAGATGATGCCAAAGACTATGATGTAAATGTTGTATAAAACTACTATGATAATGGAAATGAAGCTAAGAACTAAGCCATGTTTCTAAATTAGTATGCTTCTACTATGCTAAATACTGAAGGTTCTAAATGCTCTAATGCTCTTAAATACTCAAAGATAAATTTCTACAAAGTAAGTTTTCTCAAAGATGGGATATGAAATGCTGGAGAATGAGGCTGTATTTATAAGATTTCCAAGGCATATTATGATGTGGTAGGATTCGACGGTCAATATTATGTTCTAGAGAGATCGACGATAGAAAGTGAGGAAGTTGGAGGGAATCATGGAGGTTGTCCCCTTTAAGAGAACAAATGGCCAAGTGTTGAAGGGCATGAAATGGAAGGACAAGCCATGTGTCTCCAATCTTCTTAGGAGTTTGTTGATGGAAATTCCTATTTAGAAATTAGAAATATTTAAATTCATGAGACACATGCTAAGGTGGCAGATGAAGTGGAAGGAGGTTAGAGAATTATGTAGAAATGTGACCAAAATTGAATTTAGAAATTCAAATTTAATGAGAGGGAATTAATCAAATAAAACAAATTAGTTAGATTTATTTATTTAATTAAATCATGAGGAAAATGATTTTAGATAGGAAGAATTAAGAAATGAACTATATAAATAAATTTTCCAATTTATTTATAAGTAGAAGAAATAAGAGGGTTTAATAATTAAATACCTTGTATTTAATTAATCGATTATCCTGACCAATTTTAGGTGTATACATTTTTACCCTCTTTGAAGTAATATGTTTACACATTGCTTCAAAGAAAAGTTTGCTAATGATGCTGACAAAAAAAATTTGATATGCCCCAGACACTGATTTTTCGAGTGATGATGGATATATGCGCCCTTGGGAGATAAATTGGTGAATTTTTGAATTTTTGAATTTTTTGGCATTATTTTATGATTTTGATGATTTTTTCAATTTTCAGCATGTGTCAATGATTTATCTCTCGAAAATAATAGTGAAATCTGCCCTTATTGATTAATTGATAAATTAAGCCCTTTTGAAAAAAATAAAACAAACCACTCCCATAAAAATCCCACTTAATCACCCTTTAAAAGGTAAAAAGGAAATCATTTGTGCATTTGAAAGTTTGAAAATTGGAGAGAGTGATTTTAAGCAAATTTGAGCAAGATGGTGATTCCAATTCAAACACATCAATTCGAGTGTGTGCAACGTCACAACCAACCAACAACATATGGACTTTCGGTACATACCCTGAAAAACCTCTTCGTGATTTGTGCATTTTATTTTTCCCATTTTTTTCCACATTTAAATTCCGCTTTTAGCGATTTAGCGCATAGAAATCCTATTGTAGCGCATCAGGTTCCTGTTTTTGCACATATAGTAGATTAGCGCATAGGGTTGATTTTTTAGCATATTTGGTAAATAATATAGCGCACAGAATTTTAGCGCATTGGTGGCTAGGTGTAGTGCATTGATGCTAGGTTTTAGCACATTTGGTCATTTAGTGCTTTGATGTCATAGGTTAGCGCATCAGTGAAATATTTTAGTGCATTGAGTAATTAGTGCATAGAGACCTTGAAATGGTGCTTCTGGTAAATTTGATGGTGCATCCAAACTTTTGGTGCATAAGGAATTTGTTCTGGCGCATACATGAAATTCTCTAGTGCATCCACATTTTTAGCACTTTGAGACACTATTTTAGTGCATCCATTCCGTTTTGCTAAATTTTTGATTAAACTCCTTGATTTCGATGATTTTTGATTGTGCCAACCTTTGATTTGATGTTGTTTGATGATGTTGATAGATTATATGATGAGTGATCTCATGATAGGTGAGATTCAATGATAGGATGATGATGATGATTGACCTCATGATAGGTGAGGATTAATGATAGATTGACGATGATTGACCTCATGATAGGTGAGGATCAAAGATAAACACTCATGAGATTTGATCAAATTCTCATCAGAGCTAATTAGATCGATAGGTTGACTGATGTTTGATTGATTGACAAGATAGCTAATTTTTGATATGCTATGATGATAGGAGCCTTCTTCTATCCTGATGTCACGGGAGCATTTCCTGAGGACCTGGGATTTGATACCACATTTAGATCAGGCTGATCTACATGTGATTGGACGATGTGGCTTGAATTCATTGCTCAATATGCCTCAGGTTAGAATTAATCGAGGACTCTTGATAGCTTTTGCAGAGAGGTGGCACAATGACCACAACACCTTCCACTTACCCACTGGTGAGATGATAGTCACACCAGAGGACGTCTACTAGATTTTGTGTATTCCCATTATTGGAGATTTGGTTGTTTATGATGTCACTGAGCAGGGAGGGACTGATGCCTTGAGGAGAGTCTTCAAGGATGATCAGATTTACGGTTATGAGATCCCATGGTGGGATATGGTTGATGCCTATCCCACATTTCTGTGTGTTCTTTCTAGGTTCATTGGTGGATTCTTATGTCCCAACCGTAGGTCAAAGGAACTCTCAGTTGGATGGGGTTGGACACTATAGTAGACTCGATATGCTTGGGGATCCCACATGCTTGCAAATTTATACCATGATCTTCACCAAGTTGTCTACCTCAGTGCATCCAGTTTATCAGCTAGAGTCACATTATTACAGCTATGGGCATGGGAGCACATAGTTGTCACGGGACTAGTTGCAGAGAGACAACAACCAATTGAGAGGCCATATGTTCACGGATACATGGGACTAGTTGTCTAGGATAAGCTAGAAAAAATGGAGTATTGGAGGAGAGTCCTTGATGAACTAGATACTATTATATGGAGACCCTACATAGGCTACGAGTAGTGGCCAGAGGATGACATAGATATGCCTTATGTATGCACAACTAGATACCTAATTGGGAGGACACCTTTTATCATTGAGAGATTCTTTCTAGGGAGAGTACATTGATAGTATGACAGGGTATAGGGAAGGCCCTAGGGAGTGGCTCAGTATGCATGTAGATGACATGACATTCCAGAGTGGGGGTCTATGTTATCGTATGATGCTACCTGCCAAGAGTACTTTGGTTTACAGTCAGTGATATGGGACTATCACCTAGAGATTATAGAGGTTGCCTGCTCAGAGGATTATGTGTAGTATTTCCTTAACCATCCTTTTCTATGGATATCGAGCCTAGAAGAGTCTGTGCCATTATTAGATGATGATGAGAGGGCACCACCATGTGCACCTAGGCAGAGGGGAGGTAGAGGAGATGATGAGGAGGAGGAGGGAGAGAGTAGTGATGGGGGAGACAGGGATGGAGATGGGGATGGTGGAGATGATGTTGGAGGTGCAAGTGGCAGACTGAAATTTGATGTGAGATATTTTATGGTACCTTGGAGGAGGAGATCTCTGGTGGCTGCAACATAGCAACATGTATAGATTGGGTTGCCCTTGCAACAACAACATACATAGATAACTGCTTTATAATTTCAGGTTTAGACATTGTAGGGTCAGTTGGCATAGGTGTAGGCTTTGTTGGCACATGCACAAGAACAAATAGCCACATTAATAGCCGAGAGAGATGCGGCTAGACAGTAGTGTGTGCAGGTAGTGGCCTTAGCTGACATATTGTAGAGAGTGGTAGAGGGGACCGCTACAGGTGATATAATGAGAGAGGTCACATGGGTCACCAGAGAGGTCAAGTATTACACAGGCTGATATCATGCAGCTGTACTTGTAGAGTAGAGAGTTAGCTATGCCTAGTCTAGATAAGCACATAAACACTCTTGGACTACCAACATGGGTGTGACACAACCACCACATAGAGATCCAAGCCTGGACCCAGATACAAGTGCAGTAGGTGTAGGTACATCAGGTGTTGCTGCAGGAGGCTTAGCGAGGCCAATGAGGTCTGGGGGAACACATCATAGCTTCATGATCATATCCGATGTATTTGAGACATTTGATGTATACACCGACATTATGATATACTGCCACATTTTTGATGATATACCTCTTCATATGTTGATATCATTTGTACACTTGACATTATGATTTTGAGATTATATATGACATGTAGTGATGATGATTGATCTATATGATGTCCATGTGGATTTTTATTATGATGAATGTCTATGATGGGTGCATTTGATTTCTACATTATGATTCTTACTTGATGTTTATATTTTCATGATTATGTATGGATGCAATGCTGATATGTTAATGCATAGATTATAATGCTAAATGTTTTATGGATGACGTCTTATGATATGGGATGGATGCAATTGAAATGTGATGTAACTTATTTTTGTATTTTCCTGATGCATATATAGGATGCTGCTATACTACATGATATGAATTTAATTATGTAAATGTGATGTAATTCATTTATTTTTGTATTTTCTAATGCAAATGATATGATGCCATGTATGAATGGATGTATGATATGCAAATGATTATACAATTACATGAGAATGATATGTTTTTGTTAATGTCAAGTATACTCAATCCATTTAATGATAGATATAACATCGTTTGAAAAATGTTCTAGCTTTGGAAAATCTCAAAATACAGATGCAAACTTAATATGGATGCAATCTAATCTACCATGTAGGTCTAAAATGCAAGGTTATCATTCTGTTTAGTTGATTCGTCATGATTTTTATCATGATTGAGCCTTTATTATGTTGAAAGTTAGTACAAACATCGATGGTATAATTAGACCATGATGACCTGAGTAAAAATTCCATACAACTTCCGTTGAGTTTGATAGTGCTAGATAACACAAGAATCTAAGTATAATTGGACTGAGATGATTTGAGCATAACTTACGTAAACAAACAAGAGTTAATCATTTTCCCATGCAAATTCACAATGTCATCAATGATACTTTGTAGAGCATGTCCTGCGACAATTTTCACAGTCGTAATGATTGACTCATAGACAACAAAAAAAAAAAGATCATTCTCCTTCCTAACCCCTCTAGTTCGGGACATCATCGAGGTACTCCAGAGAAATGATACAATAATCAAAATATGACAGTTTAACTTACGTGTCAAAGTGATCAAACCATGATTCAGAAGATGATCATCTAGTAAGATTCAATTTGTTTGTCTTGATGTTGATTTGGATGGTCGATTGTTTGATTGATTGTGATTGATGTTTAGGATGATTGTTGTTTTTGCTGGGTTGTCTTGTTGTTGTTTGTCTATAATTTTAAGCTCAAAGCAGTTTGCCCCCAGTGAGTTCAATATTTTTCCCCCAATGAGAAACAAACCAATTATTATGAATATGTACATTGATAACCAAGCCAATGTGGGACATGACCGTACCAACCGAATGTGTACATGAAGCTCATTTTATGATAGGCATGTATGTGTGATGATAGAAAAAGTGGATGACCAACACACATTCCAACAGATGGAGAAGCTGACTCATCACAAATAGCGCTTGTTTGCTAGGTTTTCACTACTTGCTTTTATTGCACTTTTTTAGATTTTATGATTTTTTGGCCATTACCAAGACACCTGTTTGCCAGGTTTTCATCAAGGTAATGATTTTTTTAGGACATTTTCTGAATTTTTTTTGTATTTCTTTCTTTTTTTGTATTTTTGATCTTTTTACTTTTTTTTGTTGTCACTAAGGTGCCCGTTTTCCAGGTTTTCACCAAGGTAACCATTTTTTTAGGATATTTTCTGATTTTTTTTGTATTTCTTTAGGAATTTTTTAATTATTTGGATTTCTTCAGGACTTGTATACCGTGCAATGGATGAATTATGTATAGAAATTTTTGAGATGGAGGCTATTCATAAGTTCCTCAAATAGATCACCTTCAGGTGTAGACAATTGATATGATTCTGATCCATAGAATGATACAATGGCAAAGGGTCCTAGCCAATGCAGTTCAAACTTTCCCTTCTTTTCTCTATCTTGCTGATTGCGTGGATTTTGCTTCTGTACCAAATCATCGACCTTAAATGTTCTTGGTTTGATCTTGTGATTATAATTTTGTGAAATTCTTTGCTGATATGATTTTAGGTGATCAACTACAAGCTGATGAAATTCATCCAATAGTTCCAACTCTTGTAATCTAGATACCTGGTAGTCTTCATTTGAGAAGATTCCTTTCAATAACACTCACAGTGAAGGTAATTCAACCTCTATGGGAAAAATAGCCTCTAATCCATAGACGAGAGCATATGGTGTGGCTCCTATTGGGGTGTAGATACTAGTGTGGTATGCCCACAAAGCAGGGTTCAGTTGAACGTGCCAGTCATGTCCAACATCATCGACGGTTTTCTTTAGGATATTTAGGATGGTTTTATTTGAGGCCTCTGCTTGGACATTCCCTTGAGGGTAGTATGGTGTAGAAAACCGATGTTGGATATGAAACCTTTCACAAAGTTCTTGGATGTCCCGATTCTTCAAAGGTCTACCATTGTTAGTGATAATGGATTGAGGAATTCCATACCTACAAATAATGTAATTTAGAATAAAAAATGCAATCTACTTACTAGTGATGGTAGTTAAAGGAACAACTTAAACCCACTTCGTGAAGTACTCGGTGGCCGTGATTATGAATTTGTGCCCATTAGAAGAAGATGGATGGATTTTCCCCACAAGGTCGAGTCCCCACTAAAAAAAGGGCCAGGTTGATGCAAATGGTTGGAGTTCTTGTGTTAATTAATGTATGAGGTTACCATGGATCTAACATTTCTTTCATCTCTAAACAAACTAGAAAGACTTTTTTTCCATATTCAGCCAGTAATACCCCAAACATAGGAGTTTCTTTACTAGGGTAAGACCACTTGAATGTGTTCCACAGATACCCTCATGAACTTCCTGCAAGGCCATTTTAGACTCGTCACATTCTAGACATCGAAGGAGAGTTCCATCAAGACCTCATCGGTAAAGTACATCCACGATAAGGGTGTGTCAAACAGCTTGATGAATGAAGTTTTGTTTTTGGTTTTTTGATAAGTCTGGTGGAAGGGTGTTATCTCTTTGGTAGGTGTAGATCTTCCCATAGATTGAGGTATCGACATCAAGTAAATGGAAAATGAGTTGGGACTCAGGATCGTCATAGGCAGGGGTAAACAATTGTTCCACCTTGAACTCATAACGACTCCTTTTATCTGGAATTTGTAACAAAGAAGCAATAGTGGCCATAGCATCAAAAAATTTGTTGTTTGTTCTTAGGATTTGTTCAAATTTGATAGTAACAAAGTATTTCATAAATTCATCAATCATCCTCTTATAGGGAATTAGTTTATCATCCTTTGTCTGGTAGTCATCACTGACTTGATTTATGACTAGTTGATAATCTCCATAGACTTGCAACTCTATAATTTTCCACTCTACAACTATCTTGATGCGAATGGTAACTGCTTCATAGTCCACCATGTTGTTAGTGTAGGGTGATGGAACCCAAAACAATTTCCTGGTTTTATCATGAAACATTGTGTCCCATCATTGTGACAGGGTTTTATATTTGTAGAACTTTTAAATCTTGGCCTAAAAATCCTTGGTCGTTCTAATTTCATATTGACCTATCTTTCCAATTCTCGGTCACCTAAGTTGTCATCTATGCCATCATAATCATTGTTTTATGGGCCCCTTGACTTAGGTTGATGGTTCTCTCATGTCTTTTATGGTATTAATAGTCGAAGGCTTAATCTAAAGAAAATTTTAAATCCTTAGCTTTCGTTATGGGTTGTTACCTCTTTTACCTAAGCCATGCCCCATTTTTATGAATAAATTTTGTGGCATGTGCAGATATAGCTTCGTATGAGCCATTTGATTGATTGAATCAATCTTGACCATTCCCCGTATGCCCATTTGGTTTTATCATTTCTTATTTTATTCATACGGGCTGGCGGGCTTTAGCCATGTCTATGATATGATGGTGGGCCCAAAATTTTTGGTAAGGATGACTGGCATATTTCAAAGAGGATCGAAAGTTGATGGACTGATGATGTGGTCATATCTGTGCCACTCCCCGTGAGCCCGTTTTGTTTTATTTTGTGTTATTTTAATGGCACGAGATAGTGAGCGATGGCCACGTGGTACTTTCTAAAGGTAAATCTGTTCCTTCATAGGGCAATACATGTTCGAGGAATGATTAATGGTATGTGCTGCAACACGTGTTCTCATTTGGGCCTTTTCTGGCACCCCCATTCATTTGCAATTGTATGAAGGGGTAGTCTTATGGGCTAGTAGGCAATGCGACACCTATCTATTCGTGATGATCGATTGGCCTTGACGATGGAGTTTTATTTTGAAGGGTTTGTTTTCAATGGTCGATGACTGGTGACATGGCTAAATCTTAGCCATTCCCCACCATCACATGTGGGCCTCGACTGTGTCCTATATCTTTCAATGGGAAAGCAGGTGTCTACCATGTGGACTTTCTAAAAGGGCTTGACTAGTTTCTAATGAGGATGGAATGATTCTAAATTTGGCCGAGGGGGTAATATTTATAAAATGTGCTATTTTTAGCTTTGTTTTTTAAAGCGCATGCTTGAGATCTCGACCGTCAATTCTGTCAACCTTTGATACGTGTGAAATGGGTGGTAATAAAGCATGCTAGTGTATGAACCGATATCCTAAAATCGGATCTAGACCAATCCTCGTGGTTTTTGAGAAGGAGAAACACAAGTGAAATATTTCCCATGGGTGAGCGAGTATTTCTAGAAAGATGGATTTTATTGATGCTAAGTACTAAGTGGATGTTTATCTACTCAATGCTTTTCTATTTTAAAAATGGCATTAAAGCACAAGTAAAACTCAATTATGAATGGTTGCATGGTATTCTATTCATTGATGCATTTTAAATCATGATTAATAGTCAAGATTAAAGGGATCAAGGTAGAATGTTGTCAGGATGCATGCACAAGCTTTCTTTGAAGAATTAATGGTTGGTACACTTGCATGGCTTGTTATAAGAGACATCAATTGCCATATTTATCATTTAGAAATCACATTGAGTTTGAATCAAAAAATAGAATTGGCTGGAGTTTTTTGAGAAGATGAATAAGTTCGAGGAGTCTGTTAGGCCAGTCTAGAGGTCTAGAAGACTAAGCTTGCTCAAGTCTAAGAGGATTACTGAGGAGGTTGAAGATGATATGCAGGGAGCTTCTGATACACCAAAGGATAGAAGAGGTTGCATAAATTTTATGAAGTATGGTGTTAGGAGTAGTTCCCGCCTAAGGAACCGAATAGTTTCAGAAGAATTAGCCAAGTTCAAAGGCAAGGAGTTGGTGGGATATGAAAAGAAGACAAAGAAGAAGTACAAGTATCGTAAAGCTTATCTAGGGAGGCTCAGTTATTCCAGTGAGCTCTCTGACAACCCTTTAGACATTGAGGGTGACACTAACTCAGATGGTGATTATTATCCTCTCTCTAGTACCATCTGATGATTTTGATGATGTGGTGGTGATGGTTCCTCCAGTTCCACCACGAGCAAGGAATAGGCTAGTATCCTCTGAGGCTAATGAATCAGAGTGATGACTATGTCCCAATTTTGATTTTGATGACACCATAGCCCCTTTCTCAGGATTGTCCTATTCAGGGTTCATGTGATTTCTTGTTTCTAGTGCTGATGTGGAATTTTTTGGGCTGGTGTATAGGAGAGGTGTTGTACTTCCTAGCATTGGGATATTCACATGTTTTTGCTTGGGTTGCTAGTGGAGAATCTTGTTTGATAGGCAGGGACAAGGAGCTGGCATGTCTACATGCAGGTCATGTGAATGATGGTCTTTTACTCTTCCATGATAGCATGTAACCGATTGGGGATGCCTTGAAATTTGGTGCAAATGATCTCAAAATGAAATGAAATGTAAATATAGTTGATCCTGATGCTTGTTGCTCCCTTTTTCTACAAAAGGGATTTCTGGGCTTATTACAATGGTCAGACTTTTGAGTTTCAATAGGGTTTTAGGTGAATGCTTATCTCAGATAAAGGAATCTTAAATAGGATAAGGGTAAATAGGTTAGAAAATGGTCTTGGGGAATGATGTCCTATATGTAACAGTCTTAAACTAGTTCTATATAAACTACTGATGTAGAAATGAATCTTTGTCTGGAAACAAACACTCTCCTATGTACATTTCTTACAAGTTATAAATGAAAATGCTAATGGTGTTGTTATTTGTCTTTAAATGGTTATGTTTGAATGTTATATCTTATTCTTAGCTTTAGCTCAAGGAGTTGATTAAAATGCTTGAAGAGGGTATAAAATTTTCACAAAATTGCTTAGGATTGCTATGTAGTGAATGTTTCTTTTGGGAATTTTTGAGTTTTCATAGCCTGCAAAGCAATATGAGGGTAGTTCATCTACTTCTAGAATTTAGTATTTTGTATATTGTACAAATTTTCACATATTTGACTCTGTTTCTCTAATTATTTAGGCATTGGTTGTTTGATCACTAAAATTTATTAGGAAAATTGAGAACATAGCACACCTAGCCTTAGACTTGAAATAAGAACAACACTCTTTTAAAACCCCTGTTAAATGAATTGTGTGTAGAATGGAAATATTATAATTCATAGCAAATGAATAGTCATTCACTTGAACGATATGCCAAATCTTCAGTAGGGTGGGTTTATTTGCACTCAACTATGAATCTATCTATTATTAATTTGATATATCTCATAGTGATGTAATTTGGGATTACCCTTCCTAGTTTAATAGAGCAAAAAGTGAAGGAGTAAGGATCACAAATCCTAGGCTCATTGTGTTGGCCACTAACCTTACAATTTCTTCATCATAAGAAGTGGAAACTCTTTAGAGAATTGTTAGATTCTACTAGAATAATCACCAATAGAAATGGTGACTCTACTGGGGAACAACTTTGAATTCTCTAGTTGCAGACTGTGAATGATAGGGTCAGAAACCTGGTGAATCTAAACAATTTATTTAGATATTAATATTTTAAACCTAGAAGTTAGTTTGTTGTAGCAAATGCTCAAAGAATTTATGTGACTTTGCTGATGAGGAAGACCCTGGAATAAATTCATAGTAAAAGGAACTTCATAATGTTTGAAGTTTAGTCCTCAGTGAAGAGAGGTGGTGACTCTATCTCAAGAACCTGATGAAAATATGAAGAATATTTCAAATATACAAATATTTCGAGTCAAGAAGAGGAATCTAAAGTAGCTGCAACATATCCAGGTATTCTCCATATTTTGATTTTCAAAAAAAAAAAGGGGGTGTAAATTTATATATGAAAACCATATGTAAAATTCTTGAATTTTTTTGAATCCCTATTAAGTTAAAATAAGCACTAAAGAAAAGGGAATAGGTGGAAAATGCTTACATACTTCTATCCTATTATTTTGCAACCTATATTACAAAGTGAAGCATGTAGTATTTTTTTTTTGAAGAAACTCATTTAGAAGGTATTAAGCAAATTGAGACAAACTGATGCATTATGAATGATCAAGGTCATGTTGTAAAAGAAATTCAAACTGATTTTTAATTGCAAGGTTGGTTTGAAAAGGCTATTAAGGTTTCATGAAAATGCATTATAAACCTATGCATCCTAATATGTAGTCCTTACCATGTAATAAAAGAAATTTCAGCACTGGAAGACATAGAGCAATAAATTTCAATGATATTGATGCAAATGATATTCCATCTAACATTAGAGATAAGCTACTAAATTTCAATGGTACAAAGTGTGAATCAACAGGTAAGAATTTGTAGGAGTTCAATAATTTGATGGATGACTTTGAGATAGACCATGAGGATGTAATCATGTGGTTGTTTGTGCAGTCTCTAAAAGGAGATTCAAGAGATTGGTTCTTTGATTTGCCAACATGTTCTATCTACTCTTGGGAAGAGTTCAAAGTAATTTTCATAGAGAAATTTTGTAAAAGGTTCAGTGCTAGTTCTTTGCTCAACAAGTTTATGAACATTGAAAAAGAGGATGATGAGCTAGTTCCAACATTCAATCCAAGATTTGCTAAAACATTGAGGGATATTCCTGATTTCATGAGATTAAGTGATGAGGTATGTTTGGCTGTTTACTTAGGATCTTTTGTTAGAAAGATGAGCTATCTATTAAGAGACAAAGATCCTAAAACTTTGCATCAAGAATATGAGATAGCTATGAATATTGAAAAACAAACAAAGATATGGAATACCAAGGAATTTTTTGTCTACAAATATTTGCTGCCCTGAGACACCAAATGTGGATGAGAGGTGTAAGATAGAAGTTGAAAATCAAGGTCAAAAAACTTACACTACTATTGTTTCAGATTATACATCACCCCATAATGTTGACCACAAAGAGCTCCAAACATATTGTCAAGAAGATGAATGCAGTTGTGATCATAGGACCTATTTTCAAGACCTCTCTTGCATAAGAAAACACAAAGGAGAATCATCATATGATCTCTATGCAATATTTTTGGACACTTTGGTTATAATTACTAAATGTCATAGACCTGAAAATTCAGTCTGCATTGATTTATTTTATGAATCTTATGAACTAGGTTTGAGTGCTTTATCGAAGGGGTTGAAGCCTGTTAGGCTTGACTAGGTGTGTGAATACTTTTCTCTCTTTTGAACAGATTAGAGATGACTATCAATGAGATTTTATGTTTTCAACACACCATGATAATGATTCTGTTGCCCCATATGAGTCAAATAATGAGATGTCACATTAAGAAGAAGATAATAGATCAGAGGTTGAAAGTGCTTGCCTCAGTGAAACTGATGAAATAAGTAGTTTTTATTTTTTTGAAGTTTCCAATATTGATGGTCCTATGGATGACATAAGACTGAGCTTTCAATCTGAAAGGTCTAAACAAATTTGCAACATTGACGAGTCTTCTTGTTGTAGTAGTGATGATGATTTTGAGTATGGTCAATTCTTTGTTGATCATGGTTGCCTTCAAGAGGAGGTGATAAAATCATTTATTACATATAAGAAGTGTGCTCATAATGAGGGGACTCTGAGTAGTAGAATGCTATCAGTTTTGGTTGATAATTCTATGGAGTTGGAAAAATATTTTGACCATGTTATCTCATATCATGTGGATTTGACAGAGATTTCAGATATGTGTATTGAACAATCAGAGGATGAAATGAAAGATTGTATTGGTTGTAGGGTTGATTATGATTGTGCTAATAAGGACATTGATTACAATAATTCTGAATGTGATGATAATTTGATGGATTTGGACCTTCCTATTGAGGAGACTGAGGCTCTTATGTCAAACATAAATATGATAGAAAATCCATTGTTTGATGAGCCCCCAGATTCATCAATTGATAAAAATGGTGTTTCCTATTGGTACAGGCATAATCCACTCTTTGATGATAATGTTGATTATATATGTTACACATGGTTAGAAAGTGGTCTTGAACAAACAAAGGAGCACATTGATGAAATCCTCAAGAGAATTTCCTATGACTGCTTTATATTTGAAATAAGTGTTGTAGGAAGAATTGAATATCATGAAGCCGATTACTTGGAGGAGTTTGAATATTTTTAGTTTCCAGTTTAGCTAGAAGGTATTTTTATGAAGCATGACAGTGAAATGAATAGAATTTTTTTTTATCTGCAACATGAACCTTTTCCATATAATGAATATAACACATATGTGTCATGTAGTGATGAAAGATTGCATTTTATAACTGATTACACAATAAAGAATGACAAATATTATACTGGCAATGGTATACTTATGAAAGCTATGATAGATGTCAGTAACAGTGTTTGTAATCAAATGGATTTCAGTGGTGACAAATTTTTACTTATAAAAGGAAGTTTGTATTTGTTGTAGTGGTATGGCAGAGGTACATATGGATTGAAGGAAATCAATTCCTTCAATAGGTTGGTTTTTGATAGGGGAAGGATTGGGCCCCAAGTTTTAGTGGCCCAGTGCCACGAATAGGAAGATGAAGCCTAGATTATATTGAATGATGTAGTGTAAATCCTTGCATCTCACAAGAAGGTTTTAGGCATGATGAAGATTGGATCTCTTGTTTCTGGCCTTTTGGGCCTCTATATATTTTGTAAATTCTTTGTTTGTTTCTGTTTGTTTCCTATTTGTCTTGTTTTTTCCTTTTGTGTCTAGTCTGCTTCACCCTTTGATTCTAGGATCTCACCATGCCTGTGAGAGGCATGTGTCCCCAATAGGAGCCACTAATGGAACCCCAAAAAATTTCATGGTTTTATCATGAAACATTGTGTCCCATCATTGTGATAGGGTTTTATATTTGTAGAACTTTTAAATCTTGGCCTAAAAACCCTTGGTCATTCTAATTTCATATTGACCTGTCTTTCTGATTCTTGGTCACTTAAGTTGTCATCTATGACATCATTAGAGTTTTTTACCAGCGCCTTGTCTTAGGTTGACGGTTGTCTCATGTCTTTTCTGGTATTAATAGTCAAAGGCTTAATCTAATAAAAAATTTAAATCCTTAGCTTTTGTTATCGGTCATTACCTCGTTTACCTAAGACATCCCCATTTTTTATGAATAAATTTTGTGGCATGTGCAAATACAACTTCATATGAGCCATTTGATTGATTGAATCAATCTTGACCATTCCCCGTATGCCCATTTGGTTTTATCATTTCTTATTTTATTCATACGGGTTGGCGGGCTTCAACCATGTGTATGATATGATGGTGGTCCCAGTACTTTTGGTAAGGATGACTAGCATATTTCAAAGAGGATTGATGGCTGATGGAATAATGATGTGGTCATATCTGTGCTGCTCCCCGTGAGCCTGTCTTGTTTTATTTTGTGTTATTTTAATGGCACGGGCCAGTGGGCAATGGCCATGTGGTATCTTCTAAAGGTAAATCTATTCCTTCATAGGGCGGTACATGTTGTTCAAGGAATGATCAATGGTATGTGGTGCAAAACGTGTTCTCATCTAGGCCTTTCCCCTCACCCTTGTTCATTTGCAGTTGTACAAAGGGGTAGTCTTATGGGCTAGCAGGCAATGCGACACCTGTCTTTTCATGATGATCGATTGGATTTGACGATGGAGTTTTATTTTGAAGGGATTGTTTTCAACGATCGATGACTGGTGACGTGGCTAAATCTTAGTCATTCCTCGCCATCTCATGTGGGCCCCGACTATGTCATGTATCTTTCAAAAAGAAAGTGGGTGTCTAGCATGTGGAATTTCTAAAAGTGCTTGATTGGTTTCTAATGAGGATGGAATGCTTCCAAATTTGGCCGAGGGGGTAATATTTATAGAATGCGCTATTTTTAGCTCTGTTTTTTAAAGCGCATGCTTGAGATCTCAACTGCCAATTCTGTTAGCCTTTGATACATGTGAAATGGGTGGTAATAAAGCATGGCAATGTACGAATCGATATCCCGAGATCGGATTTGGATCAATCTGCGTGGTTTTTGACAAGGAGAAACACAAGTGAAATATTTCCCACAGGTGAGTGGGTATTTTTGGAAAGATGGCTTTTATTGATGCTAAGTATTGAGTGGATGTTTATCTACTTAGTGCTTTTCTATTTTAAAAAGGGCATTAAAGCATAAGTAAAACTCAACTATGAATGGTTCCATGGTAGTCTATCTATTGACACATTTTAAATCATTATTAACAGTCAGGATTAAAGGGATCAAGGTAGAATGTTAGCATGCACACACAATATTTCTTTGAAGAATTAATGGTTGGAGCACTTGCATGGATTGTTATAAGAGAAATCAATTGCCACATTTATCATTCAAAAATTGCATTGAGTTTGAGTCAAAAAAAAGAATTGGCTGGAGTTTTATGAGAAGATGAATAAGTCTGAGGAGTCTGTTAGGCCAATCTGGAGGTCTAGAAGACTAAGCTTACTTGAGTATGAGAGGAGTACTCAGGAGGATAAATATGATATGCAAGGAGTTTCTGATACACCAAAGGATAGAAGAGGATGCGATTTTTTTATGAAGTATGGTGTTAGGAGTAGTTGCTGCCTAAAGAACTAAATAGTTTCAGAAGAATTAGTCAAGTTCAAAGGCAATGAGTTGGTGGGATATGAAAAGAAGACAAAGAAGAAGTGAAAGTATCGTAAAGCTTATCCAGGGAGGCTTAGTTATTCCATTGAGCTCTCTGACAACCCTTAAGACATTGAGGGTGACACTAACTCAGAGGGTGATTATTATCCCCTCACTTTGGTACCATCTGATGATTCTAATGATGTGGTGGTGATGGTTCCTCTAGTTCCACCACGAGCAAGGCGTGAGCTAGTATCCTCTGAGGCTAATGACTTAGAGTGATGACTATGTCTCATTTTTGTTTCTGATGACACCATAGCCCCTTTGTTAGGATTTTCCTAGTTAACATTCATGTGATTTCCTTTTTCTAGTGCTGATGTGGAATTTTTCCAGGCTGGTGTATAGGAGAGGTGTCAAACTTCCTAGCGCTGGGATATACACATGTTTTTTTTGGGGCTGCTAGTAAAGAATCTTCTTTGATTTGCAGGGATGAGGAGCTGGCATGTCTTCATGCAGGTCATGTGAATGTTGGTCTTTTACTCTTCCATGATGGCATGTAACCGAATGGGGATGCCTAAATATTTGGTGCAGATGATCTCAGAATGAAATGAAATGTAAATATAGTTGAGCCTGATGCTTGTCACTCCCTTGTTCTATAAAAAGGGATTTTTGGGCTCATTACAATGGTTAGACTTTTGAGTTTCAATAGGGTTTCGGGTGAATTCTTATCTTAGAAAAGGCATCTTAAATAGGATAAGGGTAAATAGGCTAGAAAATGGTCTTGGGGAATGATGTCGTGTATGTAACAGTCTTAAACTAGTTCTATATAAACTACTGATGTAGAAATGAATCTTTGTCTGGAAATAAACACTTTCCTATGTACATTTCTTAGAAGTTATGAATGAAAATACTAATGGTGTTGTCATTTTTCTTGAAATGGTTATTTTTGAATTTTATATCTTATTCTCAGCTTTAGCTCAAGGAGTTGATTAAAATTATTTAAGAGGGTATAAAATTTGCACGAAATTACTTGGGATTGCTAAGTAGTGAATGTTTCTTTTGGGAATTTTTTAGTTTTCATAGCCTGCAAAGCAATATGAGGGTAGTTCATGAATTTAGTAGTTTGTATATTACAGATTGTTGCATATTTGACTCTATTGCTCCAATTATTTAGGCACTAGTCGTTTTATCATTGAAATCTAGGAGGAAAATTGAGAATATAACACACCTAGCCTTAGATTTGAAATAAGAACAAAACTCTTTTAAAACCCCTATTAAATGAATTGTGTGTAGAATGGAAATATTTTGATCATAGAAAATGAATAGTCATTCAATTGAAAGATATGCTAAATCTTCGGTAGGGTGGGTTTATTTGTACTCAACTATGAATCTATATGTTATTAATTTGATATATCTCATATTGATGTAATTTGGGATTACCCTCCCTGGTTTAACAAAGCCAAAAGTGAAGGAATAAGGTCACAAAATCCTAGGCTTGTTGTGATGGCCACCAACCTTACAATTTCTTCATCATAAGAAGTGGCAACTCTTTAGAGAATTGTTAGGTTCTACTGGAAAAATCACCAACACAGGGAAACATTAGTCAGTATGATTTTGGAATAGTATGCCCTTGGGGAGTGACAAATAAAATTCCTGCTCCCAATCCATGTTGAGTGTATGATCCATCAAAGTACAATATCCACTATTTCGCTGTTATGGTAAGGACATCAGTATCTAGAAACTCAATGTGTAGAGGATGATCATCATCCAATGGTGCTTCAGCTAGTTGGTCAGTGATGGCTTATACCTTGATGGATTTCCTATTGACATACTGGATGTCAAACTCACTTAGTATCATTACCCACTTTTCCAGTCTTCTTGTTAGATTTGCCTTGTTGAGCAGATATTTCAATGGATCAATATTGGCTATTAACTTGATGGTATGAGTTAGCATATAATGTCATAATTGTTGAGTGGTGAACACCAATGCCAGACAAGCCTTCTCAATGGATGTGTAATTAATTTCATAACCATTTAATGTTATTCTGATATAATAGATTGCCCTTTCTTTTCTTGTTGAATCCTCTTGTGCTAGCAAAGCTCCCAATGATTCCCTAGTTGTTGCTATGTATAGTAAGAGTGGTTTTCCTTCTATTGTTTGTACTAAGATAGGTTGACTTATTAGATATTTTTTCAATTGGTTGAAAGCGTCTTCACATTTCTCATCCCATTTAAAGGAAACATTTTTATGTAGCAAGTGAGTGAAAGGGTTGGTCTTGTCTACCAGTTGTGAGATGAATCTTCAGATAGACTGAAATATTCCTTGGAGTGATCTTAGTTGACTGATATTTTTGGGAGGCAACATCTCCATGTTTGCCTTAACTTTTGTGAGATCCACCTCAATGCCCTTTTCTAAAACTATGTATCCCAAGAGTTTTATAGATGTCACCCCAAATACAATTTTTTTTAGGTTCAGTTGTACATTGAATTTTTCTAGTCTAATGAAGATTTTGCCTAGGATCTCTAGGTGTCCTTCTCTAGTGTATGATTTGGCTAATAGATCATCTACATAGTCTTCCATGAATGTGTGCATCATATCATGGAAAATTGTAGTCATGGCTCGCTGATAAGTAGCTCCAACATTCTTTAGTCCAAAGGGCATGATGTTCCAATAGAATGTGACCGATGGGCATGTGAAGATTGTTTTATCTTGATCCTCAGGTGTGATCTTGATTTGGTTATATCCTGAAAAATCCATCCATAAGTGACAACACGGCATGTCCAGCTTTTAGGTCCATGGTGATGTCTATGTTGGGTAGAGGAAAATCATCCTCTGGTTAAGCTTTATTGAGATCTTAGAAATTTGTGCAAATCTGGATACTGTTGTTAGGTTTTGAAACTAGTAAAATATTGGAGATCCACTCGACATAATAAATAGGTATGATGAACCCTACATCCAATAACTTCTTCAGTTCCACCTTCACTAAGAGGGTAATATGCAGATGCGTTTTCCTTAACTTTTTCTTTACTAGTTTTATTCCTAGTGGTAAGAATAAATGATGCATGATTAAATATAGATCTATCCCTAGTATGTCTGCATAGGACCAAGCAAATTTTATTTTTCACTCTTCAAAGAATTTGGTGAAGCATGGTTTTTCTTATTTTGTCAGGGATGCTGCTAGATGTAGAGTCTTCACTGTTTCTACTATGCCAATATTGATGGATTGAGTGGGCTCAACCAATAATTTTGATATCTCTTGAAAATGTTTGGGGAGAGTGTCAAATATCTCATCCTCCAGTGCCTCAGAGAGGTTTTCACCATTGGATGCACTCTTTGTTTTTACTTTTTTCTGATCTAATACTCCCATTGGATAAATGGTTTTCACCATTAGATCAATTTTCTGTATTATTCATTTTGCAGCTAAGAGATTTGACACTCCCTTGAATGGAAGCTTCGTTCTAAAATTCAGTTGTGAAACAAGTGTTCGGGTTGTCAGCACAGAGGAAGTTAACAATGGCATCATCGTTTGAAAAGATAGGGATGTCAAGAGGCTTGGTTTGGTCCTAGTCGATAAGTTTGGGATGTACTAGAGGTAGGGAATCGTTGGATTGGTTTAAGTCAAAGGTAGTGAGGGTCCTGATGGAAAAATATTTGAGTAGTCTGATAGCAATGTCAAGGTCTACAATGTAACTCTCCTCCGAATGATCTGTCTCTCTAGGAGTCTGATCATCCTCACTTGAGCCATCGATAGGTTGTGATCTAAATTCAAGTGGTCTTAACCCTGAAATTTTTCCCTCCTTGCATATGGGTGCATACTTTTGTATTACATCAATTCCCTTGTTATGACAAGACTCTTTAGATAACGAATCCCACTCATATTCATTTGAGTCAGTTTCATAGTGATTACTAGCTTGTAGTTGTAGGATTCGTTCAACAACCTTCTGGGTGGCTTCTTATTTTGTTTCCTCTTTATATCCTAGCCCTGTCTTGTCTTTTGGATTGGTTAAGATGGGTTGAGTTGGTTCCACGATTCCTTCTGTTATCTTGCCGATAGGTCCTTGTCCTTCGTATCCCATTTTCTCCAGGATTGAAAATCCTTTTCCATAATGTGTTGTTTGTACATTAGCTGTTGCTGCTTGAGATTCAGCTTCATCCTTGTAAAGCCAGTTTAGAACATCTTTGTCTTCTGCTTCATCAACTATAGTACATTTTTTCACAAATTGACCATAAAAAAGTGTGACAGATTGTGAGGACTGTTGTGTTGAGGTTGATGGTTGACCATAGGACTTTGGTGAAGATAATTTCGAGAGACACATGGATTGCTCAATATAATATTCACCCATGCCTTTATCTTTAAGTTGGACCTTTTTATCAAATTATTTGGACAAAGTGTTGAGTTGGGCTTCATGATTGGTGAAGATAGAAGGGGTAGCTTCTTCCTTTTTCTTAGGCTATTTAGGAGAGGAACTTGGTTGAATTTCTTTATTTGAGGATGTGGCAAGAAACTTTGAAAAGGAATTTGATTGGCTAGAATTACTTAGGTTGGTGGATGTGGAAGCAAGAACTTCTCTATTATGGGACACAAAGACATCCTAGACCAACTTGAGGGTGTTGCAATACTGACAACTATTGGAATCAGCCGAAATGGTGATCTCTTTCCCATTGCAAGGGAATTTCAAGCATTGATGGTAAGTCGAGGGTATTGCTTGCATCTCATGGATCCAAGGATGACCCAAGAGTATATTGTATGTCAAGTCTTTGTCCAAGACTTGGAAAATTACATCTTTTTGAATTGGCCCCACCTGAATTGGCAACACAATTAGTCCCTGTGAAGATCTTTCCTCATCATCATAGGCTTTGATGGTAATCTTTTTTATTGAATCTATTGCATTCTCTGAGAATCCCAAGGTGTGAACGAGCTTTAAAGTACATATATTGAGACCGGATCCTCCATTTATCAGAAAACACTTGAATCGAATTTTATGTATTAAGACTTGAATGTGGAGTGTTGTGTTATGAAGATGAGTGATGGATGCATCATCATTTTTTGAGAATGATAGGAAATGAGGTACAATCAAATGCCCCACCATGGATTGGAATATACAAACTTCCAAATCTATTGGTATGGTTATGTCCACTAGGGTCTTTTCTAAAATTTCCTTGTGGGCAGGTGAAATCTTGAGGAGTTCCAATATAGATATTTACGCTGGGATCTTTTGTAGTTGATCAATAATTTTTTATTGATGTGATGGAGCAACGGGTTTTTTGGATGTGCTTCCTTTTAGAATATATTTGGACTATGCTCTTGTGGTTACATTTACAGGTATGTTGTCTTATTTCCCTTTGATTTTAATGATGTTGATTTGGTTGTCCGTTGCAACCATGTCTTGTTTGATGTTATGAACTTGATTTGAGGTGATGTTGGTGTCATTGATTTATTTTTCAGTTATGGTGGTGTCTTGTCCATGTTGAATTGGAATGTCATTAATTGGATTGTTGGCTGCAATAATGTCTTGTGTGTCATTTATTTTAATGTCATTTGTTTGATCTTTAATAGATGAAATATGAAGGATGCGAGTATCATGAACATAGTTTACATTTTTCCCTTTGTTGTTCATTGTAGAGGATTCCCCTTTGTCATAATTTGGTAAGGGATTCTTGAATGCACCATGATCAACGTTTGTTTGGGGTCCTTCTATTTGTATGATATTCTGGTCTATTAAGTCTTGCACCTTGTGCTTTAATTGAATATAGTTATTTGTTTGATGGACTTTGCACCGATGAAATTCATAGTAATAGGCATCATTCCACCATAAAAAAATCACTTTTGGCTCAAAACCTCAAGTGTCAGGTGAGGTGATAAGATTTTCTACAAGAAGTTCTTTCAATGTGGATTTGAGTGATTGACCCAAAGATGTGAATTTCCTATGATTTGATGGTGTTTGATATGATGATGGTCAAGATGGAGTATTATTTTGGTTACTATTTTGGGTGTTGTTTTGGTTGCTGGTTGAATTATTGTTTTGATTAGTCTTGGTGGTGGCAGCTGTCAAGTTAAATACTGGTTTTGCATTTTATGTTTCAGTTGTAGCGTCATGATTACCAACATTTTATTTTCTTTGCAAAAACTTTGGTTTATCATTGTTGTGGTAGTTATTAGAGGAGTCTGCTGAGTTGTTTTCATTGTAAATTTTCAAGACTCCTCTCTTGACCAAGGTTTCTTGGATTTTCATTATATTTTCCATCATTTTCTCAAAGGTAGGTGGGAATTTTAATTCAAGTCTGTAGCTCATCTCATCATTTAAATTAGCAATGAAAATTTCCATCTTTTCTTTTTCGGGTATGGGATGAGCATATCTTGCAAACAATCTTCTCCATCTTTGTAAAAAGAAGAGGAATGATTCACGCTTTTTCTATTTAGTATTGCAAAGGTCCTTCATGATAATTTCATGTTGTATGTTGTAAGAGTATTGGGTGATTAATTTTTTAACTAGCTCTTCAAAGGTCTTAATACCTAGTGCAAGTTTGGAGAACCATTCCATGCATTGTCCACCTAGGCTGCGAGGAAATAATCTCATAAAAGAAGTATCTTCGTGTGCAAACTCAAGGCTCATGGTTCAAAATTCCCTTACATGATCTATAGGGTCAACTTTTTTATTATATTTTTCATACTTTGGGAATTCACAATGTTTGGGAAAAGGAATCATGTTTACACCTTGATCAAAAGGATATGGGAAAATGTCCTGCAACAAGTAACATTTTGTGGTTCCTCTTTGCATATCTTGGAGTTGTTCTTGCAGATTTTTCATCTGATGAGTTAATGTCGCTATTGGATCTATGTTTGGAGGATTAGTTTTAGTTCTTTTAGGTGTTCCTTTCAGTTGATTGACATCAAAGTCATCAGGCAATTTGACACCTTATTTTTTCAGCATTAAAAGGTAATTTTCTCCATATTTTCAAAAATCTTTTCTATGAACTTGTGAAAATTTGGATCTTGTTGAGCTTGTCGGATGTCTTCTTTAGTTATTTAATCACCTCCAAATTGGTGGAGATTATGGAAAAACAATTCTTCTTGTTCAACCATGGTGTCTTGAGTTTCAAGTTCCTTTTCTTTGAGTTTTTTCCTTTGTGATCTTGTTTGAACGGTCATACAAATGATGAAGATTTGCTAAGCTTTTGATTGTTGTTTAGAAGTACCAAAAGGGGATAAGTTAAATATGATTATACAATGGTTTTTTTTGGGATGAAGGATGATGAATCCTGATAAAGGATGATGGATCCTGATGGTAAAAATTAGCTGCTAATCAGAGATAGATGTGATGATGAGGCACTTTTAGATGTTTGATCAAGGCTTAGGTAAAGGATTTTCACTTGTAAATGCTAGTTTCAACAATTTTAAGACTGTGGTATATGATGAATGATTATGTGCTGACAGGAATCCTTAGTTCTAGCTCCAACAGACAAACATGGGATGAAATTAGCTCTATGGTTTTGGATTAGTTGAATGCACTAAAATAGGGTATGGATGCACTAAAAGATTGCACAAATGTGCTAAAATATTGCATCGATGCGTCAGAATGTTCCTCAGATGCGCTAAAGAATGGATTGCATGCACTAGACACTGACTCAAATGCACTAGAAAAAGTAGTAAATATGCTATAACAAGGAATGAATGTGCTAAAAGTATAAGCAAATGCACTATAAAGGGGACCGAATGTGCTATACAATGACTCAGATGCATTATAACAGAGACTAAATGTGTTGGAAAATGACTCAGATGTGCCAGAAAAAGCAGTAAATGCACTAGAATAGGGAATGAATATGCTAATCTAGAAAAATTCTCTCTATTTTGGTAGTTTGATTGATTTTTCTTATTTTCCAGGGAGGAAAATGATTGTTTGAGTGGATGTTCTTTTGAATCAGTGGTTGTATATTTTTGTGTGTGTGATTTTGTTTTGAATTTTACTTTGAACACACATGTAATACACATCAAAAAAGTACAACTCCTAAGGCTATGTAGGACAATATTCACTGGATTGCCACTTGGATTTTACTCCAACTGTACTTACTTTTAGCGGATGATTAGAAGCTTGAACACACTGGCTCCTCCTTTCTCGACACTCACTTCTTAGGTCAGCAAAGCTTCAGTTCTCATGAATCTCCCATGATGAAATTTTCATCTCTAGTAAAAGCCACAAGAATATGGGATGGATTCAGAGGTTAGACCTCTTGCACCAACAAATAGAAATGGGATTTTGGCTTGTACCATAACAAAAAGGTTCTAGTATAGGCATTCCGTTCATGGGGGATCATCCATATGGAGAGAGACCATTTCCACCCTTCTTATCAGAACAATCCTCGTGATACTTGAACTTTCCTCAAGTACCCACTTATATACTAGGTGGAAGTCACTTGGATTTAGCATGTTCCCAATTGCGTCATTCCTTGGGGTGATTAAAATTGCAATAAAGTGAAAAGAATGGGTATGGATTTTTGATCACCCAGTTAAGGGGAGAGCATATTCCTACCACTCCACAAGCTCAACAAACATGTTTGTTCAATTATCCTTCTAATTAAGCTAAGTGCCTAATTTTAATAAAAAGAAGACACAAAAAGCTCTGGCCCCTATAAAACAAACTTTAGTAGTTTTAGATTATTCATCTTTTCCAGTGTTCTTATAGTTTCACCAAAGTCTCGAACAATGTTTACAATACCTACAAAATAGAGAATATAGATTAGTTCTCAAAATTTTGAATTTCTACAAAATGAACCAAATGCACTAGAACAACAACCATATGCACTAAAATATCACTCCTATGTGTTAAATAAACTACTGTATGTGCTAGAACAGTCTATGCATATGCTAAAATATAGAGTGAATGCACTAGAAAATCCCTTATAGGCATTGAAAGATAGTAAAGATGTGTTGAAAGAAAGGATGGATGTGCCAAAACAGGGCCTGGATGCACCAAAGGATGTTTCATATGCACTGAAATAACTCACGGTTGCACTAAAATATTTCATATCAAAACCTACAAACACACTTTCTAGAAAATATCAATAAAACGAGGCTCGTGCCCCATGGTGGGCACCAGAATGTGTCGTGTGAATTAGTGTAAATAAGTGAATAACCAACACACAACCAATGAACTATATTATATTAGAGAATTGAAATCATAGAATTAATTGAATTCAAAACACAATCAATCCCAAAAGTCGTTCCATTTTTTCCTATCTTTAAGGATTCTTTGAATCATAAGGGCTCTTAGATTTTGCTTGCACTATGACTTTCAAAATGACCACCTAGAGAATGGGTGTTGTAAAATGCAAGAATCCTGGTCCCTACATGATTTGATAAACTATGTGATATGTTACAAGTGATAATGGTGATATGATAATGGAGATGATGCCACAGACTATGATATAAATGTTGTATAAAACTATTATGATAATGGAAATGCAGCTAAGAACTAAGCCATGCTTCTAAATTAGTATGCTTCTACTATGCTAAATACTGAAGGTTGTAAATGCTCTAATATTCTTAAATACTCAAAGCAGAGTAAGTTTTTTCAAAGATGGGATATGAAATGCTAGAGAATGAGGCTATATTTATAAGATTTCCAAGGCATATTGTGATGTGGCAAGATTCGACGGTCAAGATTATGATCCAGAGAGACTGACGGTAAAAAATGAGGAAGTTGGAGGGAATCATGGAGGTTGTCCCCTTTAAGAGAACAAATGGCCAAGTGTTGAAGGACATGAAATGGAAGGAGAAGCCATGTGTCTCCAATATTCTTAGTGTTTTGTTGATGGAAATTCCTATTTAGAAATTAGAAATATTTAAATTCATGAGACACATGCTAAGGTGGCAGATGAGGTGGAAGGAGGTTAGAAAATTATGTAGAAATGTGACAAAAATTGAATTGAGAAATTAAATTTAATGAGAGGGAATTAATCAAATAAAACAAATTAGTTAGATTTGTTTATTTAATTAAATCATGAGGAAAATGATTTTAGATAGGAAGAATTAAGAAATGAACTATATAAATAAATTTTCCAATTGATTTATAAGTAGATGAAATAAGAGGGTTTAATAATTAAATACCCTGTATTTAATTAATTGATTATCCTGACCAATTTTAGGTGTATACATTTGGAAATGGGGGTTGTTGCATGGATGGGTAGAAGGCTACATTGACCTCAAGATTGTCCAAGAATTCATTGAGGAACCAGTTCATGCTAGCATCATCATCTCCAATAAGGTCAACTTCATTAGGAGGACATGCAGTTGGGGTTGATTGAGTAGGAGTAGGTTCAAGGCCATTAGGATCAGTGGAAAAGGTACAACTTGACATATCCATTAGGGATTTGAAATACATCCAAAACTTCTTGAAAGATAGAGCCTTAATAAAAGAAAACAAGTGACAATAAATTGGTTAAAACAGAGAATCTAGAAATGAAAACAAAAATGTAATTATAGAAAATAGAGGTGCAAAAATTGCTTTGAAAATGCCAAAAATTACAGAGTGAATGGTACAAGAGGACTAGGTTGCCTAGTGTGGCGAACTAGTCCCAATAGTAATATTTTTGACACTTTTAGGAATTTTTGACTAATTTTTATGGTTTTTATGGTTTTCTGATGTAAACATAGAATGTAAATGCAAATTTTTTTATACTTTTTTGATGAAAATGCAATGCAAAGTACAAGCTAACATGAAATTTTCACTAATGCACTTTTTTACAAACCTTGGGATGCAAACAATGCAAAACCCTAATGCAATGCAAGGTTTTTCCTAAGATGCAACTGGAAAATCATAAGATTAACAAGTAATCTCACATCGGGTTCACCAAAATGAACCACCAAAAAGATAAATATTCTAAAAGGGAAAGTGGATTCCCCCAAATAGGCCCCTAGGTTTTTTCACCTAGGAGCTTGGTTTAGAAGGAATGACATTCTTTCACACTAATGATGTTATTTTTGGTGATTTATTTCAAAAGGTATGGGCTGAATAGGTTGTGTTGTGTGTGATGAAGTGTGTTTAAATTCTGAAATGAAATGAAACTAACTATGAAATGTAAACAAAATAAAATGCAAACTATATGCAAAGAAAACTAAATGACCTAAATGTATACAAACTGGAAAGAAACTAGAAATAGCAAAAATGGTGCACGTGAGAATTGAAATTTGTAGAAGAGGAGCTTTGGAGTTTTTTAGAATCTGCTAGAAATCTGCATAGGGATACTTACGCTAGAATGGGTGACCTAGTCCTCTTCCCGAGAAACTTTTCCAAAACAAGTTTCTGGTAAAAGGGTATCCAAAAATGTTAAATCCCTTTTCCAGGCCTGGTACAGGGACAAGGTCACCAATGATGGTGACCTAGTCCTCCTGGTACTTTTGGGAGTTTCGAGGTCTGAATCTATAGGCCCCTACTTGTACTTCTTTTTCTGATAGAGACCTTTGTCTGCATCTTTAGAAAATGACTTGAATGTTGTCCTTTAGCTCCTCCTAAGGTTTGATGACTTTAGTTGATGTAGTTGGAATGATGGCACCCTTTTCAACACTTTAATCCTTGCAAAAATTTTCATACACACCTACAAAGCACACATGCAAAGAAAAGGAAAATGTTAGGGTTAGAGAATAAGGGTTTTCCTTAGTCAAACCCCATGTTGGTAATCAAACCCAAAAGAGATAGAAATAAAAGGGAAGATGATTGAACAATAAAACAAATGTAAACACTCACCAAACCCTTGTTGAAGATGTTTGCAACATGCAAGAACCAACTGCAATTGAGGTTTCTTGAAGTTCCTTGTGCTTGAATGCTTGCTTGAGAAGATTGAGTGCAAGAGTGCTTGTGAAGATGAACATGATGTTAGGGGGGGGAATGAAGGTGAAAACCCTTATATATACATGCTATGCCCTAATTTCCTGAAAATAACACATGATAGGCCGACCTTAGGGTTTTGGAGGCAAATTCCCATTAGAATTTTGTTTTAATTTTGAATTTTATGCCTAAAGGGACTAGGTCGCCCAAGGTAGTGAACTAGTCCACATGGACAAATTCAAGTGGTGGTCAAAAATTAAGTGATGTTTAATGATGATTATCAAGCTTGCGTCTTGAAAAACACTTAAGTTAGGCCTAAAAGTACATTAAGGGACCAATTTATCATAAGGGTGAATTTGTTGATGATAAGCCTAAGCAAGTGTGAAAATGCATTACAACACTTCACAACACTTTGGCACAAGGCTTGAAAAGTGGTAAAGAGGGGTTGTTTAGGTGAATTGTAGTGAAAGGGTCTTAGAAAAGTTGGAAGATTTGTTACAACACTTCACAAAACCTTTGTAAAACTCTATTAGGTTATTGTTGATTTGCAAGCGTTTAAGGCCTAATGCCACATTATAGCATTAGATCAAAGAAAAATCAGGCCAAAATCCAAGGGAAAAGGCCCAAATGAGTGAAAAAGTGTCAAGGTTACACTTTTTGGTGACATACTATTTAATGTGGGTTTCCAATCATCTATCCTTTACCTGTGATTATTAAGTGTCTTTCTAATTGTATAAGAGGTATTAGAATGACACTTATTTTCCACTAAATATTATAGAGAAAAAACACATTAAATAAAACTTTAAAATATGTAGTATAGAAGAGGCAAACCATGATAATGAACAATTTGTTATGGGGAACTAAAAAAAGAATACCATGAAGAACAATTTGTTATGAGGAACTTCAAATAGGTCAGGGAAAATAAATATCATGAAATATATTGATAGAAGACATATAACATGTTCCATCCAAACAAAATAACCATGGCAATTAATAGTTTGTTGTAAGGGCCTTCAAATAGATGAGGGAAAAAGAGTATCATGAAACATATTGGTACAAGACAAGTAGTCTATGTAACAGTTGCAAGATGTAAATTAGAATAACACTTTAGAATCACATGTAAATGACAGATTAACGGAAACCTTTCACTTGCTTCAATTTTTTTGGTCTATGTATGTTTTCCTACCTCTCTTAAAGTTCTATTTAATGTGGGTTTCCGATCATCTGTCATTTACTTGTGATTCTCAAGTGTTTTTTTAACTGTTTTACAATTTCTCAAATGGCGGATGATCTAAAACATATTTTAAATGGAACTTTGACATATGAAGAACAAAAGGTGTAAACCAAAACTATGAATAGTTTCTTATACAAAGCTTATGTTGTAGAAAATGCGTATAGCACCAAAGATGAATAGAGATAATAAGGAACAATAACTAGAGGCCGAAAAATATACACGAGCCAAAAAAAAGAAACCAGTCAAAACATACAGGTCAATGCTGAATACAAGAGCTAAAATATGACAACGAACAACTTGTTATAGGCAACTTCAAAGAGATGAGAAAAAGAGAATATCCTGAAACATATTAATACAAAACAAGCAATCTATGTAACAGTTGGTATTTACCTATCAGCTATTTGTTTGAAATTTCAACCAAGATTTCCATCAATGCAACCGTGAATAGAATTTCTTAGCACCTCTAGATAATTTTTTTGATAACTTGAAAAAGTTAACTATATAAACATGGAAAAATGTAATGTGTACAACAAACTATGTTTATTTAAGTCAAGTGCATGTAACAATTCATGCATGCATGTATATATATAGCAACAAATATATGGAGCCCATCTAGCCATGGAGGAAGAAAAGGGTTGAATGCATAACTTAGAAAAATATAAATTTATTAAAAAAACTTTGTTTATTCTTACAACTATGTTCATCTTTCAAGTACCATTTGTTTGACAGATGGGATTCATATCTCCTTGTCCATTTATGCTTGCATTGATCCCAACATGATATTACTGCAAAGCAAGATTTTATTTGAATATATCAAAATATATGTCTCTGGTTAGATGTGTATGGAACGAAAAATAGACATTGAAAAATAACTTATAGAAACAACAAGAGCCCAAACGTTGTAGATTGTAGAGCGCAACAGTTGTAAAAATCTCCAATCTAGTATGTAACAGAGGTGGATGGCAGGTTTTTTCAACAATCTGCTATCAAAGCAACACCATGGTGTCTCATTTCACAATGGAAGAAAAACAGTATAAATCTTCATACTACAACAATGAATATTGAATTTACTCCCTTTCGTGCCATCACACAACAATGCTAGGATGCATCAACCATCATGTGAGCAAAAAATTACCATTCTATTTTCGTTGATCGAGGCAATCAACTCCACCACCGCCAACTCACATGGTAAAAAAACTCCACCATCATTGTAAACAGGTCCGGGCAACCTATCACAAGTTGCATGGAGTTTTATCATATGTTAGACCAAAAATGAAATGTAGACAAGACTATATATTTTTGAATGCAATATAAAGGAAGAGTGAAACAGTGAAATGCTAAAAAGAGAATTTTGTAGATCAACATTCGCCAGCTATTTGTATCAAATAAAACTAATAGAGAAGATAACAAGAACACATAAGAATATGTGGAAGGAAAGCATGGAGAAAAAATGACAAAACTCAAGGTATATAGGCACAAAAAATGCAAAACAAAACGTGGTTGTAGAATTTTAAACTTATTAGTCAAATGGAACACTTTTTTTTGAAAATGTTTCTACAATATGTGCATATATAGTCTAATATACTAAAATGTTCAAAACACATTACTGACTTATAGAAATTTTGGCCTCTACTTATTGTTGGTTGGTATCTCTGTGCATATTTGGCACTTAATATTGTTTGTATGTGCATATGTATCAATTTGTAACAATTGCAGCTGTATGTTTAGAATATTGCATGTTAAAATCGATTGAAAGAGAATTGTAGGTATCTTGATAAAGAATTGACATCATAGAATTTAAAAACACTTGGAAAAACATGGATAGGTGGAATATACAAAAGAGTGTATTCTTCTGAATGGCATATACAAAATTATGAAAAAAATGAAATATTGAAATGAGAAGTGGGCAGATTAATATTTATGCAAGCATATTTGCATATTGAATTTAACAGAAACTCTATTGCTAAAGGTACAAAATATAGTAAGTTACAGGAAGAAAATTATCTTTAATGCGTAAGGCTAAAGAGGACGGAAAGCATTGAATAAACGGGGGAAATTTAATGTGGCAGTAAACACAGAGTATATATAAATCTAGCAAATGGAAAACAAAGCATAGGTGCATAATTTAAAACTAATCAATCAAATACAACACAATATTCTTGAATTTTTTTTTGGAATAGTTGAATATATATTTTAATAAACTAGAATGATCAAAACATGCCATTGAATTGTACAAGTTTTTCCCTCTGCTTATTGTTCCCTAGTGTCTCTGTGCATCTTTGGCATTATACCCATTTTACATAGGTTATTACTTGATATGTTTCAGTAAAATTTAACTTAAAATTATTGAAAAGAGGATGGTATACGGTCTGCAGCCTATGTGAGAATAAATATTTCAGAGCCTTTTTATAATCCAAAGCACGAAGTGGGGACAAAAGCATTTGGTAGGGGTTGGAGTTGTTCCAAATGCGCCTCTTCGTTGTGACATCAAGCAATGTATTTGTTGTTGCTTAGTTTGGAGTATCTCTCAAATGAGAATGTTGGATCAATATAGAGTCTTTCAATTGATTTAACATGAGAGACAACTCTAAAAGTAAACCCCTACCTTTCTTTGTTGCCTATGTTTATCATTGCTCTATCTAATGTTAAGCCTTGTGCTTTATGTATTGTGATTTACCATGCCATGGTGAGTGGAATTTGTGTTCGACTACCTTGGGTTATAGTTGGGATGGGGATGTCTCTTGGGTTTTGTGGGTCCCATGGTGGGCCAGTGTAATTTTGGAAGCAGACAACAACATATTTAGGAAGATCTGGTGGTTTGCAATGTGCATTATACATAATAGTTGTAACAAGACCAAGGTATCCATTGACTAGGCCATCTTGAATTCACAAATTTGTTGTTAGCATCACCTATTCACTAACACAAAGCAACAGTTCTGGGAGAAGCTGGTCATCATCTCCACAATCAAATGTTTGTTGTTGCACTACTCAAGCAACACTAATGGCTATGGGAAAGTTTAACTGTTTGATCATTTTTTTTGTGGAATGCTACTAAGTCATTTGTGGAAAACAAATGTGTTGCAACATCAAATTGGTCTCTTTATATGGCCAAAATAATTTTTTTATTTTATTTCATAAGCTCTTCCCAGTCATCGTGGAGAGCCTCACCATTCATTATATGGAGAAGGATTGCGCAAAAATTTTGTTGGGTAGGACTATCTCCTTGTTGGTGGAAAATTAGTGCCCAATGTTATTGAGACTATGAAAGTATGCCATAAGGCTACAACCGATGAGCGTGAAGCATAAATAGGAGTATCTATGATAGGAAAAAACTAGGAAAGATCAGCAACAAGGATGATAGAAACACCACTGAATGGTTGCCTTTGGTTATTGGGGAATGCTTGGTGCAATCGGCTATCTATTTTGAGCAACAACTTCAAGCCTAGGAAACTCATTTCATCTATCAAAATGTATTGAATATATTTAAATTATTCTTGGAATATTGTCAATAGCTCACCTTGCAAAGGATTCATTTCCTTTTTGGGAACTCAGAGGGTTGTATGGATTATGGAGGTGCATATGTTGTAGGTAGCAACACCTATAGGGGCCAATGTGAGCAGCGGGCTATTTCATCTAGTAGTAGAGGAGTTTATTTATTGTCTTATACAATTTATCAAAAAGGATTTTCTAGTGCCAATTGTTCCTTGAATGGTCATGCGAAGAGGGGCTTCGGGGGAAGGTTGCATGTGATGGGATTGGATGATTTGAAGAGCTAGTTGCTGTTTTGGTGAGAAATAATGGGTTGATGTATTTAGAGGAAAAAATTGCATTGTAGCTTTCTCGCATTGTGCCTTGGCTGATGGGATGAACTGCAAAGAAATATTATTAAGTTGTTTAAGCACATTTTTTGTATTCCATGAATGGTTCATATCAAAGTCTCACCTACCCAACAACTGGAGTTGATTTATATACTAAAGTTAGTAGTAGCACCAAGCTGAGAGAAAAGTTCCCATTCATATTCATCCATAGAAGATTGATGGTTCAAATAATCACTATAACTGCCATGTTGTTCTTCAATTGTGGATGTAGCTATAATTCTATTAACATTTCAAGGATGATAACTAGCTGTTTTAAAAAAAAACCAATTTGTATTATGTCTTGTTTGGCAAGACCTATATCTGTTTGTATGTTTAGGAAAGAATTGTATAACATAAATTCAGTCCAAAAAAATTTCTCAAAGATTTTTGTATCTTCAAGGGGAACAGTCTTGAACAATGGGTACACAAGGACAATTGTAGCCTGGTGTCTCAATCTCTATTTATCCTTTTTATGCTACTCTGAATGTGTATATAAGCGAATTGAATCATTCAGGGATACACAACCTAGCTCTGGAGGCATTTTCATATAGAAATAAATATAATTTGATGGTAGGCCTTCATCAACATCATATTTATTTATATGGAACCATGCCTTTTTGCCAACATTCAAACGAACATATTGTCAACTTGAACTGACAAGGAGAAATTTATGTAACATATGACATGTCTCCTATGCAGAGATGTCACACTCCAAAAGAATTTTCATCATGAATTTTTGATATGCAAGCAATGCTCTATCCTCAACTATATTTGTATTTGCAAGTTTTTTCAACACATCAAGATAATTTTCTGATTTCTTCTCAGATTTAGCTGCATATTTAGAGATATAATTTAATACAATTTTCCTAGAAACAACTGGTTGGCAGTCAACATTAGCATGCCATATTGCAAGCATGTATGGGCTATGAATAATTAGGCATTCATCATTTCTTGCTGGCTTGTAGGATTTTCTAGACTCAACATCAGATGCCAATGTAGAGAGGTAAGTTGTTTGTGCCAAGGTGCTTTATACCGACATTGTAATTTCTCTCCTTTTTTCCTTAAACAAGTTTATTCAATGCATTTTGTGTGCCTTTCAACTGTATTTAGCAACTCTTCATAATCCATGATTGGATCATTGGAAATAATCTAGCTCATGGAATGTAAGCACAAATTTCCTTCAAAACAATGATACATTCTGAGCAATCTTTGTGTAGGGAAACGTGGATTCTAAGCTGAAACATATCTATCAAAAAAGTGCCTTGCCATGGTAACATCATCCTGATTCGACCAATCAAGAGTGTCCATGTTCAAGGCTTCTAGAAGCCATAAAAAACCATGAAATGTGCAGAGCCATGATGTTGCCATTCATATCTATACCAATAATCTTTTGCATGCAAAATATTTTCAATTACCTCTTAACAAAAAATTGAGAATCTATGATGTAGATATAAATATGTTATATGTATATTTTGAATAACACTAACTATCAACATCTTTGTTGAAGGCTCCATCACCAAACGAGCCACATAAGATAAAACATTTTGTAGATTAGCCCATTTTTGTCTACACAGCTCAGAGTGAAAAAAAGGGTAGGTATCCAAAGTTGTTCAAACATTGCAAATAGTTGGGTCTGTCAAGAGTTCTAAAAAGATTGAGTCTCATGCAATGATGCACCAAAACACATTAGTTGCTTTGTGATCTAGTCATCAGGAGTAGCTTGAAGCTGTTCATGTAATGCAACCAATGACTTCAAGATTTTTTCTTCCAGATTTTCTTTAAAAAAGACATAAATAATTTGTTGACTATGATGTTTCATTATCAAATTGTAGAGGAAATACCTAAACCTGACATGTTTGCCAAATTTGTGGTCAAAATATCTCATTAAGTGGAGGGCATATTCATGCAAGAAAATTTTATGATTCCTCAGTTGAAGGGGAAGTGTTACTCCAGTGGGGAACAATGTTGGGAAAGCCATTGTAAATAAACCTTTAGTGTTGTATTCATGAACAAGAGAAGAGCTAATTTTGGGCCAACACATGATATTTTTCTCCCTTTTTTTAATTTGTAATATCTGTTTGATTGCATGGAGCTCTCATGTAGCATTTGGCAAGGAAGGGATAAATGATGAAAAGGTTGAAGAGCCATTTTTCATGTTGAGTAAGATTTTTCAAACTGGTTGATGGCATAAGCTCTTCATTAGAAACTTTCTCTATTGTATGCAAGAAATTAGAGACATCAACAAAAACATTAGGTAACATATTAAAAGCCTCAACATCAATCTCAACATCAGTGTAGTATTTGTCATATTGAGTTTTATATTTCAATGCATCCATGACATGATGTTTATTAACATAGCAATCGTAATTCCCACCTTTAATGGTGGTTTGTACGTCCGATGACAACCTCAAGGTCTTACAATCGATACAACAAATTTTTTGCTATGCTTGAGATATCTTGAGGGAATCTTATCATGTGACCACTGTATTTAAACTACCCTCCTCTAACGTGGGACACTTGTAAAACTAGAGCCACCTTAGCAATAAGAATTTCTTCAACCTGTGTTATTTTTTTTAGCAAGAATGGTTGTGGGCCTGGGTCCATGCCATTTGTAAAGCTTAAGCGATTAGAGCCTTTTTTAGAATAACATCTAGCACACGTGGTTATTGAACTGGATACATGAGTGCACATCCAAATGTAGCTTTCTTTGCATATCTGACAAATAACAAGGTTCGATAGTGCATCTACGCGGAGCTAAAATTGTTTCATCATTGAAAGGTAGCAATCATTGAACATTTCTTTCAGGTGTTGTTGGTGTGCTATTTCAACAAGGGGATTGATCTGAGATTGTATATTGAACATTTCTTGTGGTGCTGATATTGACATATTTCTACCCAAACCACCATCCACAAATTGGTAGCCTGTGCGAAGAACACAATCTGAGGAAAAACGAGTGGCATCTACCATTGCCAATGGGGGATGCAAGGGAATATTATTAATAAGTAGACTTATAGGTGTGCTTGCTGTAGTTAGCCTTTTTTGCAAGTATTTTGTACGATTCTTTGAAAAATTTCCTCTCTATGTTGGCTATAGTACAAATGGTTTCGTTGCTATTTTTAGCCTTTTTAAATTTAGCAATTGATTGGATTGAACTTGAATGTATTGGCACAACCTAAGAATATACATACAAGCTCAGCCATATTAGCATATATGGATATATATGTATAACCATAGACATAATTAAAGTAGTAATTACACATAAAAATATAACAAGATATATGTGTATCCATGTGTATATAAATGTATATCTATGGATGATCACAAAAGGAATAGCATGGTTTGAACATTGGAATATATAAAAATATATATACAAGGATTTTACAGAGTTCTGTGTTAACCATTTCTACTATTTCACTATTGTTATATCCCATGTTTAGAACAATACAATATTGGATGCACACAACTAGTCCAAAGTTATGTTTGTGAAAGCCAAGTGTATATAAGGATCTTTGTGTAGACATGTATTTATGTAACAATAAATATATGGCATTAAAAGAAGAAGAGAAAAATCCATGCTTGTTAGCCTCTCTACCATTTTGGCATCATGGAGCCTCATGGACTATAGCCAAAGCCTCGAGCAAGAACAGTATGAAATGTCTCTAGGAAATTTCATGGAGTTTCATCGTACATCACAAACTAACAAAGTTGGGGAAAATCTGGTGTTTTCATATCTAATCTACTATATTATAGTGTTTTCTTTGCATCCTTCTCAACTTTACATATACATATACATATACATAGACATATACATATACATATACATATACACATACATATACATATATACATATATATATATATACATACATATACATATACATATACATATATACATATATATACATATACATACACATACACATACACATACACATATACATATACATATACATTTACATATATACATATACATATACATATACATATACACACATATACATACATATACATACATATACATATACATATACATATACGTATACATATATACACATATACATACATATACATATACATATATGTATACATATATACACATATACATACATATACATATACATATACATCAAAGAGATGTTTTTATGTGCTGGAAAATATCAATGCATATCTACTTATATTCTTTTCCATTTAATGTGGGTTTTCGATCATTTGTCATTTTCTTGTGATTCTTAAGTGTTTTTTCTAAATAGCTCTTTTACAATTTCCTGATTTTTGTATAATATTTAGTACCAAATAATGTAGTTGAAATCAGATGCATCATTGAAGTTATCTATTTTCTTTGCAACCTTCTCAATATTAAATATACATATACATACATATACGTATACCTATACACATACATAAACATATACATATACATATACATACATATACATATGCATATACATACATATACATATACATATACATATACATATACATCAAAGGGATGTTTTTATGTGCTAGAAAATATCAATGTGTATCTACTTTCACATCTATATGTTTCACTAGGTTCAACCAAGTGTATGTACACCTTAAAGGGAAGGAAACTCAAAACATTAACATGAAAGGGTATGTGGTGTGCATTTCTATATTTGAGAATAATTAAAATAAGGAAATTGAAAGGGGATGTTCAAGTTGCATACAGAAGAGGAAAGAAACAATAACAAAAAAATTGTAACAACTATAACAAAAAGGAAACATATACTTACAAAATTAGGATCTGAAGGCTAGTGGTTTGCACCCTCAGAGCCAGACTCCACAGTAGAACCCATGGGGGATGTCAACAACTCAATCTTGGGGTCTCTATAGACCCATCCACAAAGCATAATTTCGTAGATATAGTTTTGGAAAATTTTGTAGGCAGAAAATGTTGCAATTTGAGTTGACTAATTGTGAGCTCTATTTTACAATAAAAAAAAAAAATTAATGTATTTGCAACGTCCAATGACAAATGGTAGACAACTTAGAAATATCAATAATTTGTCAACCATTTTACTAGTTTGATTAAATGAAAATAGGTATAACCATTCCACTTTTAAAACTGTCCAAACAACATGAGATACAAGAACAAGAATAAAAATACATTTTTAATACTGTCCAAACAATAGGATATACAACAACAAGAATAAAAATGATAAATGCAAATGTATATATCGCTATATGTATCTATTTATCTTTGAGGTTGCTTATATATGTATGCATGTAGTTTTTATTATATTTCTACATATACCTATATGCATATACTTGTATATGTTGCTAGCTAGTCCCTTCATCCTTTCTTATCCAAATAATAGGATATACAACAATAAGAATAGAAATGATTAAGTACATATATGCATTGAATTTCCCCTTTATCTCCACATTTAAAAAAAACACATATAGCCAAATATATATCCATATGTATACATGTATATATCTATTTATATATACACTAATATATCTAAATGGATGTGTATACTATATTTTTTCCTAACTATGTACTCATTGATATTCCAACGAGGGACCTCCATAAAAATGGGCATATTGTTAAAGGTGCAAAACAACAAGAAGGAACAATAAGCAAAGGGAAAAAGTTGTGCAAGTCAACAACATGTTTTAAACATCACATCCTATTAAAATATATATGCAATAGGGGGACTCCTGGCCACCTTCAAACAAAAAAGGAAAAATGTAAATGCTTGCTCATGGTGCTGGACAATGGAAATCAAGATGGCGGGACCAAGCAAATGCAATATTCAATGTTTGCAGCCTCAAAAAATTACATTGTTTCTTGCTTGAACTATGGTTTTGTGCATTGTTTTTTGGTGTTTTTCAATGTATTCAATTTCAATAGGCACATTCACTGACCTTCATAAAAATAGGCATAATGTCAAAGTTGCATAGCAGCAAGAAGGATCAATAAGTAGAGGGCGAAAGTTCTGCAAGTTAGCAACATGTTTTAAACATTGCAGCTTATTAAAATATATATGCAGCAAGGGGCCTTTTTGCCACCTTTGAACACAAAAGAAGAATAGTAAATGGCTGCTCACGATGCTGGATAATGACAATCAAGATGGTGGGACCAAGAAAATACAATATTCAAGTTTTTTAGCCTCAAAAAATTACATTGTTGCTCACTTGAACTATAGTTTTGTGCATTGTTTTTGGTGTTTTTCAATGTATTCAGTTTCAATAGCCACATTCACTACCAAAGTGCAATTAATTTTATAGATTTGTTATGAACATGTTACACATACTATACCATTAAATTCTTTGTTATTAACAACATCTCAATACTATATCATTGAATGCTATGGCTGTATTATAGCAATTTTCTTAGAAGCTAAATAATACTTTCATATGCTATCTTTAACTCTTTTTAAATCAAAGTCTACATAAATAAAAATAAAGATAACATACACAACTATTTAGACATACATGTGTATATATAAATTCATGTTGCGTTGTCAAATGAGCCATAGTGGTCTTGGTCTGTTTATATGGATTTATATTTCTGCCTATATATATATTTTTAAATATGAAATAAGGAATTCAATACATACATATATATATATATGTATTTGTATATGTTTCAAGAAATTCAATACAATTTCCCTTTTTGTCAATAATATTTAGTAGCAAATAAGTGTTACTCTAACACATTTTATAGAATTTCTCTATTTGTCTTCAATATTTATTACCAAAGAACATAGCTTTAATCTTGTATCAATATGTTTCATGATATTATTTTTTTCTCATTTGCTTGAAGCTCCCTGCAACAAACTCCCCAGACCAGTTTATGAAAGTGGTGGAGCTTGCTAATTATGTGGGATGGCAGTGTCTTATATCAATATGTTTCATGATATTCTTTTTTCCTCATCTGTTTCGAGTTCCCCATAACAAATTGTTCTTCATGATATTCTTTTTTTCAATTCCCCATAACAAACTGTTCATTATCATAGTTTGCCTCTTCTATTCTCCATATTTTAAAGTTCTATTTAATGTGGGTTTTCGAACATCTATTATTTTCTTGTGATTCTTGAGTGTTTTTCTGATACCTCTTTTCCAATTTTTCTTTTTGTCTTGTATCAATATGTTTCATTATATTCTTTTTTTCTCAACTGTTTGAAGTTCCCTATAACAAATTGTTCTTCATGATACTCTTTTTTTCAGTTCCCCATAACAAACTGTTCATTACCATAGTTTGCATCTTCTATTCTCCATATTTTAAAGTTCTATTTAATGTGAGTTTTCGAGCATCTATCATTTTCCTATGATTTTTAAGTGTTTTTATAATAGCTCTTTTCCAATTTCCCTAGACCAATTTTTTTATATGTGGACATTCAAAATTCAAATAGACAAACAAAAAATTCTATGTAATAGTTGGCTTGTCAATTAAAAATTCAAGCTACATTATTTACCACTAAATATTATAGAAAAAATAGGGAAATTGTAAAAGAACTATTAGAAAAACACTTAAGAATCATAGGTAAATCATAGATGATCCAAAACCCACACTAAAGATATTGATATAAGACAAGCAGTCTATGTAAAAGTTGGGTTGTCAATTCAAAATTTGAGCTACATTCTTTAGCACCAATCACACATTAAATAGAACTCATAAAGCCAATTGGTAGCAATAACTTGTGAAAAATGGCTATAACCCCATAGACTTAATTGAAAATTCGAGCTACATTACTTGGTACTAAATATTATAGAAAAATAGACAAATTTTAAAAGAGTTATTAGACGACAAATCCTATTCATGCTTGGCCTAACAAAAATCATAGTAGAAACTTCAAACAAATAGCCTATCAGCTAAAAATATAAAATTAAATAGATAAAAGAGTTATTAGAATAACACTTAACAACCACTAAACTAATTTTATCTCCAATATGTTTATGCTTTCATACTAACCCTCTGCATATATATGTATGCAATCACTCCTATGCTAATTTGCAATTTCTCCCATGTTAATGGGCATAACGACAACGATGCACAAAGATAACTAAAACAATAAATGAAGGGCGGCAAAATTACTAACCCTAACCATATTTTTTGATGAAAGAAAGAATATTTAGCTACAATTTCTCCTATGATAATGGGTATAACACCAAAGATGCACATAGATAACTACAAACAATAAATGAGGGACAAAAAAAATTACTAACCCTAACCATATTTTTTGATGAAAGAAAGAAGATTTAACTGTAATTTCTCCATCCATATAGAGGCATAATCTCTTTGAAGAATCCAAAATGGGAATAATGCCAAACATACAAACATATAACAAGAAGACATAAACACAAATTAATGATTTATGCAAAATACCCATGTAAAATGACTTACAAATTATGAAGAACAATAGTTTTAAAACTCTCCAATACACTATAAAATAGAGCCGAAGGCAACAATTTTTACAATAGTCTACTATCAAACCAACCATGGAGCCGAAGGGAATGAATTTTAGAGCTATCAAACCACCACTACAATGGCTCTTTTGATAATGCAAAGTTTAATCAATATATTTCTAGCACATTTTGGAGTATACTTTCCCACACTGCAACATTGAATATTGCATTTACTTCCTCCTGCACCATCGTACAAGAATGAAAGGATGCATTAACCCTCGTGTGGGAGAATTCTTACCATTCCGATTCCACATATTGAGGTGACTAGCTTCACGACTGCCAACCCACATAATTAGCAAGATCCACATCGTCATAAAAACCCCTAAGGAAGTCGTCACTGACTGGGAGATCTCTGGCACTGGAAAATCCTATTCATAGCTGGGCTGATGAAAATCTCGATGAAAAATTCAAACAAATAGCCTATCGGCTAATCATAAAACAAGGGGCATCATGACATGAAGTGTACACATCATTTATGTTTGATTTTGAATTTTTTTCTTGAATTTCCTCTATTGATACCACAACACCACACAATGGCATTTCAAAAGGAAAGGGAACAAACAAAACATTATTTTAGAAACACAAAAACAATTAATTGTTTGACGATCATTTTAGCAAATCATCTATAATGTGTCACATTGCAACTTACTCTGGTGGGTGGCCCATATATTTGGGTATTTCTGTCTAGTACTTGCTACCGATACTAGGTCTCTTATTGCACTTTGCAGACTTATTCAATATTTTCTTAGTAGAATTTTATTCTCTCATTTTGACAAGTTGAACAATACCAATTGTTAATATATTTTAGTTTCACTTTTTTTTTGAAACAATTAATATGAAATAACTCAAGTCACACATATTACATATCAAAAAATTTATATCTACCAAATAATTACACATTTTATAATTTTGTTTCATGGTATCATCACCAACAAACCTTGGATGTTTTCTTGCTCTAGATTTTAGAGAATCAAAACTAAAACTATTAGTTCCATTTAAAATGTATTCAAACCATTCTTCATAGTATATATCTTTACTCGAAGTCAACCCACCTAGTACACTTTTACTGGTATCAACAATTTTCTTTTCTGTAGTGCATAATGAACTTCCTGAAGTAGAAGCATTATGATCCTGACATGCTAGTTGTCCCTTGAAAAATTGTATTGAAGGGTACAGTTTGACACATTCAATGTTTTGTCTTTCTTTTGCAGTAGTTGATATCCTTGGATTTATGTAGTTGTTATAATCTTCATCAATTTTCCTCTTACAGTTTGAAGGTCATCAATAGATCCTATACCATTAATTTGAATAAAATTGGTGTCAGAAAGTTTTTCAGGTTTTTGTGAGCATGTTTTTCTCTTTTGAGACAAACATATTCCATTTATATCATCAATTGATATCTCTGGCTCAAAATGTCTGTTGGAATTGCAGCTAGAAAGCATATTCCTTGAAAGTGTTAGGATTTTGAGAAGGTATAAATTAGATTCCCTTGCTCTAAGAGTATAACTATCAAACAATGGAAACAAGTTAGTTTATTCATGACATAAATGAAATATGATAAAAAAAAACCATTGCAGGGATGTTAAAGTTTCCTTAACATGTATATATATATACATATATTCTTAAATCATATCTTTTATAGATAAAGCTGAATATCAATGAAAAGTATTTCACTATAAGGTGAAGGGATGATATAATAGGATAAATTTTTAAAACTTTATCTAAATAAGACAAGATAATAAAGAAATTTGATAAAACAATAGTCCATATATTGTGATGTAGAAAATAAATGTATAATAGTTTTAATTGCACTATTATAATAGCAATAAACTCAGAGCTTTTAAATTCACAACAGAAGTTAATGTGTAAGAATTAGAAATTAAATTTTTCAATAGTAACGTAACCGATCAGAATTGGAAAGAAACTCAACCAAGTACAATATATTGTGCTATATATAAGCCTATAGGAGCTGATTGCACTATAATAATAATAATAAAGTTTAGCTAATTAAATTAATAAATAGCAACTTAACTGATCATAATTGGAAGGAATCTTAGTAAACACTCCATTCTCTAAATATAGATTTGTATTACAAAACCTTAGGGTTGCAATCTAACATGACAAAAAATATATAATTTCTCCCAAACACAACTAGATACAATATGCTTGAAAACTTCAAGAACCAAGCAATGTATAAACATAAAAAAATGGATATATAGTTTCAGGATACATAGAAGTATGAATTTAATACAAGCCAGGAAAACTTGAAAATGTTCGGACATCAATTTTATTCAGATTAATGGTATATGATCTATTGATGACCTTCAAAATGGATTTACAAGTAAGAGGCCAATTGTTGATTAATATTATAAAAGCCACAAGAATCCAAGGATATCAAGTGTTGTAGAAGAGAGAGAAACCATTAAATCTTTCAAATTGTGTCCTACAATTAGAAGTTTTAAGGGCAAACTAGCATGCTAACATCATAATGCTTCTGCTTTAGGAAGTTTGTTATGCAATAAAAAAAGAAAATTGCTAATACTAGTAAAGGTGCAAGTTAAATGGGTTGACTTCAAGTCAAGATATAAAATATGAATTGTTGTGCATCCATTTTAAAGGGAACTCATAATTTTAGTTTTTGATTCTCCAAAATTTGAAGCTGTAGAAAATTCAAGGTTTGTTGGTGATGGCATCATGAAAATAAAATATAAAATATGTAATTATTTGGTAGATTTAAAAACTTTGATATGTGATATGTTTAAACATGCATTTCATGTTACTTGTTTGAAAAAAAAAGTGAAACCAAATGACATTGATGATTGGTATGGTCCAACATCTCAGAATGAGAGAAAAAATGTGAATATCTTTTTTCTACTAAGAAAATATTGAATAATTTTGTAGAGCACAACAAGAGAACATGTATTGGTAGCAAGTACCAGGTGGAAATTCCCAAATATATGGGTCAACCATCATAATTGCATCATAACACATTATATTTAATCTACTAACATGACCATGGAATTCATTAATTTTGTGTTTCTAAAACAATGTTTCGTTTGATCCTAGGTCTTTAGAAATGTCATTGAGTGGTTTTATGGTATCTGTTAGTGTTTTTAATTTTCCAGCTAAGGCTTTGTAATTCCCTAAGAGGTAGCCAACCTCTATATTCAAGAACTAACAAAGTTAGTGGCCAACTAATGAGATTCAGTCAAAGAATGAGATCTCCTACACTTTTGGCTCTGTGAAACCAAGGAGGGTTTTCCTAAGTGTGTTCATAAGAATGTTTTATGACTTGGTAAGAACACTTCTTCTTACAGATATAGTCCCCTCCAATGCAATTAAATAGAAATTACCCTAGTTGTGGAAAACCAAAGAATAATAACAATTATATTAAAGCAACGAGACTGAAAATTTAACATAAGATTTGCATCTCAAAAGAGATAAGGTTTGATATTTTATATTGTTCAAATCTTGAACCATCGTGCTTAGAACTACAACCCTGCATTTCGAATTTCTTGAAGAAATTTCCCAGTGTCTCATCCATTGGGCAGGAGTCATACAAAACATAACCCAGACATCATGAACTTATCACCATAATGATTTACACTATGAGATTTTCAGTTTCTTTAAAACAATACTCCTTAACGAATCCTAAATACAACATCACAAATCTATAACTCATTTTCAAGCAATTTGATTAACTCATTAAGTTAAAGCAGGATAATGAAGTACACATTCAAATATACCATTGAAGTTGAATGAATATAACATTAAGAAACTCATTCACAACTCATGACATGTAACCAGGAGAGAAATTTTTCTAATATATTTTCATTATTGCTTCAATATCTGTGATTACATAATCAAAGCTTGCTTGTTTCATAATATTCCCACCCCAGAAAAGACATACTAGTTAATACCTTCAAAAAACCTACAGTAAACAAACTGACTATACATATACTAAGCCTCAGGACACATAAAATCTCCTTTATAGAAAAGGAAAGCAACAAGCATCAGACTCCATTGTTAATTTCAAAATGAATTTCATTCTAATGAAATGAAATTCAAATTCACATTCCAAAAATATTCCTCATCATTAGAAGTAACAATAAACGATCCGAGGAATCAAAATGGTTACACCCAGTAACCAGTCAGAGGAAGAAACAAAATATCGTGCCACGCACATGCACATCCACATCCAAAAAAAATGAACCACCAAAATAGCACCACCCACGAGCAACACACACCACCCACCAATAATCACTTAGCCAACATGCGGCCCCGGTACAGGTTACCGCTCCTGGTTCTCACTTCAGTTTGAAGTGAAACCATTCTCTTTTTCTTATCCATACTAGCACTAGTCCCAGCAACATGACATAGTGCCATTGCAATTATTAGTGAAACTGCAAGGACCTCCTCATCGATAGCCACGAGCTCGGTCATGGCCGCAAGATAGCAATGATATTCTGAGTCAATCTCAGACCCATCATCACCAGAGCTCAAAGAGAGCACAATAGGGGAATTGCAGCACCTAAACCGCTTGACCACACCTCAAGCAATTGCTTTAGGAGCACTAGGAACAAGTTCTTCTTCTTTGCGCTGCGAATTCTTCACGCCCACTCTAGCACTTCGTCACACCACAGACTTATCCATTGAAGATGCGTAGCTTGAAAGTACAAACAAATCTACCACCTACAAACAAACCAACTCAAAATGTGATGATAATACTAAATAATTCAATAGGCATTTATAAAGAAAACTGATGCAGGGAATATTAATTGCCCAAATGCTTGTACGAGCATGCGAGCTATTAGTGGTTGATGTTGCCACCAAAAATTTATTCTAGGTTTATGGAAAATGGCGTTCAACCCATCACTACATTTATCAAGAGGATACCACTCACACGTAAGGAAATCAAGAGAAGATCCATTGAAAAACCCACGCCATTAATGAAAACAACTTGCAGAGCGCAAAAAATCCTCACACGGATGACTAGTAACCCTTTGAATTTGAACTGTTGATGTGGAAGAGACCTGGAAATTCAAATGAATTAGATCTAGTCAATGATCATTGAAAATCCATATCACTTCTTGGGAAAAACAACAGCCAATCACAACCCATGAAAATAGGAGGTCGTGATTGGGCAGCAAGCCCCACCTAGCCCTTGTTGCTCCAAGAGACAAACCACGTGTCACCTTTTTGAAAACATTGCGGTACCCTTGGGAACATTTAATTTGATCGTTCAAGGCTTGCGAGGGATGAACATCATTAATCCCTGTCATTAAATTCCCACTGGTGAAATGACACCCACTTGTCACTACTGGTGTATCGAGAAAAGGCCCCACTCTGCTGTATATGACAGATGGTGGAATTTCACACACCTCGCACTAGTTTGGTGACATCAACAAGAAAACCTGTGAGGTCTGCGAGGAACGGTCCAAATCGCCCATGATAGGATGGTTCGCCAAGCTATAATGAAGACAAATATAATATAATGGTGGGGCCGGCCAAAAAACCCTCGGCGGCAAAACATTTAGGCCTAAGTGGCAAAGAGAAAACTGATAAGTCAAGTGAAAAGGGGATGGTAAGAGCACGAAGGAAAGGCTCAGTTGGATGACTTAAGTGACTAGTAACCCTCAACAACAAGTCAACGTTAAAATATAATGCGAGGGTTTTAAAAGATACCAATCAATTTTCCATCTGTAATCTGAACCCTAAACCCAAAGCATTAGACCTCCAGCCTTGAAAAGTAACCAATCATTTCCCAAATTAGGCAGAATTTAAAAAAAAAATAGAAGTCCCATCAATGGCTTTGACTGGGGATGTATGCCCCCTGCAGGCATAGAAAGAATCCAGAATCTTTGGTTTCACAGACCAGATCACCAAATCACACAAGTGCCTTGATGAATTTTCTACCATGCTTGTCAATTGGAACTTATGTATATCCAACTTGGTGGCCCCAGGCCACCAAAGAAGAGAAATCAAATTTTACCTTTGTCAAAAAAAAAATTCTCTATTACTTGGAGTAAACCAAGTTTGAAAATTTTACCTCTTGATTCTTCTAAGTTATTGGAGTAGTCAGTATGCCTGGAAGTATCGTATTGTTTACTAATACTCGTGTATTTGGTCTGTCGACACCTTGTATCCAAACATTACCTGTAACATATGACCATAATGACATTTTACCTTACCCTACACTTGGTCATACTTCATAGAATGCTTACTCAGTTGAGCGGAGAAGTAGGAACATTCATAACTTATCTATTTTGTAACATCATACATCCTGGCATCATCATTAGCTTGTACATAGAACTGAAAACTTTCATATTAAACTATGTGCATGTTACACAAACCCTCATAGCACAAAAAGGAGAACACATAACTCAGGGAATCCTCACCCTGGTGCTTTCCACACAAGCTTGGTTTCCAACACCTATGTTCGGATATTTTAGAACACATCCTGATACCATAGAGGTGGGCAATATAAGTTACATATTTCTCTAGGGAATGTGTTAACACATTCATCTCAAGCCCCTCAGTGTTCATCTCTTCCTGCGTTCCTTCATCCATTCCCAAATAAAAAACCTCAAAAATAGAGTCAAACACATCAATCTCAACATGGGCAATAGAGAAACAACAGTATGCATTGACCTCCTTGTGTTCAACACCACTTGTTGTATGTGTTAATTTATAAGTAAAAATTTCAGCACAAGCTGAAAAATTTTCACTAGCAATCTCAATGTCACCTTGATTATAAGCTAGAAAATTTTCACCAGCAATATCAATGTCAGAAGGTAACAACAAATCAATCTCAGCTTCATACAAATAGTCAGGAAAATCAATAGTACTAATATTATCATCAATATGTTGGTTATCTCCAGTACTATTCTTTTGATCACACACCTCATTGTCTTCAAATTCTTCAACATTTTCTTAACAAACTTGTTCCATTGCCAGTACACCTAGGATATACTCTAAACATTCATCATTTGAAAGTTGTCCAATGATTTGGAAACAAGTAAAAACATGAGGCTCCACATTTCCATACAACTCTAGTAAAAGGAGAGGCTTAACTCCATCCTCGGTAATGTAATTATCACCTCTAAAATCACAATCACTAGCTTGCAACAAAATCTTAGTGACATGAGCATTACAATCAGGATAAGGAAAAACAATGGGTGTCTCACTTAACCCTTCATCACTTTGTGAACTTATCCAACTTTCTTCAAAAGGGAAAGCATTATCTTCATTTTGTGTAAATATACTCTTGGCCGATTCTGCAATCTCTATCCATTTAAGGACTTGGGCCAAGTTAGCAGGTTTCAATTCATTTGGCAAAGAACTCTGCCCTGGTTCATAAAGTTCACAAAACAATTCAATGCATTCAAAGTCATTAGGTTTGAGACCTCTAGGAATTTGTATTAAGGCATCCAAAAATATAAAGAAAAAATCATATGGTGATTCTTCCTCTTGTCTCTTCATCTCATACAATTCTAGCACAAAATAAGTTTGATCATCACCATTCAAATCAGAATGGCTTTCAACTTGGATCTCATCATCATCACACTATAATGGTGGAGATATTACAGTTGTCAAAGCACTCTTATCATAATCAGTGTTCTATGTAGCCAACTTTGAAATTTTACTAGTATGAGCTAGGCCAGGGTAATCAATACTTGCAGCCAGATACCCTTTCATCACTAAGTATTTTATGTTTTTCTAAATCTCCATAGCCATTTTATATCCTTGGTGTAGGTTTGTAGGTTCTTTATCCATTAATAGGTAACCCATCCTTTTGTCAAAATCACCAAGATATACAACCAGGCATTCAACCTCACTTGGTCTTATTTCTCTAGGAATTTCCCTTAAAGCTTTTAGAAATCTGAGATTAAAATATGGGACTAGCTCCTCTTCTTTTATGTGGATTCCCATAAAACCTTTTCTTAATATGTTGGGATTGACTCTTCACCAAATTGTTCAATAAAAACTATCACGAACTAATTCCATGAGTTAACAGAATAGGCAGGTAGATATGAAAACCAATCCCTGGCATCACCCCTCAAGGATTGCACAAACAACTTCATAACAACATCCTCATGACTGACTTCATAATCCCCCATTACATCTACAAAATCTTGTAGATGCTTAGATGCAGATTCTACACTTTGCCCTATGTATTTAGGCAAATACTTCCTAATCTTCTTAGGAATTAGATTAGGGTAACCATTGATATCACTAAAAATAAAAGGCATATACCTTTGAGTTACAAAACCCCCTAAAGGGCTTAATGAAACTTGTTCCCTTTGCATATTTATGTTTGACTTCTCATACGGGAAACCTCTTATACCCATTTAAATATTGTCAAAAGAAATACATGTTTATTAAACATATCATTTACCATTTCAACCATGCTTCCATCAGTGACTGAAATAATTATAACTTGGTTTTAGAAGTATGATGTAGCATAAACATGTTTCACAAGTCCTTTTACATATTACATCATTAGAAGTATGGAAAATCTAATCATTGTTCCTTTCTTGATGCTAGAACATCTAATTTGGAAGCATTTATCATCCTTAATTACAAACACCCCTCACAATCATAATAGTGATTTGTTTAGATTTAATAAGAATACCTGGTAATTTTGGCAGTAGTTGTTAATCTTCTCTCCCTGACTATAAAATGTCACAGATCTGGGACTTTTCCTTCATACATCAACTGGTTCTTCAGACAAAGTCACCACCTCTTCAACAGAGGACTGGATTTCAAAAGAATATGAAATTCCTTTTCAAATCTTGTCACATCCTAGGTCTTTGTCTACAACAGAGTCATACCTCAAATATTCTAACATCATGCCGCTACCAATCTCTTCCAAATCCATAACCTATCACCATCCAAACTTAACATTCAACTCCACTAAACAAATGATTCTGGATAGCCACCTCCAACTGCTGTGGTTTCTCTTTTCTCTTTTTTATTTTAAATTTCTCAGAAGTTCTCCCCAATAAAACCACCATTCAACTAATGATTCAGGAAAAGAGCCTATCCCATTGAGTTTAACCTTTATGGTTACAAGTAATATGTCAGTTATTATAATGAAATTTATAACCGAACTGTCTGCACCCAAAACTCCCGAGTCCTTTTCCAGCGGAACACCACATATCATAATATTTTCAGGTTCATTTCAACAACCTCTTCCTTCTAGGGTTGAAAAAATTTCACTATTTAAATTCAGAAAAGAAAATCATTTGACTCTATGCAATGAATCTTAAGGCTAAATTTTGCAATCAAAATTTTCACAGATTTTCAACCTTTGGTTACAGAAATAATTCAAAATTTTAATGACTCTATAACAACACCGTCTGCAACCAAAACCTCTAAGTTCATCCCCAGCAGAGTCGCCATTTTGTTGGTGTTTTTAATTTTCCATCTAAGGCTTTGTAATTCCCTAAGAGGTAGCCAACCTCTATATTTAAGTACTAACAAAGCTAGTGGCCAACTAATGAGATTCAGTCAAAGACTGAGATCTCCTACACTTTTGGCTCTGTGAAACCAAGGAGGGTTTTCCTAAGTGTGTTCATAAGAATGTTTTATGACTTGGTAAAAACACTTCTTACTTACAAATATAGTCCCCACCAACACAATTGGATAACAATTACCCTAGTTGTGGCAAACCAAAGAATAATAACAATTATCTTAAAGCAATGAGACTAAAAAATTAACACAAGATTTGCATCTCAAAGGAGATAAGGTTTGATATTTTAGATTGTTCAGATCTTGAACCACTGTGCTTAGAACTACAACCCTGCATTTCAAATTTCTTGAAGAAATTTCCCAGTGTCTCATCCATTGGGCAAGAGTCAAACAAAACATAACCCAGACATCATGAACTTATCACCATAATGATTTACACTATGAGATTTTTCAGTTTCTTTAAAACAATACTCCTTAATGAATCCTGAATACAACATCACAAATCTGTAACTCATTTTCAAGTAAGTTGATTAATTCATTAAGTTAAAGCAGGAAAATGAAGTACACATTCAAATATACCATTGAAGCTGAATGAATATATCATTAATAAACTCATTCACAACTCATGACATGTAACCAGGAGAGCAATTGTTCTAATATATTTTCATTATTGCTTCAAAGTTTGTGATTACATAAGTAAATCTTGCTTGTTTCATAATATTTCTGCCCCAGAAAAGACATACTAGTTAATACCTTCAAAAAACCTATAGTAAACAAATTGACTATACATATACTAAGCCTCAGGACACAAAAAATCTGACCATAACAATGAGCCATAAAATCTCCTTTATAGAACAGGAGAGCAACAAGCATCAAGCTCCATTGTTAATTTCAAAATGAATTTCATTCTAATGAAATGAAATTTGAATTCACATTCCAAAAATATTGCTCATCATTAGAAGTAACAATAAACGATCCAAAGAATCAAAACGGTTACACCCAGTAACCAGTCGAAGGAAGAAAAAAAAGACCATGCCACACACACACACATCCACATCCAAACAAAACAAACCACCAAAACATAACCACCCACGAGAAACATAGACCATCCACTAGTAATCACTTAGCCAGCACGCAACCCCAGTATAGGTGACCGCTCCTGGTTCTTGCTTTAGTTTAAGAAGCAAAACCATTCTCTTTTTCTTGTCCATACCAGCACTAGTCTGAGCAACATGACACTATGCCTTTGCAGTTATCGACGAAACTACAAGGACCTCCTCGTCGACACCCATGAGCTCGATCATGGCCGCAAGATAGAAATGACAGTCTGAGTTAGTCTCATACCCATTGTCACCAGAGCTCGAAGAGAGCACAATAGGGGAATTGTAGCACCTAGATTGCTTGCCCACAACTCGGGCAATCGCTTCAGGAGCACCAGGAATAGGTTGTTCCTCTTTGCGCTGCGAATTCCTCACACCCACTCTGGCAGTTTGTCGCACCAAAGACTTATACCTTGAAGATGCGTAGATCGAAACTACAAAAAAATCCACCACCTACAAACAAACCAACTCAAAATGCGATGATAATACTGAGTAATTCAACAGGCATTTATAGAGAAAACTAATGCAAGGAATATTAATTGCCCAAATGCTTGTACGAGAATGAGAGATATTAGTGGCTGATGTTGCCACCACAAATTTATTCAAGGTTTATCGAAAATGGCGTTCAGCCCATTGTTGCATTTATCAGGAGGATACCACTCACACGCAAGGAAATCAGGAGAAGATCCACTGAAAAACCTGTGCCATTAATGAAAACAACTTGTAGAGTGTAAAAACTCCTCACACGGATGAACAATAACCTTTTGAATTTGAACTGTTGATGTGGAAGAGATATGGCAAGTCAGACGGCTCAGATCAATTCAATGATCATTGAAAATCCACATCACTTCCTGGGAAAAACCACAACCAATCACAGCCCACGAAAATAGGAGGTCGCGATCGGGCAGTAGGCCCCACCTAGCCCCCATTGCTCCAAGAGCCAAACCATGTGTCACCTTTTTGCAAACCTCGCAATACCCTTGGGAACATTTAATTTGATCATATGAGGCCTGTGAGGGATGGTGATCATTAATCCCTGTCATTAAATTCCCACTGGTGAAATGACACCTACTTATCACTGTTGGTGTATCGCGAAAAGGCCCCACACCTCCGTATATAACAGATGGCAACATCTCGCACACCTCGCACCAGTTTGGTGACATTAGCAGGAAAACCTGTGAGGTCTGTGAGGAACGGTCCAGATTGCCCATGATTGGACAGTTCGCTAAGCTGTAATGAAGACAAATATAATATAATGGTGGGGCCAATTGGAAAAACCCTCGATGGCAAAACATTTAGGCCTAAGTGGCAAAGAGAAAACCAATAAGCTAAGTGAAAAGGGGCCAGTAAGAGCATGAAGGAAAGGCTTAATCAGATGAATTAAGTGATCGGTAACCCTCAACAACAAGTCAACATTAAAATATAACGCGAGGGTTTTAAATGATACCAATCAATTTTCCATGGGTAATCTGAACCCGAAACCCAAAGCATTAGACCTCCAGCCTCGAAAAGTAACTAGTCATGCCCAAATTAGGAAGAATTTTGACAAATTTTAAAAGTCCCATCAATATCAATAGAGGAAATTGAAGAAAATATTCCAAAATAAAACATAAATGATGTATACACTTCATGCCATAATACCTCTTTTTTTATAACTTAATGTCACAAATTTCAGTTTTTAATACTTACTAATTTTATATCACTTCAAAAAAATGCATGTGCTATTGGGTAATTGAACATACATGGGAAAAAGGCTCACAACATATAAATTCTCTCCCACAAAATTTTGAGGAAAATTGGCTTCAATGCAAAGAAATAATTTACATGAAAGGGGAGATATGCTTAGATGAAAAAAAAAAGACAAGACATTCGTTGTGGGAAATGGTGAAGGTATTTTGTTTTGACTTTCTGCTATTTACATTCTTTTTATCATAGTTTAGGAATTTTTTCTTGAGTATCTTAATTGTAATTGTTTATAATTTTTGAATCCCATCAATAGATTTTAATCCTCTATGAGCATTAATATGAGTTTAAAAAAAAAAGAATAAATGTACTAAACATTTGTGTTGTTGAAGTTTATATTGGTTTATCTTATACATTGGTATTCTATAGAGCACCTTTATCTAAAGTTCAGACAAATGAATGGGATTTTTCATGTGTTGTACTATGAGATCCATATCATGCAGATTGTGTTGTGCCCCAAGTAAGATCTACATCATAACATTCCCTTGTGCCACAAAACTCTTTTCTTCTTTTAGAAAATCAAGATCTCCATTGTCATTTTCCATTTCCCCTTATTTGAATGTAATTCTATAGTATTTTCTTGGTGAATCCATTGGTCATGAAGTTTTTTTCTTTTCTTTCTTTTAAATAGGAAAATAAGAAACATTATACATTAGAGGTAGCATAGTGCACAATCAAACATGGGAAACCTTTTGGTATAAAGCCACAGTTTGTTGGGTTTCTAATCCATGGAATTTTAATTGATACATGTTTCAATCCTTGTCTTGTTGAAAATCCACTCAAATTTAAATTTGGATGATGTGTTGTAGAGTGTTATTACCCACATATTATATCTTTGGGGAAAAAATACTTCCTTTCAAGTTTGTCAAACATTAGTTATACCTCTTCCTTTTTTGCCACTTTGACTTGTTTCTCTTTCATTGTGCATTATTTGATGTTCATTTTAACTTCCTGCTCCTAATGATGATACATTCTTTGATCCCATATTCCATATGTCCATTATTGTCTTGATCTCTTCTCTATCATAAGGATCAAACAAGTCTTTATTATGTTCTTAAGAAGTTGATTTAGATTCAAAAATTCTCCCCATTATAAGTTTCAAATCATGTTTTTAACTATTTGAAAGTAATACTTTTTCTATTTCACAAGTAGCTTAGATAGATAAAGGGGTTTCAATTGAAAACTATTCAATTATCTACATTTACTTTATCTTCTCTTTTAAATTAGTTTGAATTTGTCTTTTTCATCACCTTTCTGATTTTTAATTCTATCAACACCATTTAGAGAAAAGTAATTACATTCCTAATTCTTCTTATATAACAAACATTCCTATTTGTCACATTCCTTGGTATAGGAGGATAAGGGAAATAAATAAATAATTAAGATGAAAAGGAAGGTCACCTATTGTGCCAAGAGGGGAGTATGGTGCCCTTCTACATCTTCTACTCCCCTAAGGAGAATTAGGAGATGACACTAGTATAGGCATCCTAATAGAAGTATGGACATCCATCAAAGCACACAAACAAAATAATCCATGAAAGGAAAACAAGAGGGTCCTCACAACCACTCTGGAAAATAGGAATATTAAATACGGAAGAATGGAAGAGGCATGAGAAAGTGGGATGAGATCCTCTCAAAATTAAAGTTGTTCCTAGGGTATAGAAAGATTTTAGGATTTGCATAAAACTGATCTATTGAAAAGGTTTAGAAAGTTTCAAGAAAATATAGTTGGTAGGTGTAAAAATAGATGCAACCACCTTCATTGGTATCCTCCTTGCCTATGCTGAAATGATAGCCTTCACACATGCTTTGGAAATTTTTATGAAGACTCATGCCTTCAAATTGGTTGTATTCTCTTGGCATGCTAGCTGGCCCCTAAAATTTCTGATCAAGCATTTAATGTTTTCTCTTTCTTGTACAACAACTGGTATCATCAAATTTATGTGGCTGTTATAATCTCCAATTGAAGGTCATAAATAGATCCTATATCATAAAATTGGTGTCACAAAGTCTTTTGGATTTTTGTGACCATTTTCTTCTCCTTCGAGACAAAAACATGTCATTTGTATCATCAATTGGTATTGCTGGTTCAAGAAGAATACATGACATGTGTTTTCCTCATAGGGGAAAAATAGGCTCACAAAAACCTGAATTTTTTTTGGCACCAATTTTAATTAGATTAATAGTATAGGATCTATTGATAACCTTCAAATTGGATTTACAAGTAAAATTCCAGTTGTTGAAGATTATAACAACTGCATAAATCCAAAGATATCAAGTGTTGCAGAAGAAATAAAAAACATTGAATGCGTCAAACAATGTCCTACAATCAGAAATTTTAAAGGCTAACTAACATGTTGGGATCATAATGCTTCTACTTTAGGAAGTTTTTCATGCACTACAAGAAAGAACATTGCTGATACTAGTAAAGGTGCACCGGGTGGGTTGACTTCAAGTCAAGATATAAATTATGAAAAATGGTGTGAATCTATTTTAAAGGACACTAAGAATTTTAGTTTTCATGGCATCATGAAAAAAAAAATTTAGGGTTTATTGGCGATGCAACTAATTTGAAGGTGGCACTTGAGTGTCTCTTGCTCATGGTGAACAAAACCCAAAATCCTTTCTACTCCATGCAACCCAAGCTTTCAACAGTACTTGAAAATTTGTAGAGACTTTTTATTTTATATTGCCCACATTCAAGAAGGTGCAAAAAGTTGAATGGGAGGGTGAAAGACTACATGCCACAACACAGATTAGACCACAAAACATGACTGGGGTAGGGTCAATTTGACTTATTTTTTATTATTGTTAAGTCATCAAAGAAAAGAAATGGAAAGAACCATCATTGGCGTTCAATTTCCTATCAACGCCAACCAGTGTATCATTTGCACATAGACGCTACACTGTATTGCTTCATGATTATGAGAAAGTTTACATCTTTGGGGTGCAAGTTCACTTAATTTCCCCATCATCGAGTAGGTGAGACTCTTATTATTTTTGTTTGTTGCATGATTCATTTGGGAAAAGTATTTTAACATTCTCAACATTATTTTTTAGCTGCCAATCCACCTTTGAATGAATTCCAACAATGTGTACAAAGAAGAAAGAGGAAAGCTTCAACTTCCATCTCTGTAGGTTGTTTACTACTACCCACTTCAACAAAATAATTATTTTAGCTAATATTTTATGCTTTATGTTTTAATAGCTTGGATTTTCTATTTAAGTAGTCATTTTTTAAAAATGAATTCTTGTTGCTAAGTTATACTTTATTTTCCTATTTGATAGTTAACCATGCATCGTCCATAGGTACAACTGTGACTGGAATTTTAAATGATAAGTTGAAATATTGTTATTTAATTACAATAGTAGTTGGATCAAAGAAATTTAGTGGCACATTATATCGAATAGGGAATTCCAGTGTCTCTCCCTAAAATTAATCATTTTTCTCTTTGATATAACCCTTCCATCTCCAACACAAACTATTAATGTTCAATTTTTTTATATTTAAAAGTAGCCACCAAAATATTTAAATAAGTGGTAGTATTTTTTTTTAATATTCAAAAAATTAAGAATTTTTGGTTTTAGAAATATTATTATTTATTGTTTTAGAAATCTTCTCTTTGTTCTTGAATCTTCACATCAACCTATAACATTTTTATAGTAAATTTCTGCAAGACTGTTGATCACATATTTTTGAGTACTTTTTGAAGTTGGAAGGGTGAATGATATTATTATATATAAAATAAATTCATCTTTTTTTGTGTAAAATATTTTTGTAGAAATTTTACATGAATTTCATTGATAAAATGACCAATTATAATAGGTCTGAAATCATATTCAATATTACTTGTCAATCAAGGTATAAGAAAAATTAAATGAACAACCTTCTCACCTTTTCAAAGTTGTAAAACATATTGCAAGTGAATTTTCAAATTATAAATTCTAATTCATTTTGAAACCCTAAAATTATAAACTGAAGTTTGGACCCAGATTACAAAATACTTCTCACCCAAAAAAACCCTAGCTTCATCTTTGTCAAGATACTTCTTGGCCCTGAAGCCCAAAATGTAGTAGTCAAATCATTGCGATAGAAGTTGAAATTTTTAGATTGCACTATATATGCCAAAATGAGTTCATTCAAATGGCTGAAGAAAAATAGAGAGAAAAAATCAGTTGTTTCATAGATCCACTACATTTCTACTAAAAGCCCAACATTTGTACTAATGGAAAAATAAAATGCTTAATTTGGAAAACTTAAGCATTTGAAAAGTAGGCTTTTTCTTTTTAAGTTTTTAATGAGTTGATTGAAGTGGAGTTGATTTAGAAGAGAGAATTTGGTAAGCATAATAAAAAAAAAGAGGAAAAAGTCCGACGAATAAAAATGAAAATTTTATGATTTTCAAAAATAGAGGATGATAAGGAGACTAGAGTAGCCACCGAGGTAAAGCAACACTACTTTGATATTGGGAATTTGGGACTAGTATTCTCAGAGAAAGGGAATTTTCCATGAATGATGATATACCAATTTCCTTGTAGCTATTACATCTTCAACATGAGGGAGACCACTAGTGGAACAACTCCTCAATAGGGCATTGATGCGTATGCTAAGTAGTATAGTTATCCTAAGAATCATTTTACTTGTTATTTAATTTACCATATTTGACAATTTATAACCCACCTATTTTAATGGAAATTTATATTCCACTTCTTTAAATATGATGTTCAAAATATCTTAGCAGTTTGCAAGGATAAATAGAAATGAGGGATTCCTAATTGTTTTTCACATTTGCATCCACTCCACTAGACAACATTTAGACGAGAGTGTAACGATGTGGTCTGTCTATATGTTAACTGGAAACATGGAATAAATATGCTAGCCCTATAAAATTATTATCACAATTTTCTATAAGGGATTCCCTACATGATAGTTTCCAATCACTATGCAATAAGCTTGATAAATACTTATAGAGGATTTTTATACTGCAAGGGTTGGTAATCCTTACTTAGAGATCCCTAACCAGTACCTCTACATTGACTACATCAAGTTCAAACATTTCTATAAGAGCCCAACATTTATAGTTGATGATTGTCAATGTTTGAACCTGATGCAGTCAAGGGAGGGGTACTAGTTAGGGATCTCTAAGTAAAGATTTCCAACCCTTGCAGTCTAAAATCTTGTGTAGGTATTGATCAAGTTTATCACATAGCAATTAGAAATTATAATACATGGAATTCCTTATAGAAAATTGCAATTGTAAGTTCATAAGGCTAGTATCTCTATTCCATGTTTCCAGTTAACATGCAGACATACCACATTGTTACACTCTACTTTGAATATTGTCCAGTGGAGTGTGGTAGAGCTCTTAAAAAATTTCCACAATTTTTCTCATTCTTGTTTCCTTGGTGTTTGGCACCACTGGTTTGCCTTGGGGTTTGGGGTTTTAGCCATAAAAACCTTTGCTTTTGGTCTTTTGCTTCATTTTGGTTTGAACATTCTAATCCCGCATTGACCTATTGTTCCAGGTTATCGGTTGCATAAGTCATGGTTTGAGCCTTTTAAGCCATTTATGTTAACGACCCCTTTTACCTGTTCTGTCAGTTTTTCCATATTGGGACTTAGTTTTAATTTTTTCTTAATGTTGGGTCGATAATTTTTTATAACTTTAGACTTACGTCTAAATTTCCTACCTCAAGGGTTGTGCCTCGTCTGCCTAGTTGGTCCCCTTTTTATGAATAACAATTATTGCATGTGCAGGTTTCCTGACCATCAGATGGATAGGTTGAATCTTGACCGTTCCCTGCTGGCCTCGCAAGAATTTTAGATGACATCACAAATGTGCTACGAGGTGTGCGAGATGTTGCCACATGTCACTTACGGTCGTGGGCCCTAGTCCTTGTTCACCTATTGATTAATGAGGGTTATTAAATGAACAACTATCATGTAATGATGAATCATGGTCGTTCCTCGCTGACCTCGTGCAATTAAAACAATAGTTTTAATGGTGTTGCGAGGAGTGAAAATAAGTGACGTGTGGACATTGATGCTAGGTATGATGTGATTAGGTGGGACCCGCTTGTGCTAAGGTTGTGTCTCACCAGTGAGTTTTCATTCGCCTCAGATTTGGTGGACAAATGTGACATTTCCAAACCACATTGACTCAATCTGAGTCGCTCTTTCTTTCCTGTGTGGATTGAGATTGACGTCAAGTATTCAACACAGGTTAATTTTGTACAATAACCATTATTTCTCGCGTGAGTGAATAGTAATGGTGGATTTCGGGCTGTGCCACCAAATTTAATGCTAAATGCTCCCTGAATTGCTATTTTCATGCATAATTCTGCACTGAAGAAGAATTTCTAGGTACCAAGCGACACAAGCAATTTCTTGTAAGTCCAACATAACTGCCATTAAAATTCTCTACAAGAAAAATAGTAAGTAATGTATACACCTCATTGTCTTTCTTTCCAAAATCTTGTTGATTTCTTGAGGGCGAGTGTAAATTGCATTTTGCTTTGTTTTAAAGCTCACACTAGTTTATTTGCTTTAAAATTGTTTTAAAGCTTGCATAAATAATTTCCAAGACCTTTTAAATTGTGAAACTACTATGTTTAAGGCTATAAGCTAGAGGCTAAACCCCATAAAATTTCTAGTACTTCAAAACCCTAGCTCAAACTTTAATCTGTCTTGTGTAATGGCACCCAAAGCTTGAAGTTCTGGCTCTGAAAATCCCACTAGGTCCTTTTTCTTAGGATGTCATAGACTTATTAAAACCCTCTACCAATAAAAAACTTGAGGGAAAGGCTTTGTTTTATGGGCCCCAGGGTTTGGAAGGGTTAACTGATAAACAATGTGCAATTTGAGATGCTGAGGTGTCGTATACAGGTTGTTTGTTGTATTATAATTGGTTTGGGAACAAGAATTTTTGTGCTCCTCTATGCAACCCTTGGAGATTGGACCTCAGAAAGCTGGTGGTACCAAATGTATATCTGGATGTTGAATTTTTAAGGGATGTTGCAATGAGGTATGACCCTGTGACTAGAGTTGTCACGACATATGATGGTGTGGAAATGGTTAAAATAACCAAAGAGGAGATTACATAAATTTTTGATCTGCATGAATGGAATAATGATATGGTTCCTATTGGAACTAAAGCCTTCTGAGAAGAATATAGAAATACCAAGGGTTTGTTTAGGATCTCTCTGTTAACTCCTCATTTGGCAACCACAAGAACAGGAAAAAATAAGAAGACGATAGTGATTGGAAAAAATGAGCCAGAAAATTTTCCCATAAACTACTTTTGCAATTATTTCAGGAAGATTGTTTGTTCCTTGTGTCAAGTTCTTGGTATTAGTATAAAGACTACCTTTCCTACTGACCTTATGTACATGGTTGTGAATCTTCAACATGCAGCTTTCACTGTGGTATATGATTTCACTACCTATCTGGCAGACAAAATGCATGAGGGTCTAGTGGCTCTAAAAGAAGGAAAAACACTGGTTGGTTTTAGATGGAATTCTTTATTGATGCACATGTTTCTATATAAAGCAGAGAGAATTTTTGGGAAAAATATGGAACTGAAAAAGAAAGAGGATGTTATTGACATGCCTGTGCAATATTGGACCAAAATTCTAGATAGGAATGACCATATCTTTGACTATGTGGTGTTTCATAATGTTTTTGGGTCAAGATTGAGAAGATCCTTGGTCTATGATCCACCTAGAATTCCAAAGGAAATTCATGATTTCTTAAGGCCAATGGAGAGGAGGCTTGAGTAAAATTTGACACACAATTGGGGAGATATCATCCCTTACTATAATACAACCATTTTTAGGGTATATGGCACTAATGTCAACCCCTTTGCTTTGCCAAGGGATGTGCCTCTAAGAATTGGATTCATAGAGATCATGAGATAGTTGGGACATGATCAAATGGTTCATTTGCCAACCGAATAAAAGAAGGGATCTTTCTTTCCTGAGTATACAACTTTTGCTGATTTTGTCATGGAAAAAGGGGGATGAAAATATTTGGGGACATTACTTGAGCCTTATGGGTTAAACACTGTATGCCCAAGGAATGATGATCCTGATGGTTTCATTTCTCAAATGAAGGAAAAGCACAAGACATGCATATTCATTCACAACTTCTACTTCCCTGAGGATATCATCAGAAACATCCTTGATTTGCAGATGTAGGAGGAAAAGAAAGCAAAATATATTGCCTTTACCAAGATGATGGAGAAGAAGAATAAAATTAACCCTACATATGATGCCATGCCAAATGTCAATGGTGAGATGGATAGAGCCACATATGCTATTGAAAAATTTGAGAGCATAGTAGGGGTCTTGAAGGTTGAAAAAGTGGTTGAGGACAAAGGAAATTCATAGGCTGTTGAAGAATATCTTGAAGTAATATTGGAGGAAAGACCTTCTTACCAGCCTCCACCAAAGGTTAGGGTATATTCTAGGAAGAAAGGAATAGTAACTGAAAAGAAAAACATGCCACCTCTTGTTACTTCAGAAAAGTCTGGGGTGGTGTCTCATAAGAAATCAATGCCATCATCTTGATGACAATTACTATAGAATGTTTTTAATTTGGGCTCTCCCCCGAGAGCCCCTTCTCCAACACAACCACCATCTCCCAAGAGATAGAGGATTGAAGAGGAAATAGTGGTTGATTATCCTGACATAGATGATGAAGAGATCATGGTGACCCTTAATGACATGCAGCAAGGAATGCCATATTTTCCACAAGATGTTGCATCAAGTTCTAGGGAAATTTCTCTAAGGCTTGGGAAAGATGAAATAAGGGGAATAACTAATAATTATGATATGAGAATGGAGGCGTGTATAGAATTCATGAGGGATGATTCTTTTATTAAAAATAATTCATTTGGAGATTTTGCATGGAGGGCACATGTTCCAGTGTACATTAAGAAGGTAGCTCAAGAAATAAGTCTGCATCCCCAGCTTCTAGAAAAGGTTATTCAATCCAATGTCATGCAGTAAATGAGGGAGATCTTCAAGGATATGAAACTAGAGCAGGGTAGGGAATTGGTACAAAAGAGTGGAGTATTATTGCTCCCTGAATGGGATATCACTAATGTTGTGGTGTTCGATAAAATAAGAAGGGCCAATAGGCCACTTCTTCAAATGGAAGAAGAAGGTACACTGGCACTCAAGGGCACAACCTTTAGTGAGGAATGAGATGCCTTCGGAATTTGGTCATTGTCTATTGGATCCAAGAAGCCAATAGCTGCAGAGCCAGCTGATTTAAGTGGTCAACTAGTTGTGAGAAGAGTCACTGATACTCCAACATTGGAGGCAACAAATATGGTAGTGAATGTTGCCAAGTTCACTAGGGCAACTGTTGAGGATTTGACCAAGGACATAGATACTCTGAGGGGCCAGTATAATGATCTTATTAATGAGTATAATAAGAGTCAAAAAAAAGTTGTAGAACTAGAAACTGACCTGGCATTATTGAAGTAGGAAATGGAGATGTTGAGGTCTCAATGACAAGCTAGCTCCAGCCATACTGTTCATGATCCACCAATGGAGCAAACTCAACCTCCCTCACAAGAACAATCCTTAGCAAATTATGCCATATAATATGGGACAGGTTTCCATTGTAATTAAAAGGGAAAATAGCCTAGGAGGAGGGATTTCAAGAGAGAAATTAATCCACCAGGTTGAGGAGTATAAATAATTGTTGCAATAGTCCCAGGAATCAATGTTGAAAAGCAATTCAATAATTGTAGATTTTTTATTGAGAAGAGTTGTTGATACTCCAGCATTGGAGGCAGGAGATATGGCAGTGAATGTTGCCAAGTTCACCAGTGCAACTATTGAGGATTTGACCAAGGACAAAGATACTCTGAGGGGCTAGTATAATGATCTTAGTAATGAGTATAATAAGATTCAACAAAGAGTTGCAGAACTAGAAATTGAGTTGGCATTATTGAAGTAGGAAATGGGGACATGGAGGTCTCAAGGACAAGCTAGCTCCAACCATACTATTTCTGATCCACCAATGGAGCAACCTCAACCTCCCTCACAAGAACAATCCTTAGAAATTATGCCATATAAAATGGGATAGGTTCCTATTGCAATTGAAAGGGAAAATAGCCCAAGAGGAGGGCTTTCAAGAGAGAAATTAATCCACCAGGTTTAGGATTATAAAGAATTGTTGCAACAGACCTAGGAATCAATGTTGAAAAGAAATTCAATAATTGTAGATTTTTTATTGAGACACTTGAATACAAAATTCCAAGGAAAATTAAATATTGTCCATGCAAGTTATGTTTTAATGTTGCAAGCAATCAAGATGTTCCAAAGAGATAAAGAATTATCCACCCTATTGCCGGATAAGTGGAGTCCCAAAGCTGAGCAATTAAATTTCATGGTGGTAGGAGCAAAGCATCAGAAGGATAAGTATCCTAGGATTTTTCCAACTTATCAATTTGTTAATGAGATTGTGGAGCATAAGTTCTAGGGATATGTTGCTCCTATGGAAATGAAGATCAAAAAACTAAAGGCCAAGTATGATAAAGTAGACCTAACACCATTACTAGATATCTGACATAACTATGAGGAGATAAAGCCTTTGTAGGCTTGGAAGGACCAAATGAATGATATCATGATAACCTAGACAAATGAGATATTCCAAAATGCTGATTTTGGCATGTTGAATGATACACTTGAGAAAACATCATTTGTTATTAGTTTCTTAGAAGATTTTGATAAGGAATCTACTTCATTGATGGTGAAATATGCACCATATAGAGAAAATATTGATGAGGTTATCACTTTTAAGTGGCCATATGAAGCAGAATTTGAATTATGGAAGATGGTATTCACTAATGATTTTGGGATATGAGCACCTAGGTGGAGAATATGACTTGGTCTAGTATAGTACAAGTGTGGCCTCAAAAGTTACAATTGAATACATCCATACTTCTCCCAGCTCAAGGTGCAAATTGTTGATGTGGATTATTATTGAGGTGGATAAAATGTTGCAATGGTTAAAGATTCTTTTACTTTTAACGGGTTGCCTTTTGGAAGGCGGGTTTCCTTCTCCGTGGTAATTGAAAATAATTTTTATCTTATATGCATTCCCTCCAATTGCAAAACGTAAATATAACTGTAGAAGGGAATATCCATCCAATCAAATATGGACATGTGTACATTCCAACCTAAAGCTTCTTTTTCTCCCTTATTCTATAAAAGGGAAATTTGGGCCAATGTACAAGGTATTTTTTTTTAATTCGAGATTTGAAAGTGCAGAATTTGTAATACAAAGAGTATAAACATTGAGTCCATGTTTTGAAGTTTAGAGTCAGATAGGAGAATTTAGTCAATTATGGGGTTCTTAAGCATGTTTGTATCGAATATGACTATATTTTGAGTCTATTTTCTCTCCAATTGTGATACTTGGCATGAATTATTAATGAAATATTGGTCAAAGACTGGTTTCATTGATTTTCATTGTTCTTTACTATGAATTATACTATAATTGTGGCTCTAGTTCAAAGGATCATTTAAATTCTTTAGTTATTGTATAAGTTCATGCACGTTGGCAGTTGGATTCATAAGTAGTAATAGATTTATGGTATGGATACATTAATTTTAATGCAATTCATATACATCTTAATTGTTTAGGATAAATTTTTTCTTCTAGTTCAATTCTTTCTCATTTGACTCTATGCTTTAGGATATGGCACTGATACTAAAGTAGTGATAGCATTTCTCACATCTTTGGCATTTTATTTTAAAATATTTATTCATAATAATCTTCATATCGACCTATCTTGGTTATTCTTGAAGTTCTCTGCTGATATGAGCTCGATCTTTGAAGGAAGTGCCAATTTCTTGAAGGAGTTCATCTATTCAGTGTTGATGGGGAAATTATTTGTTGTTATACAATGTGTATTTGAAGTTGTTTAGTTATTTTTAAGAAGCACATTGTGGGATCACCCTCTCGGGTCTTGCAAAGCCCAAATTTTAGGAGGGTAAGCATTATTGCTTCTTCTCATTCAGCTGGCCAATCATTTCCTAGGATTTCATCATTGAACATGGAAAATTCATAGAATCTTGAAGGAATCTGCTTGGGTTTTAAAAAACAGCAACAAAGTGGATTCAAATATGAACAACAATTGGGAATCCTTTGTTTCTATTTATCCTTGCAAATTGCTAAGAGATTTTGAACGTCATATTTAAAGAAGTGGAATATAAATTGCTATTAAAAGAAAAATCATGTACTTATAAAAAATATGTACATAGAAAAATCATGTAGCATGTAAAATCTTTAAGACGATATTTAGCATTTGTGAGGTTGCTCTTTTAGTTAGAAAAATCATGTAAAGTCTTGTCTGGAAACTATATTAGCTTCAATCTCTATAAGACAGTGATTGAGAGAACTATTATAACAAGTATAGGAGTCTACCACCATTAAGCAAGAATCAGAGAGGATCAATTGGTTTAAGGATTCGAGATTTATGTCAAAAGAAATATGTTTGATGAGCGTGGGGTACTCTAGAGCTTTGTAAGACTATAATTCTTTTTATTTTTTTGTACTCACTATTCATTTGAGGTTTTCCCCTCTTGATACCTATATAATGTTTTTCAATGAAAAATCAGTTTAAAAGAAATTACTTGAATCTACACATATATTATTTTCCTTCTATTTTCTATTGGTAGATATTAATTTCTGCCACCAAAGATATGTAATTTTCAAACAATGTATTTAATGAAGAATATTTTCTCAACTACAATATTAAATATATAAACTTCCCATCGTATCTTTGATATCTCTGCCACCAACCTCTAGACCATCGTTCAAACACATGTTTCAAAAGTGATGTATTCTAGATACTTCCAAAGACCTCTATATAAGAGGCTAATGTAAATAATTTTTGGCAAGCAATCAAATGCAATTTGGTGCAACAACACATTAACATGCTATTGTGTTTGTTTTTATTTTGTCTCTGCCCACCTACATAGTGATATCAAAGTAGGTAGGAAAAATCATGGGAGAGATCCGTGGGAAGTATAGTTGGAAGATCAAGTGGATAGTCATTGCCAAGGAAGAGTGTTGGAGTGTTAAAGAGATTGTTTCATTTTTTTAAGAAGATCAAAGGGTTTTTTTTCTAAGACTTTGAAGCCACCGATAAAGGGAGAAATGAGACCATTGAAAGCAAATATCAGTTGCAGCTGTTAAAGTCATGTTTCAAAAGGTAATATCATAGAAAAGAAAGAGTGTTTGCAGAAAGTGATTGTAGAGGTATGGCACCAAATGTTTTGCAATCTATGATTCCAATATTTTCTAGCAATAATAATGATAATTGGGATTTTAGAATGAAGTTGACATTTGACTCACATGATTTATTAGACATAGTTATAAATGGTTATGCTGAACCACAAGATGAGTCTACATTGATTCTAGGTGATAAGAAAAATCTTGATGAAAATAGGTACAAGCATTGGATGATTTAGTTGTTGGAAGGATTAAACCAACCACTATAGCCAAGCAAGCATGGGACATTCTAGAGACATAATATCAAGGTACTAGTAAGGTAGAAATTTCTAAACTACAAGCACTTAGAGACAATTTGAAATTTTGCAAATGAAATTCTAAATCAGTAGACCAATTCACATATCGTGTTACGAATTTGGTTAATCAAATAAGGTAGAATGGTGATGAGCTAATAGATCAAAAGGTTGTATAAAAGGTTTTAATAAATTTTCCTAGAAAATTTGATGCAATTGTTGTGGTATTTGAGGAATCTAAGGATTTGACTACATATTCTATGGATGAGTTGGCTGGTTCTTTGAAAAATTATGAAGATAGGTCAAACAAGAATGATAATACCTAATTGGAGCATGGATGCAAAACACAAATGACATTTGGTAGAGGTAGGGGAAGAGGAAATCCATGATCTAGAGGAAGAAACAATTTTCAAAGAGAAGAAAGAAAGAGTCCAGATCCAAGAGGAAGGAGAAATCAAAATCTCATCTCAAGCGGACACAATAACAATTAGGCATCAAAAAGGTATAAGAAATAAAATGTTCAATGTTATTATTGCAAGAAGTATGGTCACTTTGCAAATGAATGTCGAAAGAAACAAGCAGATATGGGAAAGAAAAATGCAAAATTCTCTGAGAGTAGTTCTGAGACAGTGTTTATTACATGTCATGTAGATCAAGAAATTTTGAGTAACATTTGGTTTCTTGATAGTGGTTGTAGTAATCATCTGACTAGAAATAAAGAGTTGTTTGAGAATTTGGATACTTCGGTTAAATCAAAAATTAAATTTAGTAATGATAAAATTGTTGAAGTCATGAGAAAAGGTGCAATTAATGTGATAGCAAAGCTTGGTAGGAAAACTATTCCTGACATTTATTTTGTACCTGGATTGAAGCATAATCTCATAAGTGTGGGGAAACTTACTCAAAAGGGTTATAGAGTTGCTTTTGAAAACAATGTGTGCACTATATTTTATATTTCTCCTACTAACATGGTGATTGCCAAGGTTGAAATGAAAAACAATAGAATGTTCCCACTTCGCATGAAAAGTGAAGTGATGGAGGAGATTGGAGCAAGTTTCAAGGTATCAAGTCAACATCAAGAATGGAAATGGAATTTAAGGTATGGTCATCTAAACTTCAAATAATTATGTTTGCTGCAAAGGAAGTGTAAGATAGGGGGACCACCCACTACAAGGCCCTAGGTCACGAAAGCCCAAGAGTGGAAAGGCTGCCCTAACTTACCTCAGCTTAAAGGAAGGTTAGAATAGGAGGGATGAGAATGATAAGGATTATGCATCCTTCGATCAACCTACGATCTCGATAATTGAAGGGAGACTAGAAGAGTTGCTTTCCAGAGTCAATTTTGCGTCTTAGGTAGTGTTGTGCCTATTGCACACATGCCCTATTCAGAACAGGGACCCTCTCTTCCCTCTTTTTCTTGTTGGGTCCTTTTTGCTCCGCCTTGTTTTGCATGCCCTTTTTTGCACCCTAAAAGGTCAACATATTCTCAAAAGTCACATTTTAAATTTGACCAAATTGGCCCCCTTTGAAAAATGCTAAATCTTAAGCCATTTCGGGTTTTTCCTATCTATCAGCCTTTCTGGCGTCTATGGCTCCTTCCGGGCCTGAACCCTTGGGTTTCCCTTCTCGAATTTCTAGTCTGGTTTCACCATTCCAAATAGCAGTTGTGCGAAGTCTTTCTGGCCCACCAGGCCTGACCTACCAGATTTCCCTTCCTGGGTTTCCCTTTGGACTTTGTCGTTCCAAATGATCGCTAGCTTTCATCTTTTCGGATGCCGAACCCTAGATTTGCCATTGCCGTTTGCATTTCACTTGACAAATTTTCAAAATGGCTATGGCTTGACTTGTTCCCAGCCACCGGACCCCGGTCCTCCCGCCGCCGTCCTGGAAGTTAAAATCAGCTACCTCACCTGCCACCATACTAGGCATTTAATTGGGTATTAATGATGCCGGAGTTATATAAATGAGTTTCAAACTATCATTTTCACATGATAGAAGTGATTGAAAAATACAGCGCCACCCCTACAATATCTACCTCCACGCGTGAACCTCTGCTTCTCCATTCCTCGTGAATTCAACATAAGTCTTCTTCGAGGTTTCGAGGTATGTCCGCCATCCGCATGCCTTGTCTTATTTTTCCTTGAAATCATGGTGTAATCAAGTAGAAATGGTGAAATGAACCAAAATTAGGTAAGGTAGTGCCCCAACCAAGAAACCCACAAATTGGAAGTGGGAATAATGACAATTGAGACCATCAAATTCAGGGCTGGAACCTGACTTCCCCACTGTTGTTCTTCGGAGTAGGTGGCTGCATCCTTTGGGCCTGGACCTCTCTGCGGCTACTGCAAACCTTAACCAAAATTTTGGTCAGATGGAAAACCTCACCTCGTGCTCCGGTGTCGAGATTTTTGTTCCCAAAATTCCGTGTTCATTTCGTCGTTCCCAATAGCAGACTCCAAACGACCTTCCGGACCCTGGACCCTGACCCTGCAAAGTCCATCATAAAATTGTAAAGGAAACCAAACTTGCCCCAAGCCCTGGCCACTGGAATTCCCTTCCCAGGTTTTCGTTGTGCTCCCGCCATTCTAAACAGCCTTCCTTAAGCATCTTCCCGACCCTCGGACCCCGGGTGTGTGAAGTCCATCTTAAAAAACTTGCAGGAAAAGTCGTCGTCCAAGTTGTTGTTGGACCCTAACCCCTAGAATTTCATGTTTGAAATTCTGTGTCACCTTCGCTATTTTGCACGGCTATCCCGAGACGTCTTTCCGACTCTTGGACCCCAGTAGTCCCTTGGCCACATAAAATCTAAACAAAAGACATAATGTCCAAACATTGTCTGGACTCTGGAAATCCATCTCCGGGATTCCATTCTGGTTTCGTCGTTTCAAATGGACAAACCTAACCATCTTTCTGTCCCTAGGCCCCGACCTTTGGTTCGCTGTTAGGCTTTTCTTAATTGATGAATTCATCTCTAAGGATTACCCTTTGGACTTCCGTCCTTGGATTGTCACTTGCATTTCTCCATTTTGCATGGCTGTCTCGTGACAGCTTCCCAACCACAGCAACCTGAACTCCAGAGCCCGGCATCTAGAGTGTTGTCTGCCCTATGTTGTTCCAAATGGCCTTCCTTCAACCAAAACAAAAACACTTAAATGAGGGCTCAAATGACCTACAAATCCAAAACGGACTTCGACCCACTTGCTAAAATTGAGCCTTCTTTCATGCCCAACCTTTGTTTGATCAAATCCAAGACTAGAAAAGTCATTGGGAGTGTCTTCCCTCGTTTGCCCTTCCGAACAACATTCTGCCAAGGGAATTTCGGCCCTGGGAATCCAGATTGCCTGTTTTGCTTCCTTATGATATTTTTATCAGGTGCTAGGCATTTATCAAATATGAATGATTATTGTGGATCTAACCTTGATGTGCATGGATTTGTCTGAGGCCACTTTTCCATGATAAAGTTACTAATTCATGTCTCTTTGTGTAAGATTTATGGAATCCGATGCTGAAGCCTCCGGTGCCACCAAGGAAAAGAGAAAAAAAACTGCCAAAGCACCTCGAGGCAAGGAGGACAAGGATATAATGAAGTTCAAATTCTAGGGAGTTGCATTACACTCTAGAATCACCACTCTTTGGAGAGACATCACAGATACCAATATCGGGCATGCTGATATTGACAAGTTTATACAAAGGGTCAGGGTGGACCTGAAAAATAGAAAATGCAAATTTAATCAGAAGCAGCAGACTTGCCAAGGTTGCAGGCTTCCCGCCAGCTCTGTTGGCCCCCGAGCTAGTAATGGCATGCCGAGAAGTGTATCAACCTAAAACCATAACCATAGTGGACAAAGATGGAAACATCCTTGTAGATATGTCCCCTCTAGGGATAACTACAACTTTCCACATCCCCGCCTTTGAAAGAGTGGAGAACCTAACTATAGAAGAATGCAAGGCATTATGGGATCATGATCCCATGAGATGCAACAAACTGATTACTTAGTACTGGTTGAAGGATAAGTGGGCCAGTGCTGGAAAAGTCCTTGAGGAGCTCTTTTGTAGTGATTCCTTTGAGGATTACCATGACCTCGCCACCCTACTGAGCAGGGTAGTGGGCCTTCCTGTTGTAGCCTTCTTTTAAGAGTGGATGCTATACTTTGTGGAACAAATCCTCCACAAGACTGACATTGCCTTTTATTGGGGGGAAATAATTAGCAATTTCTTTCACGAGCAATTAATCAGTATGAAGAAGAAATCAAAATTCTATATAACATCATACATAGTATATTTGCTTGCCGATCAATGACATTACCATGGATTGAATGCAATGCCCAATGAGGCACCAAGGAGGGAACTTAAGCCCTATGACAAATATCCTCAGCTGCAATACAAAAAATTCAAGAGGGACTATTGCAGGGTAAATGATGCCTTCATTGCCTACATCATCTGACTGCTTGGAGGAGATTTCGAGAGAAGAGTCTCACAGAGTGCCAAAGCCCTCCTCAGGCATTACGCTTTCTTGTATATACAATTCCCTAAGTTCACTTACATGTGTGCTAGAGGATTCACAAAAAGGCCAAACAAGCTGCCCCAGTACCCCAATGATCGGATAATACTATTGGAGTTGACTTGGCAATTGTGACACATTCACAATTTTCTAAGAAGCAAACATCTGGCAGGGATACCTTATCCTATTGGCCTTGGCTAGGTAATCTACAAAATCCATACCTCCCAATGTGTAGGTAATTCTGAAAAGGAGCTGGCCGAGTACCACTTCAGGTAGTATACAGCTCGACCGCGAATGGACTCATATGGCCATATCAAAAAAGCACTAGGACCTAAGTATGCCCACCTCCACAATGTTGAGGATTTCATGGCCAACTACAAGGATGATCTTGAAGTATGATTATGACACTATATGCACATGACTTCCCTCTACGTGTGAAGAGTCAACTTGTGTCCGGTTCTAGATTAGCTTGAAGAGGATGAGAGCACGGTGATCGATCTGGGATATAGTCCTATTGCCAATATGCCATTTCCCATGATTGATTGGGATGAGCAAGAGGTTGATGACCTCGACATACTCACCAAGCTTATGGAGGTTCAGAAAAAGGTGAGGATCAACCAACAAGTGGCCGGACTTAAGCAATAGGGAGTCGACTTAACATTTAAGGGACTCGAAAGTGAGCCAAGTGGCTCTGATGGTGGGGTGTCTACTGTTACAACTAGGGAAACCTCCAAATCCCCACCATCTATAAAAACTAAGAAGAGAAAGGAGGCTAGTGAGAAGTTTCCCAACCCAAAGGTTTATGCTTGAAAGGCTTCAGAGGGCGAGCCTTCCAAAAAGAAAAGAAAAGCAGCTGGGGTTGTGGAGATGCCTGTAAAACCTAAAGATCTCCTCCTCAAGGGCAAAGAGGAAGGCTGACTTGCCAAAGTCTCCATCTACTGCTATTACAACTATCCCACCCACTTCACTTGTAGTATCTACTTCCTCGCCACCTATGGTGGACATCTCTATCCACCTTACCTCCAATTCTCCAATCGTGCAGGTCATATCAGTGGATTCATCCTCCACTATGACATCATCTATCTCGACATCTTCTATGTCTCCTTCCCTTCTATCTACTTCTACTACTGCAATACCCGTCCTTACTCTCCTAGATTCCTTTGTAAAGTACATGCAGAACGTGCCATGTGAGCTTTTAGGGATGCTTACAAATCCAATAGTGCAAGCCGCAATAGCCCAAGCTATGGCTAATGCTCCAGCTCTCCCTCCCCCTACTGAACCACCTAGAATGAAGGCAATAATGCAGATCTTGGATGAGCTCGAGCAACAGTAGCTAGAGGCTACCAAAAGGTCCAAAGATGAAGAGTTTGAATACCATGAGCACTCGATGTTTGAGCATCAAGAGATCGATGAGGTTGCCTATGAATCCTTCAGTGAAAGCAGCGAGGAGCTAGAGATGGAATTAATCCAGGAAACAGTTGAACCAGAGCTTCAAGAAGAATTGAACAAATAGCTCAAGGAGATCAAGGACCAAGAAGCTACAAGTTAGCCTACGATTGAAGGGTCTGCTACTCCAGAGACTGAGACCAGTAGGTCTCCAGCTGAAAGACATGAGAAAACCCAAGAGCATGATGAGGAAGCATCCCTCCATGAAGATGAACAAGAAGATAAGCTTGGGGAACATGAGTATGATCAAGATGAGGAAGAAAAAGATGCTGAAAGGGAAGATCCCTCTGACAAGCAATTCCTCACCAAGTCTCCCACTAAATGTGTAATGCTAAAATAGGACTCCGACAAGGAAAAGGAGGATGCAGGGGTTGAGAAGGAGGCCATTGTTGTCAAAACCATTGAACTTGGGGTGGAGGGCAGCAAGGATCAACATGAATCACCCAAGGAGGGGCCCCAAATGCTTGATTGGCTAGGGAATCATCTTAGGCAAAAGACTCCCTCCCTAAAAGATCCTAAGGCGAGGCTAGAGGAAATATTGGCTAGAGCATAGATAAGCACTAAGAAGGAGAAAAGGCCAAAAATTAGATCGAAAGTAACCATGGATGCCTCCGGATCTAGGGCAGTACAAATAGCTACACCGGTAGTTTGAGAACAAGGAGTGACTTATAATGTCTCCACTATTGACTTGGGAGTGGCCACTAGGGAGTAGAAGGTTGAACACCTCTGGGAATTGGTGGCCACGGTGGTGCACCTTATCTAGCAGGATAAGGTTTCAAAGGAAGAACTTAAAGCACAAGTGGTCAATCTGACATACTACATTCAACAATGGTCATCCTCGGATGAGCTACCCACCACCTCATCGGCCCCACCATAGTTGTTGTCCCAAGAGAAAATCAATAAGCTAGAAAGAACCAGGAACTTGGATAAAACCATAGAAATATGGTTCCAGTAGGTCTTAGACATGGGGAACACATGCATCAACTTGGTTGTCCAAACAAAAAATAAGTTCTTGGAGGTGTAGAGGACTCTTAAGGGCACAAGGCGAGTTTGTGAGGAGTTTGCAAAAAAGTACAGAGCCACCTACTCGAAGATCGAGGCTATCCTCGCACTGTCAAGTGAGGTGTGGGAGAAGGACCTTGCCCTCAAGGATGATGACCACTGGCTAGTGGATGTGTGGAAATGAGATTTTGATCATTGAAAGGGAAGGCTAGAGAAGATCCTTGAATGAGTGGTTTCGGATATTGAATGGGCCAAGGAGGCCAAGGGAGATTGTGCTTGGTACCTCAAGCTGATAATAGGGTACAAGTCGCCTGCTATTGAAATCAATGCAGAAAGAATAAAGCCTCTTTTTTTAAAGAACATGGAAAAAGGGATGTCAACTAAGGTTACCACTGATTTCATGAGCTTTATTGCTCGAGCCTTCACCCAGTCTGAGCTTTTCAGAAGTAATGTTTCCAAGTATGACGATGACTGAAAGAAGCTCGTTAACAACTCCCAAGAGTGGAGTTACCAGGTGCTACGATTTGACATCATGGAAGTGGAAAAGGTTCAGCCAATGATCCTGAGCTTCATGGAGTATGCAGATTTGAAGAAGCGAGAGGGCAACCCTATCATTGATGAGGAATTTCTAAAAGAGTAGATGCAGCAAAGGGCAAACAACAAAAAGACAAAACTGCTACAGTGCTGCCACTAGAAGACAAAATAGGGAGAAGATGAAAGATGTTTTAAAAATGTAATATATTTGGGGGTAGGTGAAACCCTAGTGTAAAGTGAAAGTTGGCCACTTATTTTTCTTTTTGAAAACTATAAATAGGGCTCTCCTCCTCTCATTTTAGGAGAGTTGAGTTGTTGTAAAGGCATGCTGCAGAAATTGCAATAGAAAATACAGTGACTTATTGGTGTATTTTGGAGTTCTCCACATGTTTCATGATTCTTCTCCCATTAGTTAAAATTTTAGTTTAAGTTATTTTTATGTTCTAGTTTCCTTTAGCTGACTTTGGTAGATTTAGTATGTTGTCTTTGGTTATGAAGTTTTATGCTGTGTGTATGCTTTCCTCGTCCATACTTTTAGTCATTTGCTACTGGTAGGTGACTGTGTAAAGTTAGTCTAGACTATAATTTCATAGCTGATCTCTAAACTTCATCTTTGTTCACATTTACATGGTGAATGAATGATGAATATTTGCAGTCCTTAGAAGATAGCATAGATTTCATGATATTGTGAGAATTTTGATTAAGTGAAATCATATTTTAAGGAAACTATCCACATCAGGAACCTCCATGATCACTATTCATCAGTAGTTGTAGGTCCAAGAACCTTCCCTCTTCCCTGCCCTTTTCCTTTTTTTTAAGAAACAATCTATGCTTAGGTTCATTGCACATTGTAAAGCCAAATCCAATGAAACAATGGAGTTCAAGATTGTTGTTCGAATCTGCAGTAAAGTGCAATAATTTCATATTCAAAGAACTTCATTCATAGACCTGATTATCCTACAACTTTAACTCACATAAGGCTACCTTGTGATTCCATAAAATCACATAAATCAACTAAAATGTTCCAAGCATCATCATGACCTGACATCTGAGAGACCTTGGGATAGTGTTCTGCAATTTGATTGTGGAAGATTGTCTTTCAAAAGAGGTAATGAACCTATGTATTACCTGTGTTGTGAAGTGCATAAACACACCATCAATAGAATTCGCGCTAGAGGTAGGGCTTGAAGGAGATAAAGTTGGATCGAATTGGGTCATTCTCCCCTGAGAAATTTCATCGAGTCTTGAGATCTAAGCTTAACAAGGGAGAATTCTATGAACTATAGCCCCTATCCGCACTAAAAGAGCTAAACGAAGGGAACCATCCATCACTGATTCAACCAACCAGCTCACTGCTCTTTCACCTCCATCTTCTCCATCGTCATTGGTAGTACCACCTTCCACTCACTTGATCTAAATAGCCTTCCAGGCTACCACTCCATCTGGGCAGAATCATACTACCTTTCAGCCGAACATAGTCTGCAGCCCTATTGCTGTCTTGTCGATTGTCACTACCCCTTTGTAGTTACAAGCCAATCTGGTGCAGCCACCTCCATCACCCCCTCCAATGGCATGGCTGGGCAATAACCCATCTCCTTTGACCTTTAACCTCTACCACGATATTCCAAAGAATCCTGAGAATTTCTGCACGAAGTTCAACTCCTGGGATCCATGGAGGAAAACCAAGGAGCATGTCAAGATTTTTGAGATTGCCTTGAAGACTATGCAGATCATATATGAAGATGTGGCTTGCAGGCTCTTTCCCTACTCCTTAGGGGAGGAAGCCTTCTACTGGTATGTCAATTTTCCAGCTGAAACTATCAACACATGGGACCTTCTAAAGAATGCTTTTCTACAGAAGTTCAAGACTCTGATCAGCCCTACAAACTCGTACCAGCACTTCATGTTGGTTCAAAGGGAGATTAATGAACTGATTAGTTCGTTCAATGATCACTTCTACAGAGTGTACACTCAACTACAAGCCCTGTATATTTTCAATGATGTTGTTGTCTTACCTGTTTACTATGCAACATTGGATAATCTCACTTCGGCTCTAGTAAAGAGAATGCAACCATCGCCTGCCAGGTTGGTCGATGCATACGCTGAGGCTATTATTTCCAGCATAGATTTGGAGCAGAACATTTCTGGTCCGCTGCCTTCTCTTAGGAAAACCGTGTATCCGACACAGATTTAGGGGCTTACTCAAGCCTTGCAGCATTAGACAACCCTATTGAATCCAGTACCATAGCTACCTAGGTTCTGCACCCTAGGCAACCAATGAACTAAGTGCATCGGTACCTCACTACTTGCTGCCCTAACAACAAAATTTGCATTCTTAGCCATCCTAAGTGCCAGCGTACCTCTAGGTAGCTGAATTCCCACTAGCACAATCAAACAATGTCGAAAAAGACAAGATTGATGAGCTTACATAAATGATTAGAAAGATGTCCACATAAATGATGCACTTAAGAAATTAGAATAACCAGTTGCAAGCGTCACAAAAGAACATCTAGCCTAACCTTAATCGTGATAACCAAGATCACCATGAAAATCGGGACAATCGGGATGCTAGTACGTCGTCCAGACAAAATTATGACAAAAATCAAAATTCAGGCCAGAACTTTGACAGAAGGCCCTTCCAAAGGAAAAATCAAATATGGAACACAAGACCCAACAACGACGGTGTTCCCACACCCCTTGATCAGCCCAGCAATAATGAGAACCCTACAATTAGAGTTTACTTGGCAGAGGCTACTCTAATTGGTTGGTGTCGCATACATAAAATGAGTCGCCACTCCAAGCTGGATTGTCCAGAATTCCAAATTGCTGCTGAGATTTTCCAAGTTGAAGTTCAGAATGCAGTGGTTAATTCAAGGTGCAGAGACATTGTCCCGTCTGACCCATATGACCCCTCGGTGTTTGTGCTAAACCAGGCTTCTTTCCCAAGGGCAGAGTGCAACACACTAGACCTGGAGGGTGTCAATTCGAACATCAGCAGTAAAGAGGAAGAGATAAGTTCTGAAAGTCCTTTGGCTCAGCTTTTCGATTCAATAGATAATGGTCCTAAAGATGACAAAGGAGAGCCTAGGGAAGACAAAGTCCAGATGTTTCACCAATAGACTACCCCATACAACCTCAGAAATAGACATGTTGGTGGTCATGTTGGAGGCCCTTTTATGACCTCCACTCCGCCGAACAATTTCAACATCTCTCTTGATCCAAATTCAAGTAATAATGCAGGTTTTCCCCATACACCCACATGATATCTCAACATGAATAAACAATATAGCAACAACCAAAGCCAAAGCACCAGCTCCTCCCAAAATGTTTCCTTTGATCAAAAAGTTGAGAAGATGGGGGAGTATATTGCTGAGGAATTCAAAAAGGAAAGCTAAGCGTGCCCAGATTCAAACTTCTAAAGGTTCCTGCCATCATGAATTCCTTTTTTAAAATGATAAATGGGACTCCATCACAAGGGTCAACTCAAGAAACTCCAGAAAAGAGGGTCTCCTTTGATGATCAACAAAGTGAGCTGGTCATTAGGAAGATCTTCAGTAGTAAGGCTAACCCGCTAGCAAGTCAGCAAGCAAACAAGCAGTCCAACAGAGTAACTAATCAGGTAGCAACCCAAAGCAAGGGCAATGAGAAGGACAAAGGCCAAGTCGTCCAAGTGGACGTTTTCAGGGGATTGTTTCAAGGGAAATTTGAAACTCCTCCCTTTTTTACCACCATCCGCGTGTTCGGGAAGAACCTCCACAACTACCTGCTAGATTCGGGTGCATCGGCCAATGTCATGCCCTTAAGCATGTCCAAGGCACTTGGAATAACACCAACTCCCTCCCAGTGAAAGGTGACATAGCTATACAAAACTGAGATCAACATAGTGGGAGAAATTAACAGAATACCTATGCAGATTATTGTCGATCCTCGAATCCAACAGATCATAGACATTCAGGTGGCTGATATTCCAGATACATATGGTATAATCCTAGGAAGGGATTTCACAAGGGCATTGAACGGATACACCATGACTGATTACTCAAACATGTGGCTTCCATGGAAAGGAATTCTGAATCAGATTCAAATTCATCAGGAACCACGAACAAGATTCATAATCACTGAGTACAATAACACAAATGAGGTGTTGTATGCTGAAATGGATTTGGCGAATTATTCCCCAGTATCATATCGGTATGAGAAGGAATGCCTTGAAGATGAGGGAACAAGTGAGGTTTTGCTTGTACTGTGTAGCCCACCTGCTAATTTAGCCAATGCCTCTTAGAGCACTAAAGAGATGATAGAATCCGATGATGAAGAGTCGGGAGAGGATGACAGTCTTTGATTATTGGATGGTTACCAAGATTTCATGAAAAAATGTGTTCAAGACCAGCTTAGTCTGGGGACCCAAATGAACTTTCAGGAACTCTTGCTCCCCAATTGGTGCAGAGTACATAATGCTGCCCACTCAGAGTTCGACCTTTGTTTGTGTCAAATAGAAATTGAACATGTTAAAAGACAAGTTACATTGAAGGAGAAAGCATGGTCTGCACCGCCCGAACAAACACGTTCCGTCCCTGCACCATCCAAAATGGTTACTGAAATGAAGTCTCCATCAAAGGTGAAAATCGGATCTATTGGTTCTACGTTAAGGGATTCTCTTGGATTCTAGATGTTGTGCTTTGATGGGTATAATTCCAAGCACGAAGCTAGGGTAGGTTTCAAATTGATCAGTCCCAAAGGTAGGTCATACTTTGTTGCTCATAGGCTTCAGTTTTATTGTACCAATAACGTAGAAGAGTATGAGGCTTTAGTCTTGGGCCTCTTAATGACATTAAGAAAGGGTGTTAAAATGCTCCAAGTGTACGGAGATTCAGAGTTGGTCATAAAGCAAGTCAAGAAGCTTTATTCCTATTATGATCAAAGACTCACCAACTATAGGCACTGCATATGGGATCTACTGGAAGGGTTGGAAGCATTCAATATTCAATTGATCTCGCATGCTCAGAATCATACTACCAATGTTTTGGCACAGGAAGCAAGCATGCTACAACCACTATCCCTATCTGGCCTCAGAAGATTCACGATGGAGCTCACATCCATCCCATTAGTGCCAAATAACATAGCCAATTTCTAGGTATTCAATGATGGAAAACACATCCTAGATTTTATCACCAGTTCGGATGTGTTTTCTATGCAGATAATTAATGAGGTCGAACCTCAAGAGGTGGACCTAGATATAAAATGGATCATTAACCTGAAGACCAATACCATTCCTAGGGGAATGTTCCAATTAGAATGAATCTTTGACTTGGATCAGATCAGAGATGAAGATCAACAGGGTAAGAAGGATGCCATTAGTGGCCAATGCAACACTTACAATTTAGGAGATGTCAGGAATGCTAAGAACATGTTGGTTGGTAAGGTGTGTGCTCCTAAGGAAAGAAAGGGTATACTTGAGGCTCTACGGAAGTATCACGATGTTATCGCTTGGAGCTATGAGGATCTCAAAACGTACAATATGTCAATCATTACCCACACCATCCCTCTCAGACCAAATGTGAAGCCATTTCGGTAGTGGCAGTGCCCTGTCAAAACTTTGCTGGAACCAATAATATACAAGGAAGTACAAAAGCTATTGTTAGCCAAGATCATTTTCCCGATTAGACACTCCACATGGGTGGAAAATTTGGTTCCTGTTAGAAAGAAAAATGGGGAAATCAGATTGTGCGTCGACTTCCATAATCTAAACCGATCTTCATAAAAAGATAACTATCCCATACCTTCATTAGATGAGGTGATGCAGGTAGTAAATGACTCCCAAATGATGTCCTTCCTAGATGGATATTCGAGATACAATCAAGTTATGGTATAGTATGAATATCGGCACAAGATGACATTCACCACCAAGTGGGGAACTTTTTCTTATAGATGAATGTTGTTTGGACTAATCAATGTTGGTGCCACTTTCCAGCGTGCCATGGATATTGCATTCAAGGACCTGATCGGCAAATGCATAATCATCTACATGGATGATTTGATAGTATTCTCAAAGCAGTGAGGTAATCACATCGTTGACCTATGCAAGGTCTTCAAAAAGGTGCCACAAATTCGGGGTTTCCCTTAATTCGAAGAAGTGCATCTTCGATGTCACTGAGGGGAAGCTCCTTGGACATGTCCTGTTATAAAGGGGAATTTCTATTGACCCAAAACATGTCTAGTCAATCATGAAGATCCAACTATCAGGCAACAAAAAGGAATTGAAATCATTTTTTTGGAAAGATCAACTTTCTCTGCAAGTTCGTCACAGGCTTCACAGAAATCGTCAAACCACTTAATGCTATGTTAAAACAAGACACTAAGGTCAAGTGGACCCCAGAAGCAAAGTAGGATTTTGGGGAAATCAAGAAAAAAATTGTTGATGCCCCTGTGCTAATTATCCCCAACTACCTAAACCCTTCTACATCTACTCATTTTCTTCAGATCATTCTTGTGCCAGTATCTTGACACAAAAGGATGACAAGGGGAGCAAACATCCGATCGCCTTCATGAGCACTCCTCTGAAGGATGTTGAACTACACTATCACAATGTTGAAAAACAAGCCTATTCCCTTGTTAAGGGAGTCAATAAGTTCAAGAATTATATCTTGTGCAACAAGGTGTTCGCTATAGTTCCTAACCCCATGGTGAAAACATTCCTCATGCAAAACGAGCTAGGAGAGCGAAGGAAAAATTGGATTGCATTGCTATAGGAGTATGATATGGAAATCTAGCCGATGAAGCTGGTGAGAGGATAGGTGCTTTCCAAAATAATGGTGGAGGTGGTTATTGATGCTAGACCCGAACTCATAGTGCAACAGTACTAGCTGGAGGATGTCTCTCCAAGGGAATGGTACGATGACATAGTGTATTACCTGCTAAATCATAGATGTCTGCCTCATCTGCAGGGAGTCCAAAGGCGATCCCTTAGATTGAAAAGTGGTAGCTATATGTTACAGGGTGCCATATTGTACAAGAGGAATCATGAAGATATCTATTTGAGATGCCTTGGTAAGGAAGAAGTTGATCGTGTTCTTAGAAAATTCCATGATAAGTTCGATACTGGTCATGGTTTTGATTTATCAACTACACATCAAATATTAAGAGTTGGGTACTATTGGCCCACTATTTTCAAGGATGCTCATGGTCATGTCCGTATCTACCACATGTGCCAAACTGCTACTGCCCAAGAAAGAAATATTGTTGTCCCGTTGCAACCTGTGTTGGAGGTAAGGCCGTTTGCGCAGTGGGGTCTCGACTTCATTGGTCCGGTAAGCCCTCCATCATTTCCTGGACATAGGTACATTTTGACCGCTACTAATTATTGTACTAGGTGGACAAAAGCAATAGCTTGTAGGCAATGTACAACTAAAGTAGTAACTAATTTTTTGGAAATTTTTATTTTAAATTGCTTTGGTTGTCCTTATGCTCTGGTATGCGATAATGGTCCTAATTTTTCTTCATTAAAATTCATGGGTTGGGCCTTCGATTATGGTATCACCCATAAATTTTCATCCAATTATTACCCTCAAGGAAATGGCCTTGCTGAATCAACCAACAAGAACTTGATCACTGTGATCAAGAAGCTACTAGATAGGAATCCCAAGGATTGGCATACCCAACTTCATTTCACCCTTTAGGCGGATTGCACCAGTCACAAGGCTGCCCTCGGAGATTCCCCGTATCATCTCATTTATGGCTTGGAGCCCGTCTTCCCCATACACTTGAAAATCTCTACCCTCCAGTTCATCAATGATTTTTATGAAGGAGGAGACCATAGAGAAGCTCGCCTTGCTGAGTTGTTGCACCTTGAAGAAGTATGAGACCGTGCCATTGAAATTTTTGCCAAACATCAAGGCGTAGTCAAAAGATGGTTCGACCATTGAGCTAAAATTAAGGCCTTATGCATTTCTGATCTAGTCCTTTACTAGGACAAGGCCCACAAAAAGAAAGGGCGACACAATAAATTCGACAAGCTTTGGCTTGGCCCCTTTCAAATTGTTGAAATCCTTGAAGAAAATGCTTTTCATTTAAAGACTTTAACTGGTAAAGATGTCCCATTGCCTATCAATGGGTAGCACCTTAAGCATTACTTCCAGGTGCGAGCTCTTCCAGAGCTATTTGTGTAAATATTTGTACATTGGTTAGAATAGGTTTCTTGCTTTGTCCTTCGGTTTTGCTCGTTTCCCTGGCTATTTTGTTTGGACCTTGGAAGAGTCTTCCCATTCTGCTATGGTGGCCATGCTTGGCTTGACAAACAATTTTCCTTGCTGCCTACTCTTGTTTTGTTCTCTAGCTAAGCCTTCATTCCCTATTGCTAACCTCTGAAAGCCCCTAAGCATTGGTTTTCAACTTTCAAACTCCGAACTAACCTAGGAGGGCTATCTGCTTGAATTCCCTGCGTTTATCATGGAACACCCAAAAACACATATTAAAATTTCCAAAGAATGGTATGGTGATTACTGAGAAGGCTAGATAAGTGAAAAATCTAAAGTCTTCTCTAGAGACCATTGTGATTCCCAAGCCCATAGTGAGCTTCATTGCTTACATGGTTGAACAAAAAGAAAAAGATAAAAATGCTGAAAAGAAATATCAAATGAAAAGAATAGACAAAGTGAAAATAACAACTCTATGGTGTGCGAATAACTCTACCAGGGCTATGGAAGCTTGGCTGGTAGTAGAGCTATGTTCGTGGGGTCACAATGATAACTCTGTCAGGGCTATGGACACCTGACTGGCAGCAGAGCAATGTCCAAGTTACTTTTGGGGTTAGACAAACTACGTAGCTTATCTCTCCTAATCAGTGGTTGCTTGTGTTGTCTCCAAGGAAAGTAAATAAACTCACCACGTACACACCTACATGATGATTTCACGACATGATTCAATCTTTCCTTCCTTAACCTGCTCTTTGTTCAGCTTTGAAAATCAGCTTTGGCATGCGAAACTAGAGATCATGGGTTTAGAGTGAATATTTATCTTAGAATGATGAGAGCATTCTCCTCGTGGAGTCACCATTTGTTGTGCCTATTGCACACATGCCCCATTCAGAACGGAGACCCTCTCTTCCCTCTTTTGCTTGCTGGGTCCTTTTTGCTCTACCTTGTTTTATGTGCCCATTTTTGTGCCTTAAAAGGTCAACATATTATCAAAAGTTACATTTTAAATTTGACCAAATTGGCCCCCTTTGAAAAATGCTAAATTTTAAGCCATTTTGGGTTTTCCCTATCTATTGACCTTTCTAGCATCCGTGGCTCCTTCTAGGTCTGGACCCTCGGGTCTCCCTTCTCATATTTTTTTTTCCGGTTCTGCTGTTTTGAATGGTAGCTACGCGAAGTCTTTCCAGCCTGCCAGGCCTGACCTTCCGGATTTCCCTTCCCGAGTTTCCCTTTGGACTTTGCCATTCCAAATGGCCGCTAACTTCCGTCTTTCTAGATGCCGAACCTCAAATCTCCAGTCGCCATTTTCTTTTCACTTGACAGATTTTCGAAATGGCCATGGCTTGATGTCTTCCTAGCCATCGGACCCGGGTCCTCCCGCCGCCATCCTAGAATTTAAATTCAGCTACCTCACTTGCCACTGTACCAGGCATTTAATTGGGTATTAATGATGCTAGGGTTATATAAAAAAGTTTCAAACTGTCATTTTCACATGACAGAAGTGATTGAAAAAGACAGTGCCACCCCAACAATCTTTGCCTCCGCACTCGAACCTATGCTTTGATGTTCCTCATGAATTTAGTAGAAGTCTTCTTCGAGGTTTAGAGGTATGTCGGCCATCCACGTGCCTTGTCTTCTTTTTCCTCAAAATCATGGTATAAATCAAGTAGAAATGCTGAAATGAACTAAAATTTGGTAAGGTAGTGCCCCAACAAAGAAACCCACAAATTGGAAGTGGGAAAAATGACAATTGAGACAATCAAATTCAAGGTCAGAACCTAACTTCCCTGCCACTGATCTTCGGAGTAGGCGGCCGCATCCTTCAGCCTCGGACCTCTCTGTGGCTGTTGCAAACCTTAACCAAAATTTTGGTCCGACGAAAAACTTCACCTCGGGCTCCGATGTTCGGATTTATGTTCCCAGAATTCTGTGTCCGTTTCACCATTCCCAATGACATACTCCAAATGACCTTCCAGACCCCAGACCTTGACCCTGCAAAGTCCATCATAAAATTGTATATGAAACCAAACTTGCCCCGGGCCCCGGCCACTGGAATTCCCTTCCTAGGTTTCTGTTGTGCTCCCGCCGTTTCAAATTGCCTTCCTCGAGCGCCTTCTCGACCCTCAGACCCCGGGTCGGTGAAGTCCATCTTAAAAAACTTGTAGGAAAACTTCATGTCCTAGTTGTCACGGGACCCCGACCCCCGAAATTCTGTGTCTAGAATTCCATGTCGCCTTCACCATTTTGCACGATTGTCCCACGACGTCTTTCCAACTCTCAGACCCCGATCATCCCTTCACCATATAAAATCTAATCAAAAGACATAACGTCAAACGCTCTCCAGATTTCGGACTTTGGAATTCCATCTCTAGGATTCTGTGCCGGTTTCATCATATCAAACAACCAAACCTTACCATCTTTCCGGCCTCCGAACCCCGACCTTTGGTTCATCGCCGGGCTTTTCTTAACTGATGAATTTGTCTCTGGGGATTACCCTTCAGACTTCCATCCCCAGATTGCTACCTACATTTCACCATTTTGCATGGCTGTCGCATGACAGCTTCCCAACCATGGCAACCCAAACTCCAGAGGCCAGCATCCGAAGTGCCTTCTGGCCTTCGCATTTCCAAATGACCTTCCTATAGCTGAAACCCGAACACCTAAATGAGGGCTCAAATGACCTCCAAATCGAAAATGGACTTCGATCCACTTGCTAAAATTGAGCCTTCTTTCATACCCAACCTTTGTTTGATCAAATCCAAGACCGAAAAAGTCATTGGGAGTGTCTTGCCTCATTTTCCATTCTAAACGGCATTCTGCCAAGGGAATTCCATCCCTAGGAACCCGAATTGCCTATTTTGATTCCTTATGATGTTTTTATCAGGTGCTAGGCATTTATCAAATATGAATGATGATTTTGGATCTAACCTTGATGTGCAAGGATTTGTCCTAGGCCACTTTTCCATGATAAAGTTACTAATTTGCGTTTCTTTGTGCAGGATTTATGGAATCTGGTGCAGAAGCCTCTGGTGCCACCAAGGAAAAGGGAAAAGGAACTACCAAAGCACCTCGAGGCGAGGAGGGCAAGGATCAAATGAAGTTCAAATTCTAGGGAGTGCCATTACACTCTAGAATCACCACTCTTTGGAGAGACATCACAGATACCAATATCGGGCATGTTGATATTGATGAGTTTACACGAAGGGTTAGGGTGGACCCGAAAACAAAAAATGCAAAGTTAATCAGAAGCAGTGGACTTGCCAAGGCTGTAGGCTTCCTGCCAGCTCTGCTAGCCCCCAAGCTGGTAATGGCATGATGGGAAGCGTATCAACCTAAAACCATAACCATAATGGATAGAGATGGAAACATCCTTGTAGATATGTTCCCTCTGGGGATAACTACAACTTTCCACATCCCCGCCTTTGAAAGCATGGAGACCCCAACTATAGAAGAATGCAAGGCATTATGTGATCAAGATCCCATGAGATGTAAGAAACTGATTAATTAGTATTGGTTGAAGGAAAGCGGGACAATAATGGAAAAGTCCCTCAAGAGCTCTTTCATAGTGATTTCTTCGAGGATTACCACAACCTTGTCACCCTACTGAGTAGGGTAATGGGCCATCCTACTGTGGCCTTCTTTCAAGAGTGGATGTTGTACTTTGTGGAACAAATCCTTCATAGGACTGATGCTACCTTTTATTGGGGGGAAATAATTAGCAATTTCTTTCACGAGCAATTTATTAGTGTGAAGAAGACATCGAAATTCTATATAACATCATACCTAGTATATTCGCTTGCTGATCAATGGCATTAAAATGGATTAACTGCAATTCCCAATGAGGCATCAAGGAGGGAACTTAAGCCCTATGACAAATATCCTCAGTTGCATTACATAAACTTCAAGAGGCACTACTGCAGGGTAAATGATGCCTTCATTGCCTACATCATCTGGCTGCTTGGAGGAGATTTCGAGAGAAGAGTCTCCCATAGTGCTAGAGCCCTCCTTAGGCATTACACCTTCTTGTATATACAATTCCCTAAGTTCACTTATATGCGCACACAAGGATTCATGGAAAGGCCAAACAAGCTACCCTGGTACCCTAATGAGCAGATCATACTACTGGAGTTGACTTGGTAGCTGCGACACATTCACAATGTTCTAAGAAACAAACATCTACCAAGGACACCTTATCCTATTGGCCTTGGCCAAGGAATGTACAAAATCCATACCTCCCAATGTGCGGGTAATTGAGAAAAGGAGTTGGCCGAGTACCACTTCAGGCAGTATACAACTCGGCCGTGAATGGACCCATATGGTCATATTGAAAAAGAATTGGGACCTGAGTATGCCCACCTCCACAATGTTGAGGATTTCATGGCCAATTGTAAGGATGATCTTGAAGTATGGTTACAACACTATATGTGCATGACTGCCCTCTACATGCGAAGAGTCAAGTTGTGTTGGGTTTCAGATCAGGTTGAAGAGGACGAGAGCATGGTGATCGATCCAGGATATAGTGCCATCACCAATATGCCATTTCCCATGATTGATTGGGATGAGCAAGAGGCTGATGACCTCAACATACTCACCAAGCCCGTGGAGGTTCAGACGAAGGCGTGGATCAACCAACAAGTGGCCCAACTGAAGCAACAATGAGCTGCCTTAACATTTAAGGGACTCGAAAGTGAGCCAAATGGCTTTGATGGTGGAGTGTCTGCTGCTACAATTGGGGAAACCTCCAAATCCCCACCATCTATCAAAAATAAGAAGATAAAGGAAGCTAGTGAGAAGTTCCCCAACCCAAAGGTTTATGCTCGAAAGGCTTCGAAGGGCGAGGCATCCAAAAAGCAAAGAAAAGCAGCCAGGATTGTGGAGATACCTATAATACCTGAAGATCTGCTCCTCGAGGGCAGAAAGGAAGAGGCTGACCCACTAAAGTCTCCATCTACTACTATTACCACTGTCCCACCCACTTCACTTGCAGTATCTGCTTCCTCATCGCCTATGATGGACATCTTTGTCCACTTTGCCTCCACTACTTCGATCATGCAGGTCATTTCGGTGGATTTTTCCTCTGCCATGACTCTGCCTATCTCAACATCTTCTATGTCTCCTTCCCTTCCATCCGCTTCTACTACTGCAATGCATATCATTAGTCTCCTGGAGTCCTTCGTAAAGTACATGCAAAATGTGCCATCCGAGCTTTCAGGGATGCTTACAGATCTAGTAGTGCAAGCCGCAATAGCCCAAGCTATGGCTAACGCTCCAACACTCCCTCCCCCTACCGAACCACCTAGAATGGAGGCAATGATGTAGATCTCAGATGAGCTTGAGAGACATTGGCTAAAGGCTACCAAAAGGCTCGAAGATGAAGAGTTTGAATACCACGAGCACCCGATGTTCGAGCACCAGGAGATCGATGAGGTGGCCTATGAATCCTCTAGTGAAAGCAACGAGGAGCTAGACACGGTAATCTGGGAAATAACTGACCTAGAGATTGAAGAAGAATGGACCAAATAGCTCAAGGAGATTGAGGGCCAAGAGTCTTTAGGTTATCCTATGATTGAAGGGTCTGCTACTCCGGAGACTAAGACTAGTAGGTCTCCAGTTTGAAGACATGATCGAACCCCAGAGCATGACAAGGAAGCATCCCTCCGCGAAGATGAACAAGAAGATAAGCCCGGGGAACATGAGTATGATCAAGATGAGGAAGAAAAATATGTTGAAAGGGAATATCCCTCAAACAAACAATTCCTCACCAAGTCTCCTAGTAAACGTGTAACACTCAAATAGGACTCCGACGAGGAAAAGGAGGATGTTGGGGTTGAGAAGGAGGCCCTTATTGTCAAAACCATTGAACTTGGGGTGGAGGGCAGCAAGGATCAACGTGAATCACCCAAGGAGGTGCCCCAAATGCCTGATTGGCTAGGGAATTGGCTTAGGTAAAAGAATCCCACCCTAAAAGATCCTAAGGCGAGGCTAGAGGCAATACTGGCCAGAGCATAGATAAGCACTAAGAAGGAGAAAAGTCCAAAAATCAAATCGAAAGTAACCATGGATTCCTACAGATCTAGGGTAGTACAAATAGCCATGCCGATAGTTGGAGAACAAGGAGTGACTTATAATGTCTCCACTATCGACTTGGGAGTGGCCACTAGGGAGCAGAAGGTTGACCACCTCTGGGAATCGGTGGCCATGGTGGTGCACCTTATCTTGCAGGATAAGGTTTCAAAGGAAGAACTTAAAGCACAAGTGGCCAATCTGATGGCCTACATTTAGAAATGGAAATCCCTGGATGAGCTACCCACCATGTCATCGGCCCCATCGCAGTTGTTGTCCCAAGAGAAAAACAATAAGCTAGAAAGAACCAGGAACTTGGATAAGCCCACAGAAAATTGGTTTCGGCAAGTCTTAGACATGGGGAACATGGACATCAACTTGGTTGTCCAAACAAAAAATAAGTTCTTGGAGGTGTAGAGGAATCTTGAGGGAATGAGGTGAGTTTGTGAGGAGTTCGCAAAAAAGTACAGAGCCACCTACCTGAAGATTGAGGCTATCCTCACGCTGTCGAGTGAGGTGTGTGAGAAGGACGTTGCCCTCAAGGATGATGACCACTGATTAGTGGATGTGTGGAAATTAGATTTTGATCATTGAAAGGGAAGGTTGGAGCAAATCCTTGAATGAGTGGTTTTAGATATCGAATGGGCCAAGGAGGCCAGGGGAGATTGTGCTCGATACCTCAAGCTGATAACAGGGTATGATTTTCCTACTGTTTAAATCAATCCAAAAATAATAAAGCCTCTTTTCTTAAAGAACATGGAAAAAGGGATGTCAGCTGAGGTTACCGTGGATTTCATGAGCTTTGCTGCTCGAGCCTTCGCCCAGTCTGAGCTCTTCAGAAGTAATGCTGCCAAGTATGACGATGACTGGAAGAAGCTTGTTAACAACTCCCAAGAGTGGAGTTACCAGGTGCTATGATCTGACATCATGGAAGTGTACAAGATTCATCCAATGATCTTGAGCCTCATGGAGTATGCAACTTTGAAGAAGCAGGAGGGAAACCCTATCATTGATGAGGAATTTCTAAAAGAGTAGCTGCAGAAAATGGCAAACAACAAAAAGACAAAATTGCTACAGTGTTGCCACTAGAAGACAAAATAGGGAAAAGATGAAAGATATTTTAAAAATGTAATATATTTGGGGGTATGTGAAACCCTAGAGTAAAGTGAATCTTGGCCACATAATAGAATTGAATCTTGGCCACTCATTTTTCTTTTTGAAAACTATAAATAGGGCTCTCCACCTTTCGTTTTAGGAGAGTTGAGTTGTTGTAAAGGCATGCTACAGAAATTGCAATAGAAAATACAGTGACTTATTGGTGTATTTTCGATTTCTCCACATCTTTCATGATTATTCTCCCATTAGTTAAAATTTTAGTTTAAGTTATTTTGCTGTTCTAGTTTCTTTTAGCTGACTTTGGTAGATTTAGTATGTTGTCTTTGGTTATGAAGTTTTTTGATGTGTGTATGCTTTCCTTGTCCATACTTTTATTCATTTGCTACTGGTAGGTGACTATGTAAAGTTAGTCTAGACTATAATTTCATAGCTGATCTCTAAAATCCATCTTTGTTCACATTTACACGGTGAATGAATGATGAATATCTGTAGTCCTTAGAAGATAGCATAGATTTCATGATATTGTGAGAATTCTGATTAAGTGAAATCATATTTTAAGGAAACTATCCACAACAGGAACCTCCATGATCACTATTCATCGGTAGTTGGAAGTCCAAGAACCTTCCCTTTTCCTTGCCCTTTCCCTTTTTTTTAAGAAACAACCTATGCTTAGGTTCATTGCACATTGTAAAGCCAAATCTAATGAAACAATGGAGTTCAAGACTATTGTTTGAACCTGCAGTAATGAGTAGTAATTTCATATTCAAAGAACTTCATTCATAGACCCGATTCTTCTACAACTTTAAATCACGTAAGGCCACCTTGTGATTTCAGCAAATCACATAAATCATCTAAAATATTCCAAGCATCGTCATGACCGAACATCCGAGAGACCTTGGGATAGTGTTCTACAATTTGATTGTGGAAGATAATTGTCTTTCAAGATAGGTAATGCACCTACGTATTACCTGTGTTTTGAAGTGTATAAAAACACCATCAACAGGTAGCTCTTTGTCCGAGGATAGAAGTGCAGTTTTGGGATGACAACATGACGCGCTGGCATCTCATAGGTGCACTAGCATCCATACGACCAAAAAACTAGAGAGAAAAGGTTTTTCTCTAAGGAAGGACTAACAACCTAGTCTGCAAGTTTCTAGAATGATAGAATAGTATTAATAAGTATGAAAAATATAGATTAACGTGATAAAGAAAGTATATTACTGAGAGGGTGATGAAGATGATCTCATAGAATATCCTCCTCGCCAACTTGCTTCAAACTCTCTCCACCTGCACACAATAAAGGGAGAAATTGTTGGGGCTATATATGGGCATGCCTCAGTCAGACCCTCGTCTTGGTGTTTCCACCTCCATGGACAACCAAGTTTGGAATAATAGAGATAATGATAAAGAAAAGAACTGCAAGCTACGTAAACACAAAACACTACAAGCAACACATGCTTACTCAATTGAAAACAATAGGGGAGATTAGAAGAGCTTACCACCTCCGTCCAAAGTGTTCAAGGCTTGTGGAGGAGAGAATGAGATGGACTCAAGCCTCTATTGCCATGGTGTCTAAGCTATGCTCACTCTGTTGGAGTGATGGAGTAGTGGATTGCTGCAATGGAGTGAAAGAATGCTACTACAAAGCTTGAATGGGTGTTGAAAGAGTGGATAAAATGTGAAGTGATGAACTCAAGATCTCTCAAAACTTGAGAATGTATGGAATGGTCAAGAATATGAAGGAGAAGGTGAAAAATGACCATATTCGAGTCGACCAACCCTAGAGGGACATTACTCTTCGAATTTGAATTGAAAATTTAATGCCTCTACAATCTCCAGCTGCAGGAATCTGCTAGGGATGTAAGTGTGTCGTTTGCACGCTATGTAGGCATCCCTGATAGAAATGCCCCTATCGACACAAAAATAAGGTGCCAAGTGGAATGCAAGCAATGGGCTTAAGTGGAATTAAGTCTTTGCCTTAGGTTTTCTAAAGTGCAAAGGGGTAAAAGGGTATTTGTGTTAGGGGTGAAAATTCATGCTCATAAATTTTTCCCCCACTTTAGCAAGCATCGGTATTGATGAGTGCTTCGGTAAAGTAGAGTAGTAAAGAAGTAACAGAGTAAGAGATGTATACCTAAACTAACAAGGAAGAAGTGCATGATCTAGTGCACTCGATAGTGTAGGAGACGACTTCATAGTTCCGCATAACTACAAATTTGAAGTATAGAAGTACCTTACAGGCTCACGGTCTTGCAAGGGGGGTATCCTTCAAAAAATCTCACATGAAGGAAACCAAAAAAGGCACCTTGCAAACCTATAGACCTACAAGGAAGGTATTCCCCAAGAACTCTCACATGAGGGAGACCAAGAAAAGCATCTTATAGACCCACAAACCTATAAGGGACGCAACCCCCAAGAACTCTTACATGAGGGAGATTGAGAAAAGGGGACTCCACAGAGTCAGAAGTAGCGACATGTTTACCCATAGATAGAACACATCAGGGAGTGGCCGTGTAGGCCTATGAATGGATAGTCACATAGAACATTGCTAAGTTGTAAGGATTTCAAAGGAGTCCCTCAGGAACCCTTCAAAAGGAAGGAGGGTCCACTTAAGGGATGTGTTGTTTGAAAGGTAAGGTCTAGTCAGGCTGCCCCAAGCTAGACGTAAGGAAGTGAGGACGATCTAGTTAGGCTGCCCCTGGACTAGACATCAAGGTGTAAAGCCAGTCTAATCAGGCTACCCGCAATCTAGATTCCATAGAACTTGTTAAGAGTTTTTGAAAGGGTCCCTCGGGAACCTGCGTGAAAAGAAAGGGGTCCACTCAAGGGACACACTGTTCAAAATATTAATGTCTTCCTTCTCAAATCGATTCAACATTAAGGAATCATTTTGAAAGATGTTCACTTCATCAAGGAATTTGAAAGGAAGGATATGTTCTCATGTGAGGGGAAGAATAAGACCGTTCCCACTTCGGAGGAGGGTTTCCAAGTCCTTTCTTTATGAACCCATGATGAAGGAAACATGTTCTGCTAGGATTACAAGTTGAGAATCCAATTCTATCAAGGAAGTGTGTGAAGGGTCTTCAAGAAAATATTTTTGGAAATGAATGAATTTTCTTAATATTGAGTAATGTAGAAGAGGTGTTGTCACACATGAAAGGGACAACTCAAGCAAAGATGAGAGAAAGATAAACAAAACAGATCACACAGAGGGCACAAGGGGATCTGGTTTCGTGGGGTCATATCTACCTTTATTTATAAATAGTATGTAACTATGGTAAGAGGAAAAAGATCATTAATCCCCAGCTAGATCAGGAAGAATGCATGAAAGAAAGAAAAATAAAAATTGGGTCAACATAGAAGGAGGCCTAAATGCTCCCAATGCTTTGCATTGTCCCCAATTTACTGAAATTCAATCACAAACATGGAAGAATGAAGATACATATAGAGGAAGGTTTACAACATAAACACCATGCCTATATCTACTCGCCAAAAGGGGTGATGAGGGTCATCCAAGCACATGTAGCACAATCACGGGGGCACACATGTCACAACACACATGCATATCTAATCTAAAGATTAAGAAGAGGGTCTCCCCCTAACACTGGTTGACCAAGAGGTCATCAGCTTCCCACTCTAGATCATCGAAGGAGGAAGGATGAAAATATTGCAATGGTGTAATGTTAAGGGGAGGAGCTTCCGATCCTCCCAAAAAAGGGGCCAAGGAAGAGGGACCAGTGAGGTCTTTGTCACTTAACTCTTGTGGGTCTAGGGTCAATGACCTCACAAAGACTGCTGACAAGGTTGGAGCTTCATCCACCGAGTTAAAAATGAACTTAATAGGAGTGCCATGTTTCACCGCGGTGGACGAAGGAGTCTGCACTCGAGGTTCACTACTCGGCTCACCAAGGGACTCAAGAGCAGTGACAAACTTGGGGGAGGTTGGAGCTGGTTTTGTCACTGGAACAGAACAATTAAATTAAAGGCCACCTTTTGGAGAAAGTGGGCTCTTCTTACGTCCTCCATTGCTGGAGGGGCCATGATCTACCTTCTTCTTCATCGGAGGAGGTGAACTCCCCATAGATGAAACAAGGAAGGTCAAGGGAGAAGATGAAAGAACCATAGTGGGCATAACCAAAGTGTTCACCATGTCCACGGGCTTTGGGAAAGGCAAGACATCTGGGATGAACATCAACAAGGGCAGCTCCACCGAAGGAGTGATGAACACTTGCACCCTTCTGGGTACATGTGCACTCACAACGAGAGCCGGAAGAGATTTAGAGATGAAAGGAGGGAAAGGGGAGGACACAATAGGAGATGTGGTCTTCTCCTCCTCCTTCTTTTGTAAGGAGGCTTGCTCAGCTAGGAGATCCTTTCGCCGGTGCTTATGCTCATGCACAAGGTAGTTTCTATGGCTCTTCGAACCAAAAGCTAGAACTTACAGAGGGATAAAAGGATCTTGCGCAGCCATGGGAGTGTTCTCAATGGTTGTCTCCAATGGAAGGGTAGAATCCTAAATGGGAGAAAGAGGGGTAGGCCTAGAAATGACAAGAGGAATTGAATCTACCGCCTTAGAGGTGGATCCTTTCCTATTTGGGGGAATAGGAATAGGTCAAGGAGAAAACTCTCTTCGCGAGCCTTTCTTTCTGTCGTACAAATAATACTAGGGTCTTGGGGACCCATTAGGGAGATCTGATATCCTAATCTTGTTCTTTCACCAAAGAGGCATCATCGGAATTAGCGGGTAGAACCCGGGCTTGTTCATCCAATACTCTTCCCAAGAGAGGGGAGTGGATGAGTCAGCTTGAGAGGGAGTGAGTTTCTCTTTTCCTTTTCAGGATGAGGAGGTAGAAGGCTGTTCAGTTATAGGAAGGGTCAACTTCAGTTGTCCCTTGTCCCCAGTTTTGTACTTCACATAGTTCTTGTAAAGTAGGTCCATTCTCTATGGGAGTGGACGAATTGGAGTGGGCCAAAAGTGATCCAACAAGTATCCTCCATGGGATACCATAGGTTCATATCTAGTGTCATGCACTACGTGCATGACACCTTCATTGGAAAACTTAAGGCAATTATGAATCACAAAGATGATCCCATTCATGGAAACTAGCCAAGGTATGCCTAGCTTCACTCTGAATAGGTATGACTGGGGGATGACATCAAAGACCGTGTCTACACTCCTAGGTCCCACTAGGATGGGCAATGTTATCGATCCATAGGATTTAAGAGAAATTCCATCATGTGTGCGGATGATGGAATTCATTTTGCTATATTTCTCCCTCTATAGGGAGTTTAAGAGTAATGTCTCCTTCGTGATAACGTTCACTCTACTCGCGGGTTCGATTAAGACCCTTGTCACAATGTTACCATTGAGGCGAGCGGGAATATAAAGCAGAGAAGGCTTGCTATTTGTTGGAATGTCTTGTGAGGTAAATGTCACATCCGATGAGCCGGTCGCAAGACAAGGAGAGGGAGTAACAGTAACCATGTTAACATACGCCTTAGGGTGAGAGGTAGAATCGGTGGGGTCGTTAATCATGTTAGCAAAATGTGACGGAAATGGGTCCGTGTATATTTGCAATTCATTGTTTTCTTTTGCCACTAATTTTTTCATGTCTTATTTTCCTCCATCAAGATGGATACTACCGTCCTCGGTGTGATCCTGTATTTCATGATGTAGCCGCATACAACATTTGGTATCGTGTCTGTTAAATCGATGGTACTGAAAATAAGTATTTGCTTCAGACTAGCTAGCGTATGGTTCTCTAACTAGTTTAAGAGGTGGTAGGGTAAGGATTTTATCCTTCACCAACTTCTACAAGATGGAAGAATAAGATTTTGAGAGCTTCATAAACTTTCAGTCGCGTTTGAGGCCGTTGTTATCCACAATGGCTACTACATTCACAATAGTTTTACCTCTTCCCAAGATCAATACGATAGATCTTCCTTCACAATGGGAGCACGAGGGAGGACCCCCGAACTAAACCACCATTTCCTCATATTCTCGTAAAGCTGCACACAAGTGTGCAAAAGAAGGATACTTCATGAGGGTGGAATTCTCTTGCTAAGGCCTTTGTAAGCTCCCTATGAAGACCTTCTATACATCAGAATTGGGTAATAGATACAAGATATGTGAGAAGAGTGCTTGGTACTGTGCTATAAAGTTTGTAATCTTCTCATTGTCCCCTTGTTTGCATCTAACAAGGTCTAAGAAGGTCATCTTCGGTCCAATATTGGCTTGGAATTGTCGTAGGAATTGGCTCAAAAGCTGGTCGAATGTGAAGATGGAATTATTGGGCCTAGAAAAGTACCAGTCTAGTGTTGTATCTTTGAGGGATCAAGGAAATAGTTTAGCCATAAATGTGTCATGATGGAAGAAATCCGTGCATAGGGCGTTAAAGGCAGACATGTGTGTTTGCGGGTCCCCCTTACGACCGTATTTCTCAAATTTTAGAATCTCCATCCCTTGCAAGAAAGGATTATTGAGGATTGCAACCAACAATGGGTTGTGTCAGAAGAAGGGCTAGAAGATAGGCTGGGCCAAGGCCTGGGATAGGTTCGCTAGCTGATTTTGCATCTTCCCTATATTCTGAAGAAGGGTATTTAGAATAGGGTCATTAGAAGACATAGGACCACTGAAACCACCACTAGAACCACCATCGTGACTAGCTCTAGAACCGTCACCAATATCGCCACCATCAGTGTGACTTCCATTAGTGCCACCACTAAAGCCACCATCGATGTTGCCACCACCAATGTGAATTCTTCCAGAGCCAAAGCCACCACCGTGACTTCCATCGGCACCGCCTCCACCAATGCCACCCCCACTTCCAAAGTTTTCACCACCAAAGCTTCTACCCATCATTTTTCCAAATCCTCCACCACCAAAGGTGACAGAAGGGGTGATGTGGAAACCCAAAGGGTTTCTATTCACTTTGAGAGTGTCCAAACTTTTAGAAGTAGAGGGTATATTGATCGAGGGGACCATGTCAGCCATATACACAGATATAAGAGGTATTAACATATCTAGTTGCCTCTCGTGTTCCTCAAAGAGGCCATCCCGAATCATGCAACCAAGGCTGGAGGGAGAAAATGCTTTGGCCAGACTAGTGAGACTAGCCAAGATTTCTACACCTGTCCGGTCTTTTTCCACCATGTATCTTATTTCACCAATCACCTTAGTAGCCCTAGCCAACTTCGGGTTGCCTTCCAAGTGATTTTCCAATGCACCTAACCCTTTACTAAGATTAACAACATACTCAGAAGGGATATAGATGGCCTCATGCTCATCTACAGATGAAGATGTAGGCTACACAAGAGGAGCAGGGATGCTATCAATTTCATCAAGAAACCTTGGTTCTCTTCATGCTACATACTCCTATGTAGACAGACCAACTGCAAAACCAGAGAATACCTTAGTGAAGCTAGAGGATACCTTCATCTTGTCCATTGGAAGGTGTTGTAGACTTCTTCTAACAATATTCCCAGAGGTTGTAGACTGGTTCATGAAGCTCATAAAGTTTCACAAAACACCAGGGTACAACGACCAAGAGGTATATGAGAAAAATTTTAGGATGTCGATGAATGGATAGACATTGGTTCATGTCAGGTTCACCAAAATGTAAGATAGGGGGACCAACCACTACAAGGCCCCAAGTCATGAAAGGCCAAGAGAGGAAAGGCTGCCCTAACTTACCTCAGTTTAAAGGAAAGTTAGAATAGGAGCGATGATAATGATGAGAATTATGCGTCCTTCGATCACCCTATGATCTCGGGAATTGAAGGGAGACTAGAAGAGTCACTTTCTAGAGTCAATTATGTGTCTTAGGTAGCTCTTTTTCCAAGGACAAAAGCATGGTTCTAGGATGACAACACAATGTGTTGGTGTCTATACGACCAGAAAACCAAAGAGACAAGGTTTTTCTCTAAGGAAGGACTAAGAACCTAGACTACAAGTTTCTAGAATGAAAAAATAGTATTAATAAGTATGAAAAATATAGATTAATGTGATAAAGTAAGTATATTACTGAGAGGGTGACAAAGATGATTTGGTAGAATATCCTCATCGCCAACTTGTTTTGAACTCTCTCCACCTGCACATAATAAAGGGAGAAATTGTTGGGGTTGTATAGGGGCATGCCTCAGTCAGACCCCCGTCTTGGTGTTTCCACCTCCACGAACAACCAAGTTTGGAATAGTAGAGATAATGATAAAGAAAATAGCTACAAGCTACGTAAACACAAAACACTACAAGAAGCACATGATTACTCAATCGAAAATAATAGGGGAGGTTAGAGGAGCTTACCACCTCTATCCAAAGCACTCAAGTCTTGTGGAGGAGAGAATGAGAGGGACTCAAGCCTTTGTTTCCGTAGTTTCTATCTTGTGCTCACCCTGTTGGAGTGATGGAGTAGTGGATTGCTGCAATGGAGTGAAAGAATGTTGGTACAAATCTTGAATGGGTGTTGAAAGAGTGGAGAAAATGTGAAGTTATGAACTCAAGATCTCTCAAAACTTTGGAATGGATGGAATGGTCAAGAATATGAAGGAGAAGGTGAAAAATGACCATATTCGGGTTGGCCAGCTGAAGAGGGACGCTACTCTTCGAATTTCAATAAAAATGTAATGCCTTTGCAGTCTCTAGCAATAGGAATATGCCAGGGATGTAAGCATGCCACACGGACATCTACGCACCTTGTGGGTGTCCCCAATAGAAACGCTCCCACCGACACACAAACAAGGCACCAAGTGGAATGTGAGCAGTGGGCTTAAGTGGGATTAAGCCTCTACCTTAGGTTTTCTAAATTCTAAGGGGGTAAAAGGGAATTTGTGTTAGTGGTTCTGATTCATGCTCATACAAGAAGAATATTGTAAGAGGTTTACCCCCCATTGAAATGCCACTGAGTTCATGTGAAAGTTCTATTCTGGCTAGGAAACATAGAGAATATTTTCCAAAAGAGATGTCATAAAGAGCTTGGGAACTTTTAGAAATTATGCACACAAATTTAAGTGGTCCAATGCAAACCCCATCATTAGGGTGGATCATTTATTTTCTAACATTCATTAAGAATTTTAGTAGAAAAACATGGGCTTATTTTCTTAAATACAAACCTAAAAAATTTGGCAAGTTCAAGGACTTCAAGGCATTGGTTGAGAAATAGAGTGGCCTATCCATCAAGGTATTGAGATCAGATAGAGGAGGAGAATACAAGTCAAATGGGCTTTTGGATTATTACAAGTATCATGGAATACATAATCAATTCACTACAAGTTATACACCTCAACAAAATGGTGTTGTAGAAAGGAGCATGTTGAAAGGTAATAATCTACCTAATGAGTATTGGGCTGAAGTAGTTTCTTGTGTAGTTTATATCTTGAATAGGATTCCAACAAATATTGTGAGGGTCATGATTCCACAACAAGAATGGAGTGGTAAGAATCATAGTGTTTCTCATTTAGAGTATTTGGTTGTATTTGATTTGCACATGTGCCTAAGGAAACAAGAAGTAAGCTGGATGATAAAAGTGAAAAATGCATTTTTATTGGTTATTATGATCAATCTAAGGCATAAAATTTGTTTAATCCTATAACTAAGAGTCATTGTAAGTAGAGATGTTTTATTCAAAGAAGAAGAATCTTGGGATGACAATATAGACAAGAAAATTATAGGTACAACAATGCCATATGATGAACAAGAAGGAAAAGATCAAGGAAACCAAGGAGAACAATCAAATGAATAAGAAGGAACTCCATCAAGAAGCTCACAAGGAGATCACACACAAAGGCAAGTTGAGCAAGAAGAATCATCAAGTCCACAAGTAAGTAGTGACTCAAATCCTACACTTGCATCATTGAGATCAAGACTAAAAGGCAATAAGATTATAATTTTGCAATAAATTTATGATCAAGGAGATAGGATAGATTTGCAATCAAACTTTGCTTTATTTGATTAAGATCCTATATATTTTGAAGATGCAATTACGGAAAAACATTGGATTAATGCAATGAATGATGAAATAGAATCAATTGAGAAAAATGATACATGGGAATTAGTTAATTTTCCTAAGGATAAATAATGCATAGGTGTGAAATGGTTTTATAAGACTAGATATAAGGAAAATGGAGAAGTCAATAAATATAAGGCAAGATTTGTAGCTAAAGGATTTGCACAAGAATCTGGAGTTGATTATAATTAAAAATTTGCACCCATAGCAAGAATTGATATTGTTAGAATGGTACTAGCTATTGCAGCTCAAAACAATTGGAAGGTCTATCAAATGCACGTCAAATCAGCTTTCTTAAATGGATATTTCGAAGAGGTTTATGTGGAGTAGCCACAAGGTTATGAGATAAAAGGATTTGAAGACAAGGTTTACAGGTTGAAGAAAGTACTCTATGGATGAAAGCAAGCACCTAGAGCATGGTACAACAAGATAGATTCATACATGATAAAAAATGGATTCAATAGAAGCACTCTATGAGCCTACACTATAAATCAAGGTCAATGAACAAGGTCAAATTTTGATTGTTTTCTTGTATGTTGATGATTTGATCTTTACAGGTAATCTTTCTACTGACATGTTTAAATATGAAATGAAGAAAGAATTTGAGATGATAGATTTGGATTTATGAAATATTTTCTTGGCATTGAAGTTACACAAAATGATAAGGTATTTTTCATTTGTCAAAGTAAATAAAAAGAGCAACTTTCAAACATATTCACAAAGGAATTAGCACAAGAACAATTTGAATATTTAAGAGAAAGTTTGGGTATTATAAAATTTGATGTAATTAGTGGTAGAAATTAGGGGGGAGTGTTGGCATATATTAATTTCTACCACCAAAGATATGTAATTGTCAAACAATGTATTTAATGAAGAAGCTTCTCTCAACTACAATATTAAATATAGAACCTTCCCACCGTATCCTAGATATCTCTATCACCGACCTCCAAACCATCATTCAAACACATGTTTCAAATGTGATGTATTCTAGATACTTCCAAAGACATATATATAAGAGACTCATGTAAATAATTTTTGGAAAGAAATCAAATGCAATTTGGTGTAGTAGCGCATTAGCAAGTTATTGTGTTTGTTTTTCTTTTGTCTCTTCCCACCTACATTTTCTTTAAGGAAGACAATTTTATACAAATATTATCCTACTCATATTTGATGTAAAGGTGTGTGAACCAAGAGAGTAGAGCCATTTAATATTGTTATAAAGAAGTTTTTTTTTAATTGAATCAAGGCATAAATAATTTTTTTACAAAGAAGTAACCATAGTCAAAGATCAGCAGTGACATACAACAAGTGCTTGTAAAAGAAAGACATTCACAACTGATAAACAACAATAAACCATAAAGATAGTATTGTCTTCCAACAAACATTCTAATTTGTATAATCATAAAAATTTCAACTCCACATAATTATTGATCTATGTAGGGAGAGATAAAATTTGACACTTTATTTGGACAAGCTAAAAAGCATCTTCTTGATTTTTCTTTGATGATCCCAGAAGCTACCAGTAGCCCACAAGAATGGTCGGGAAGAACATTATAAATGGCTTACTACATTTTGGGCTTCAGGTTTGAGAATCATCTTGACAAACATCCAGCTAGGGTTTTCGAGGTGAGAAGCATTTTACAATCTAGGACCAAACTTTAGTTTATAATTTTGGGGTTCCAAAATGCATTACAATTTGTAATTTTCAAATTCATTTGCAATATATTTGAAAAATTCAAAAAGATGAGAAGTTTGTTCATTTCTTTATATAATAATATCATTTACCCTTCCAACCTCAAAAAATTATTGAGAAATATGGGTATGTGCAGTATCATCATCGAAAAAATAGGCCCTTAAGTGGCAATGAAAATTCAGAAAAATCAGAGTTAGGCAACTTGACATAAAAATTTGAATAAGTTATCTATATTATTTCAAAAATATGTAAGAATAGAATTTGTGGAAAATTGAATGTAGTTTCTAAAATAGTAGGTTAATTTTTGTACAAAAAAAATCTATTTGGTGAAAATTTGAAATTTCAATGCAGTAGTACTTAAATTTCACATAAAAAATAAGAAGTAGGTGTTTGTCTGACCACCCTAACCATAATAAAATGATAATATTTTTTTATAAGAATTTAGATATAAGTAGAGGAATCATGTCTAGATATGATGCATATTTTTTGTACAATTTTATTTCAAATAAATAATTAATTATTAATTTTTTATTACAACTTTTAAAACATATAAAAACTAGTATGTCTGACCACCTTAACTTGGTCAAAACTTCATGAAATTCATTTTTTTTTTTTAGTCCTCTATAGTATGCCAAGCATAGAATGTGACACATGTTTTTGATTCAAAAAATGTAATACCGTTTGAAAGGTATAGATGTTTTTCTATCAAACTATCATTCAGGACTTTAGTCGTAATTCTAATAAAAAATGAATAATAATTATTTATTAGATTCAAAGTAAATTATAATTTATATTGGTAGAAAGTTGAGAAGCTCCTTTACAAACCCTTTTCATTTCATCAATTTTGGGTAAAATAAAAGTCGTCAGCCACATGGGCGAAGTCTGGAAAAGTGAGGTAAGTAGTTAAACACGTTTTTCATGTTGAATTTTTAGGATTGACAGGTCTGAACCAAATCCCAAGCCTAATCCCGAGCCTAATCCCTAGGCATTAAATTTTGTGTCAGCATATTGGATATCCGATTCCAATCGGATATCTGATTCAAATCGAATATCTGATTTGAATTTGATATATGATATGTTTTAGATGTGAGTTTTAAATTTTTTATACAATTTTTAATATATGATTTCAAAAATGCAATAAAGTTTATAATTTAATATATATAATATACAGTAAAGTTTATAATTTAATATATATAATATCCAATAAAGTTTATAATGTAATATATAATATACAATTTATGATAATCTCTTACTGAATTATGTATTTAATATATAATATATTATTAAATGTATAATATTTAAATATTATCTCTTTCCCTCTCTCTCTCCACCTCTATCTCTCTCAAGTCTCTCACTCAATCACTCCTCTCTCTCTCTCTCTCTCCTTCTCACTCCCTCTCCTTCTATCTCTCCCTCTCTCCCTCTCTCTCTGCCTCTCCCTCTCTACCTCAACTCTAAACCCTCTCTCCCTCTCCCACTCTCCCACTATCTACCATTAACCCTTAGGTCTATGTGGGTAAAAATCGGATATCCGATTTGTGAAACTTCGATGTGTAGAGCTAAAATCTTACCGTTGTAGAAGATTTTGAGATGTTTTCCAAATCAGATATCCAATTATATTGGATATCATATTTTTACCCACATAGAAAAACCCCATGTGGGCCATTTTTGTGCATTCCAACGGACCCTGCATTTTGTTTGCAGCACTTTGTAGGTGAAAAATGCATGGTTTCAAACAAGAAGCGACAAAGATAAAAAATTTGGAGCATCTTGTACTCAAATTTGTCATAAGGAATGATTTTTTAGCATCTTTTATGAGGTATAATGGGGAGCAATAGTCGTCAAAAGAAAAAACGTAAGAGAAAGATGACAAAAGAACAAATTGAAGAATATAGAAAAAGAGATAGAGAAGGTCATAGGAAGAAAAGACAAGGTATGTTAAATATTGGTGAACTTGAGCCCTATGGTCTTTCAAGTGAAGAGGAAATTGAATATGTTCAAGGTGAAAATGTAGAACATGATATTGAAATTGGGAATGAAAATGTTCAAATTGATATTGAAAATTTTCAAGGTGAAAATGTTGGAATTGAAGATGTTGAACATGATATTCAAATTGGGAATGAAAATATTGAAATTGATAATGAAAATGTTCAAGGTGAAAATGTTGGAATTGAAGATGTTGAACATGATATTGAAATTGGGAATGAAATTATTCAAATTGATATTGAAAATGTTCAAGGTGAAAATGTTCAAAATGAAGATGTTGAACATAATATTGAAGCAAGTGTAAATTATGTTTCACTAGATTACATGAGAAATGAAGAACCTTGTGTGGAAGAAAGACATATTCCAAATTCAAGACCTTCAAGGACCCCTAAATGGTTAGTTGAAATTGATGATAACATTATAAAAAATTTTGAAGGCAAGAGGTCAACACAAACTGTTCGGTTGTGGGATAGAATACTTTTCAACCAATATTTTAGCGATAAGACATTGACCAAGCAATGCCAATTTTCTGTACAATTGCTAAAGATGCAAAAAATGAGACCTTTTCTAGCCAAATTGAAGATTCATGTGAACAAGAAGACCAAAATTTTTTCTATTATTGTCAAAAATATTTTTAATGCTCTCAAGTCTATTGGAAAAAATAACAAGGAAAAAGATAAGAGAGTTGCTCGGAAAGTCATTACAACCGCCCGAGTAAGACATCAATTGAAAACGGCTCGCTTTATGAGACAAACTTGTATTGATTTTGACATAAATCATAAAAAATTGGATAGAGCACTTGCAAGAAGAGAAAGAATAGATGATCCTCTTCAAAATGATACATTGGATTTTTCCAGGAGGCTTCCACGTGTTGATAAGAAGCTAACCGATAATGTAAAGTGGGCAATTTAGCAATTTTGGCATGATAACTCTAGAGTATCACCCAATGCAAAGGATGTTTTAAAGTTAAGAATTGGTATTCGAGACCATACACCGCATCCTAAACATTTCTTGGAATCAATCCAAATAATGTTGTTCAACAAATTTATTCAAACACATCCAAATATGGAAATCTCGCAAAGAAATTTTGAAGTTTTGAAGCCATTTTATTGTGTGCCTCTTAAGATTTGTAATACTTGTTGTTGCAAATACCATGTGGAGTTTTCAATGTACCATGAACTATTATGCTATATCCATTCTACTTTGCATACTAATGAAATGTTGTAGGAGTGTGGTGCAATGCATCTTCCGAAATCATCAAGGGACTTGCTAGATCTATTTTTATGTTCTAGGGATGATGGTTCCTTTTTCTACATAAATGATTGTTTAAATGCAAAGTGCTCACAATGTGGTGGCTTGTAAAAGTTTGTTCAATGTTTTCATGAAGGTTCCGAACATGAATTTGGAAAGAATCTTGTTGAGAAAAAGAGATATGAGATAGTCAAATATACTTTGCAGAGTGGAGGTGAAGGTTCTAGATGCGAGTTGGTTATAAAAGAATGCAGTGTTGCTGATTTTATTTCAGATTTTAAGGACAATCTTTTCTAAAAATATGCAAGGCATAGTCATAGGTCTTAGTGGTTGGATCAACAATTCAGGATATGTAAGGACTCTTTTCCAATTGGCACTATTATATCAGTGGTTGATTTTGCAGAAAACTACACATTGCAACCAAAAAATGAGGTACAATCTCAGTATTACAATTCCATTCAAATTGCTATTTTTGTCCACATAATGTTTAGACATGCACTTGATAGTACAGAGGAGGATCGAAAGATAATCAGAGAGTATCATTTTCATATGAGTTATGATAGATCTCACTAGTCCGAGTATGTCCAACATTGTTTCGAGATTTTTTTTGAGTTCTTGTAGGAGCATGATATAGCACTGGGCCGACATCTCATTTGGTCAAATAATTGCACAGGTCAATTCAAGAATGCTCGTATGTTTTATTGGTTGAGTAGAATGCATGTAGAGAGGGGTGTACCTAATATTTGAAGTTTTTTTGAAGCTAGGCATGGGAAAGGGGAGAATGATGGAGCAGGTGCATGTGTAAAGAGAGCTCTAGTTAAGGATCAATTAAAGATTTCAAGAGAAAAATTTAGTGATGCACGTTCTATTGTTGATTGGTGTAGTTCAACATTGTCACAGGGAGGGACACTTGATTCAACACTACACAAATTATTTTGGTTGATTGAGGAAGGTACAATGGGAGGCAGATTGGATTGTCATACAATCAAATATTCTTCAAAGATGCATTCATTTCGAAGCTCAGATGCAAGCACATGGACCATTTGGACACAACAGTTGGCTTGTTTTTGTTAGAGTTGTATTCAATGAAAGTGAGATCAATGCAAGTCAAGTGAGTGGGTGGATACATGGGTTACATAGTATCTAACTCCTTTATCTCAAACTATATCCATTTCAAATTACACAATGGAAATTTCACTTGATCACGATCGGCTTTCAGATCTACTACAACCAAGACATGTTTTTGCATTTGTTGCACCATAGGGGAATGAAGAGAGATCAGAATATTGGTTGGCTCGATGTGTGCAGGTAAAGAAAAAGCTAACACAATTGATGGAAGATGATGACGGGTTCATGTATCCTATAGGTTCAGTTGTGGTTGTAGGAAATTGGTTGCAAACATACATGATTAGAAAGAATAGCATATTTGCATTTGAAGACTATGAGAAACACAAAACCATTCTCATGTATTCACACCTTTTTATAGCAACAAATGTTAAGTTGTTGAAGCATCATGCCAAACCAAAGACAAAACAACTATGGACACTTAGTAATGCTGATTATGAAGCAATATTGGATACTCTTAAGCAAAAAGATGACCCTTTAGGCACACTTGAATATCATATTCAAGAATGGAAGGTACAATGCTTAAGCATCTTTTTTTTGGTGACAATATAGATATATCATTTGAAAATTTTTATGATATTCCTAGGACGATTGATCATGGACCTACTACAGCAATAGCCAACTCAGGGCCCACTCCAGAATGCCAACATACTACTCTTGTGGAAGACTGTGCCCTGAATGCCTCAAATAGGAAAATTTTATAAAAATTGAATTTTGAAATGTGAAACAATGTAACAAGGTCATAACTATGTATAGGCATAATCTATATCTAGTGATGTTTTTTGAAATACAGGTCAAATGTCTAGAATTGTATAAAGGGTATGTTTAAAATGTAAAGGGATTTTTGTACATAATTGAGCTACAATCAGAGGTTTTCTTTTTGGTTCTTTTGTGTTGGTATGCTCGTTTGAACCAGGTTTTGTAATATCTCCTATTTATATATAATAAATTACAGTGGCTTGCCACTTTTTTGAAAAAATAAATGTAAAAAGTTCATGTGAATTTTATTTCCCATGTAATTGATTCAAGTTGATTGGGTAAGAGTTTTCTGATGCAAGAGCTAGGACTTGTAGAATCTTGATCCAACCTTAAATCTTTCTACTCCCACATTTCATTGACATTAGCACTTTGGACTCTTAAGGGAAATCGTCGGTCCAATGTAGCTCAGAGTGATTCGACATATTTGGGTGCAAAAGAGGACCATACCTAGCATAAACGTACCCATGTGGATGTGTTGGAATAGTTCATTTGGTCGTATGAGTTAGAGAATGAAAGTTGCACCACTTTGCAACTTTATACTGCTTGCATTTGGCAACTTTTCCCTCAACTGAAAAATCATCACCATGGGAAAATGCCTTTGAGATAGAAAAAACCGAGAGAGGTTATTGTAGATGGTCCCAGCATGATCCCATATCCTCAGAGGAAGATTCTATAAGCATCATGGTTTCTGATAAATAGTCCATCAAAGATTGCTACCTTTTAGCACTTTGGACTCTTAAGGGAAATCGTCGGTCCAATGCAGCTCAGAGTGATTCGACATATTTGGGTACAAAAGAGAGCCATACCTAGCGTAAATGTACCCATCCGGATGTGTTGGAATAGTTTGTTTGGTCTTACGAGTTAGAGAATAAAAGTTGCACCAATTTGCAACTTTACACTGCTTGCATTTGGCAACTTTTCCCTCAATTGAAAACTCATCACCATGGGAAAACGCCTTCGAGATAGAAAAAACCAAGAGAGACTATTGTAGATGGTCCCAAAATGATCCCATATCCTTAGAAAAAGAGTCTATAAGCACCACAATTTCCGATAAATAGTCCGTCAAAGATTGTTGCGTTTTAGCACTTTGGACTCTGAAGGGAAATCGCCCGGTGCAATGCAGCTCAAAGTGGTTCGACATATTTGGGTGCAAAAGAGGACCATAACTAGTGTAAACGTACCCATCTAGATGTGTTGGAACAGTCCATTTGGTCGTATGAGTTAGAGAATGAAAGTTGTACCACTTTGCAACTTTACACTGCTTGCATTTGGCAACTTTTCCCTCAACTGAAAACTCATGACCACAGGAAAACACCTTCAAGATAGAAACAATAGAGAGAGGTTATTGTATATGCTCCTAACACGATCCCATATCCTCAGACGAAGAGTCTATAAGCATCATGGTTTCTGATAAATAGTCCATCAAATATTGCTGCCTTTTAGCACTTTGGACTCTTAAGGGAAATCGCCAGTCCAATGCAGCTCAGAGTGATTCGGTGTATTTGGGTGCAAAAGAGGACCATACCTAGTGTAAATGTACCCATCCAGATGTTTTGGAATAGTCTATTTGGTCGTATGAGTTAGAGAATGAAAGTTGAACCACTTTGCAACTTTACACTGCTTGCATTTGACAACTTTTCCCTCAACTGAAAACTCATCACCACGGGAAAACGCCTTCGAGATAGCAAAAATCAAGAGAGGTTATTATAGATGGTCCCAACACGATCCCATATCCTCAAATTAAGAGTCTACAAGCATCATGGTTTTTGAGTAACATTCCATCAAAGATTTCTTCCCTTCTACACTTTGGACTCTTAAGGGATTTCATTAATTGAATGTAGCTCAAACTGCTTCGGTTTGTTTGGGTACAAAAGGGAACCATACCTAACCTAAACGTACCCATTAAAATGTGATGGAATAGTCGGTTTGGTCATATGAGTTGTAGAACAAGATTTATTTATGCCCTTACAAGTAGTTTTCAGCCTCCAATCGAACTCCAATGCTATTTTTTGTGCGAAAAAAGCCATGAGACCATAGCTTGTTGCGAAAAACTAGTCAAACACCTTTATTTCAACCCTAATACAACTTATAGACTCCTATCTTGCACTCATATTTGGTTGTGTTTAAAATGTATGTTACTATGGGGATGGTTCTAACCATAAAAAACCTGAGAAAGATTGTTAAGAGAAGAGTTGAAGGGAATAGATACATGTCTAGTTGGAAAAAGCTTATGGAAGAGCATGAAATAGATATACTAATGTATGGATGTTTAGCTTTGTGTACTTTATTTTTGTGTGCAGGTGTCAAAGCTTGGGAAACACCATTTGTAGGTGTCAATGAAGACAAATAGTAGCAAGAAGATCCATTTGAGAAGGATCAAACATGGCAAGACCAAGACAATGCAAAACATGAATGGTAAAAAATCCCTTAGATGAAGATTTCCATGCAAGTGACTTGGAGCAGCATAATACAATGATGTTTTAATTTTAAGAAAACAAAATTAAGAGGGAATGAAGTGGTTTCAGGATTGAGTGAGGTCAGAGCATACAAGTTACAATAAGCCCTACCAACAAGCCAGTGAACTATTTGATAAAAATATTTGGTAGACATGTATGAAAAATGTGGTAGCATAGACAAGGTAGTGGACTTTGAAAAAAAGCCTCAAAGAAATTTGGTCTCATAGAATTGCATGACAAGAAAATGCAATTGACAACTGCTAGACTAGTTTTTAGTTATGCAATGTGAAGTAATTACATAACTGCTTAGGTTGACTTTGTAAAAACTATATTGTAATTGAAATTTTTTCATCTATCAACATCTAGTTGTTAGTTATGCAATGTGAAGTAATGCTTTGAGTTTGAAAGATGTGCAATGCAATGTAATCAATGATATAAATATAAACTACATAATATAACCATTATTTTTTATGCTATTGTACATTGATATTTAACCATTGCTCAAGATAAAATTTTCAACAAGTTTAATCATGCACATGAGGAAAAAATTAAATTTTGATTGTCAACTTCTATATATCAAATTATCCAATAATCAAGTGTATGTCCATATACAAAAATGGCATTGACACCAACTCAAACAAAGTTTTCCAAAATGTGGCATATGCCATCTCAATATCTATTTAAAATTTACATGCCAAAATGTTCATCTCATCCTAAACTACTGGTGGATCATCAAAATGGAGCCTCTTTGAAGCACTCGTTGGATCTGAAGGTAGTTGCACAAGAAAAATTCAAACCACAATTGAGATTAGTTATACTATATAATTTAAAATTGAATAATTAACATCAAAATCAATATACATTGAATTTTAATTGAACTCTAAAATTGAAATCTTGATTACCTGAAATATACGTCTCTTCAAAGGGCCAAGAGTCTTAGAATATACCAAACCAACTTTTGAAATGCCAATCTATATATGTGAACAAAAACATAAAATTGATCCAAGTTAGCATATGGTTATTGGTAATAGGAACATATTTATCAAACACAAAATAAAATAAAAACATACCTCTTTAGGTTGATCTTTTTCTTTATCTCCTTCAAGTGTTTGGAGACCTCCTCCTTGAGGTGTTTCGACACCTCCTCCTTTAGGAGGTGTGTCACTTGTCAACAACGATGTATAGCTCATAATCACTTGTACATAAAAGTGACAAGTACATATGAAACTACCAATCTATGTCGATGTATGTATAATCAATATAAGATCTTAAAAATCTTAATTCAATCCAATTTGAGTTCAATTACCTTCCCCTTATCTAACTTTGTGCCTCCAAAGTCTAGACGAGGCTACAGCTCACTCGCACTAGGTATTTCCTACAAGAGGAAAATAAAATAAACATATAAGTTATTATATAATTCCATTAATGACAATTCAAATGACAAGAAAGTATATAGTAAAACATGTAAACAAGTGAGTGCAAAAATATATACTTTGTGTATGTCGAAGCCAAATGAAATGGCCCTAAGGGTGCTACTAGTCACCCATGTGAGCTCCTCCTCAGACATCAACTGTTAAATAGACCATGTAAATAAATATTAGTACTTGATACTATCTCTTATTATTATTCATTTAAAAACAAATTCAAGTTATGAATTTACAACTTAAATATTACATGTGTCACTATTCCAACATCCCCTTCTCTAGCAAGAGAGGACTTTGTAGGGTGCACTCCACTCCCCTGCAACTAATCTATAATGTCCACATCATGGAGGTTATAATCAGAAGTGTCCAAGGAATGCTCAGTGGGCTATACAAGAGGACCCAAGCATATCTGGTGGCACAAAAATGTGTGGACCTGAGGAGGATGATGTAATAGCACTCAAGCCTTTGCCAACATCACCAAAATGTGGCTGAGCTACCATAGAAGCATGCGAAACCAAATGACCACTCAAAGTGTGAATAGCCTAAATAGTATGTGTGGCTGCATCCTGGATAATCTCTGGATGATATACTGGAGGTGGCATACGAAGGAGAGGAGGGGGAACATATGAGCACGAGACTACTCTAACTGCCCTGTTCTATCTTGGGGCATACCCCCACCGATGCCCTGGAAGTGTTTAATGTCAAAGTAATTGACATGATGCCCTAACACAAAATCACCATATAATTTTTTAATATAGTAAAATGGTATATCAGAATTCTTGTTTGGTGGTTTATCAAAAACCATACACCAACGATCCCAAAAGTTAGCTACAATGTCCCTATGCATGCACCATTTTATAAATTTTTTGTTTTATTAACATTCATTGGCAAACTGTGCGGGGGTTAGTGAATAAAGAGGCTATTTACTCTTCGGTTATTTGGAGATCTTTCACATCATCATAAGAGAATCCACATGCATTATGTTGGGTGGAGAGGGTTTCTATATTTTTAATTATTTCCTTCAATGTGTTTGTCATATCTCTCAATCGAGGGATTGTCTTATAAACTTCACAAATACCCCTCAATTGCCCCAATTTTTCACCAATTAAGTCTTCAATTGGTGGTTGAGGAGGCGGTGGAGCATTTGGTTTTGGAGGTGGTGGATTGTTTGGAATTTGTGCATTTTCATTCTCAGCCATAATACTAGATTAAAGTTAAAAACTAATTAATCTAATTGAAATTACACAATATAAATGAAATTATTGTAAAAAAAACCCTAGTTCTTAATAATAATTAAAAAAAACCCTACTTTTTCACAAAAGTCCATAACAAACTCTAATTTTTGATAAAGATACATCAACAACACTAGTTTTTAATCAAAATCTAGTTGAAAACATTAATTTTTAATAAAAATTCATTGTAAACTCTAGTTTTTTAATTAAAATCAATAGAAAACCCTACTTTTGAGAAAAAATCATAAAACTTACTTAAAATTATAAGAATATACTTGAAAAATGGATTACAACATTAAAAAACCAAATACTTACCTTTGAAATCGGATATCTGATAAAAGCAGATATCAGATTTTCACTTTTCCTTGTGCACCCGCGTACAAACTATGAGAAATGAACTTTTAACAGTCAGCTATTTTATTTTTAATGTTTGCACAAATCGGATATTCGATTTGGATTGGATATCCGATTTGTAGAAACTAGGTTTGGGCTTTGCTTCGAATGAATGTACTAACACCCGAACCTAAAAAATTCAACTTGGGATTTTCACATTTTTGAGTTGATCCAAAATGTGATATTTTTCCCATTGCCACTTTTTGGCCCATCATGATGCTGCACATACCCATATATGATCAAGAATCATCCAGAAATTTATTGTAAGAATTTCATAGGTTGATGTGAAGATTCCATTCCAAAGAGAGATTTCTAAAATAGTAAATAATATTATTTCTAAAACTAAAAAGTATATATTTTTTTTTGCTTAATTCAAACTAATATTCCCATTTCTTTAAATATTTTGGTGGCTACTTTTAAATTTAAATAAAATTCAAAGATTAACAGTTTGGGATGGAGATGTAAGGGTCATAGCAAAGAGAAAACATGTTGATTTTAATGAGATCCATTGTGATTCCCCATGGGATATAATGTGCCACTCAATTTCCTTTAACCAAGTAATATTGTAATTGAATAGCAATCTTTCAACTTCCCATCTATAAATCTAGTCACAAGTGTAGCTATGGACGCTGCAAGGTTAAATTTCAAATATGAAAAGGAAGTATAAATTAGAAACAATCATCAATTAAAGTTACACAAGAACTCATTTGAAGAACATGACTAGTTAAATAAAAAACCCAAGTTATTAAAGCATCAAGGATCAAATATTTGTTAAAATAATGTATTTCTTGGAGTGGGTAGTAGTAAACAACCTGCAAAGATGGGAGTTGAAGATTTCCTCTTTCCATTTTTTATGCATTGTTGGACTTTATCCAAAGGTGGATTAGCAACTGAAAAATAATGTTGAGAATGTTAAAATACTTTTCCTAAATGGATCATGCAACAAATAAGCTTGAGAAACATAATGATAATTTCACCTACTTGATGATGGGGGAATTAGATGACCTTGCAACCCAAAGAAGTAAACTTTTTCATAATCATGAAGCAATAAACTGTAGTGTCTATCAAATATAAATGATGCATTGGTCAGCCTTGATGGGAAATTAAATGTCAGTGATATCTCTTTCCACTTCCTATCTTTGGTAACCTAATAATAATAAAAAATAAGTCATAAATTATTTCCAAAAATCTTGACAACAGAGTCAAATAGAGATTATCATTCAACACTAGAAAAGGTGGGATAACATAGTAGGTAATTACCTCACCTAATTTCAAATATAGACTAAGAAACCATCATATAAGATAAAATAAGAACTCTAACATATCCCATAATCATTACAATATCAATTAAAAATAATTGAGAAAATTACCTTGATGTGAAATTCCACTAGAAGAGAAGAACAATCACAAATGATCATACCATTATCTTTATGCAAAATTGAACATTCTTATTTTGAAATTATATACAAAACTAATTTTTAAAAATGGATGTTTTTTTTCCTTGCCTACCCCTTGGGATTGTACTATATTGATGATTTACCAAGCCACTTCACCGCATAGTTTTAGCTAGCATCACCAAGGTCATTATATATGGGATTAGATTAGTTAACATGTTGCAATGTTAAAAAGGTTAAAAGATAACAATATTATATGTTTTGTATGGTGGAAAACAAGTTGCATCCAAATTAAAGATAGAAAGGTTATCAAGTGGGTTAGTAGTACAATAATATAGCAAACCAACAAAACATCAATGGCCTCAAGTTTGAATCCTAGTTTAAAAATATATTAGAGATAAGTTTAAATTATATATGAGAATTGTTGTTTCGTGGTTTATCAAAAACCATACACCAATGATTCCAAAATTTAGCTACAATGTCCCTATGCGTGCACCATTTTATAGAAAGTTTTGTTTTATTAATATTCATTGGCAAACCAATGTGGGGGTTAGTGAATAAAGAGGCTATTTGGGCTTTGGTTATTTGGAGATCTTTCACATCATCGTAAGACAATCCACATGCATTATATTCCCTCATGTCTTCTCACCACGAATGAAAGGCATTATGTTGGGTGGAGAGGGTTTCTATATTTTTAATTATTTCCTTCAATGTGTTTGTCATATCTCTCAATCGAGGGATTATCTTATAAACTTCACAAATGCCCCTCAATTGCCCCAATTTTTCACCAATTAAGTCTTCAATTGGTGGTTGCGGAGGTGGTGGAGCATTTGGCTACAAAGGTGGTGGATCATTTGGCATTTGTGCATTTTTATTCTCATCCATAATACCTGATTAAAGTTAAAAACTAATTAATCTTATTGAAATTACACAATATAAATGAAATTATTGTAAAAACACCCTAGTTCTTAATAAAAATCCAAAAAAAACCCTACTTTTTCACAAAAATCCATAACAAACTCTAATTTTTGATAAAGATACATCAACAACACTAGTTTTTAATCAAAATCCATTTAAACACATTAATTTTTAATAAAAAATAATTGTAAACTCTAGTTTTTAATAAAAATCAATAGAAAACCCTACTTTTGAAAAAAAAATCATAAAATTATAAGAATATACTTGAAAATGGATTACAACATTAAAAAAAACAAATACTTACCTTTGAAATTGGATATCTGATAAAAGCAGATATCAGATTTTCACTTTTCCTTGTGCGCCTGTGTACAAACTGTGAGAAATGAACATTCAATAGTCGGTTGTTTTATTTATAATGTTTGCACAAGTCAGTTGTAGAAACTAGGTTTGGGCTTTGCTTCAGATGAATGTACTGACACCAGAACCTAAAAAATTCAACTCGCCATTTCCGCATTTTTGAGTCAATCCAAAACATGATTTTTTTTCCCATTGCCACTTTTTGGCCCATCATGATCCTGCACATACCCATATACAATCAACAATCCTCTAGAAATTTATTGTAAGAATTTCATAGGTTGATGTGAAGATTCCATTCCAAAGAGAGATTTCTAAAATAGTAAATAATATTATTTCTAAAACTAAAAAGTATAACTTTTTTGTTGCTTAATTCAAACTAATATTACCATTTCTTTAAATATTTTGGTGGCTACTTTTAAATTTAAATAAAATTCAAAGATTAACAGTTTGGGATGGAGATGTAAGGGTCATAGCAAAGAGAAAACATGTTGATTTTAATGAGATCCATTGTGATTCCCCATGGGATATAATGTGCCACTCAATTTCCTTTAACCAAGTAATATTGTAATTGAATAGAAATATTTCATCTTCCCATCTATAAATCTAGTCATAGGTGTAGCTATGGACGGTGCAAGGTAACTTTCAAATATGAAAAGGAAGTATAACTTAGAAACAATCATCAATTAAAGTTACACAAGAACTCATTTGAAAAACATGACTAGTTATATAGAAAACCCAAGTTATTAAAGCATCAAGGATAAAATATTTGTCAAAATAATGTATTTCTTGGAGTGGGTAGTAGTAAATAACCTACAAAGATGGGAGTTGAAGATTTCCTCTTTCCATTTTTTATGCATTGTTGGACTTTATCCAAAGGTGGATTAGCAACTGAAAAATAATGTTGAGAATGTTAAAATACTTTTCCTAAATGGATCATGCAACAAATAAGCTTGAGAAACATAATGATAATTTCATCTACATGATGGTGGGGGAATTAGATGACCTTGCACCTCAAAGAAGTAAACTTTTTCATAATCATGAAGCAATAAACTATAGTGTCTATCAAATATAAATGATGCATTGGTCTGCCTTGATGTGAAATTAAATGGCAATGATATCTCTTTCCACTTCCTATCTTTGGTGACCTAATAATAATAAAAAATAAGTAAGAAATTATTTCCAAAAATCTTGACAACAGAGTCAAATAGAGATTATCATTCAACACTAGAAAAGATGGGATAACATAGTAGGTAATTACTTCACCTAATTTCAAACATAGACTAAGAAACCATCATATAAGATGAAATAAGAACTCTAACATATCCCATAATCATTACAATATCAATTAAAAATAATTGAGAAAATTACCTTGATGTGAAATTACACTAGAAGAGAAGAACAATCACAAATGATCATACCATTATCTTTATGCAAAATTGAACATTCTTATTTTGAAATTATATACAAAAATAATTTTTAAAAATGGATGTTTTGTTTCCTTGCCTACCCCTTGGTATTGTACTATATTAATGATTTACTAAGCCACTTCACCACATAGTTTTAGCTAGCATCACCAAGGTCATTATATATGGGATTAGATTAGTTAACATGTTGCAATGTTAAAAAGGTTAAAATATAACAATATTATATGTTTTACATGGTGGAAACCAAGTTGCATCCAAATTAAAGATAGAAAGGTTATCAAGTGGGTTAGTAGTTCAATAATATAGCAAACAAACAAAAAATCGATGGCCTCAAGTTTGAATCCTAGTTTTAAAATATTTTAGAGATAAGTTTAAATTATAACTCATGAGTTAATAAAAGAATAATTATGAGTAAAGCAACACTACTATGTTATTGGAAATTTGGAACTAGTATTTTTCGAGAAAGGGAATTCACCATGAATGATGATGTACCAATTTCCTTGTAGTTATTATCCGTTCAATATGAGGAGACCTCTAGTGGAGCAGCTCTTCAATAGGGAATTGATGTGTATGCTAAGTAGTACATTTATCCTAAGCAACATTTTAGTTGTGTTATTTAGTTTACCATATTTGACAATTTATAATCCACTTCTTTTAATGGAAATTTATATTCCACTTTTAATAATATGATGTTCAAAATCTCTTAGTAGTTTGCAAGGATAAATAGAAACAAAGGGTTCCCAATTGCTATTCACATTTTCATCTACTCCACTAGACAACATTCAGATGAGATTGTTACAATGTGGTTTGTCTGTATGTTAATTGGAAATATGGAATAGAGATACTAGCCCTATGAAATTACTATTACAATTGTTTATAAGGGATTCCTTGCATGATATTTTCTAATCGCCATGCAATAAGCTTGATCAATAGTTATAAAATATTTTTTAATTGCAAGGGTTGGGAATCCTTACATAGAGATCCCTAACTAGTACCCTTGCCTTGAATGCATCAGGTTCAAAGTCTGTGGTAGTATGATTAGGGTACCGAATCTTGTATGATATCCTCGATAGGTAAGTTGCAAGGGTACTAGGATGTTCAATTTGAATTAGGATCGATATTTTTGGGAGGCCAAGTGTGGTATGGATGGCCTAGTCAGAAGATCATCAATATAGGCTTACTATATTATGAGATTAGTTAAGCATCCTCTTACCTACTATGAGGCATTAATAATTGAAGGGAATCGCTAATGAAACCTTGGTCATGGGAATTTGATTGTAGGCCTTTGATAAGCCTTTTGAGGAGAACTACATGTGACTTTGATCTATTTGGAAGTGGGTACGTAGGAAGCCCTTGGGAAAAGGATGTCCCTATGACCTCAAGTCCTTAGGGGGGTAAATCCAAGGGTTAGGGTTGTTCCTGATTGGTTTGACCTTCTCATTTTAGTAGGCTTTGGTTTGAGGCTGAATGAGTACCAAATGGGTATGAAAGAGTTAAGGAAATATAATAGTGTGTATTTAATACATAATATGATTTTATATAGTAAGTGAAGATTGACTACTTTATAATTAATAATTGAATACATGTACATATGGCTGCTAAATTCCATCTTGTAATGGTTCCATGTAACCTTTATGTGTTATGAAAATTGACTCCATATTTAGAGGTCTCTATTTATAGGCCTATGTATCTGTTGATTGTGATTTGTGATTCATGTTATGTATGACCCACCCAAGAGTGAACCTATAGAATATTTGAGCAGTGATAGGTAGTCATTGGACCATGCAAATTACTGATGTCTGGGCTACTACAAGGGACTAGCCAACATTCACTTGGTGCATATAGGTGAAGGTTTCTATGGCTTCTCTGATTACGATTAAGATACGATAATGATTGCATGGGTAGGGACCCATTCGTGCAAGTAAAGATAATCTAGGACTAACCATTGTATCAAGGGGGTTCACTAACAAATGGTGTATGCACATGTGGAAAATATGAGCCATCGGATGAAACAATTAAAATCCATCCCTTTTGTGCATGTCACACAACATTTAAAAATGTATTTTGGTTGGATCGCATGGTGTGTGCGATTGTGCCACGCGTCCTCCAATTCAAGTGGGACCTAATCACCACTATCAACATGGTCTTAGCTGGTGGTAAATCAATGGCTATAATGTACCATCTGATCGAATATGAGCCATAGCACATGTGCCATGTAGAGTATTAAATAATGTTACCTAATGCCATGTGTAGTGTGCGCAATTGCGACATGTGGATTCTGCTAGCAGTGTATGAAGGCTGGATGGGGCCCGTGGGTGATAGACGTGTCTTCTAACTGGGGAAGACACCATTGGTCGATGACTTTCCATGCGATAGCATGGAATTTTCAAATATCTTTGACTCGATCTGAGTCGTCCAAAGGGCCATCTCAATGATTGATCGATGGCTCACATTCAAAGAATAGAATTGGCCATGTGATGGCCATTTAAACACTGAAAAATGTTGAACATTAATGGTGTATGCTCTTCAGAGGATATCAGCCTGATCTCCATGCATGTGAAGAACCACTTTTTGATAATTATGAAGGATGGTACACTGATTTCCATGTACTTGGGAATTAACAGTGATGAAATAGACACCAACAAATAATCACTCGCTCGCTCATGCTTCTTTTGGAACATTGATGATCGACATCATCAATTTGTTCATGAATACGGATGAAGGCTCATCATTTTTCATCACAAAAATTAGGAGTTTGAAATTTTTGTGGCTGGTGATTTCTCTTGTGAAGGTTCTATTTATTGGTGCAAGATGAGTAGGTTGAGCGCTTCTTCACAATTTGTGCGTAGGTTTGCTAGAGTTAATGTTCAAAGGTCAAGTGACGACATGCCATTGCATGAACTAATTAATCTACAAGGCACTCCCAGCCTGAAGATGGAATGCATGAAACCTATCCTAGTGTTTACCAGGTGCAGCTCTTAGCTAAAAGGTCGAGCTACAATTGTAAAGGAGGTGGTGCATGGCAAAGAGAAAAGGTCTATGAAGTTCAAACAGAGATAAAGGGCCAAATTAAGGTACAGTCATGGTTCTTTAGGTAGGAAAAATTATCCCATTGATGTCTCTCATAGCTTTAGTGATAGCGATATAAAGACTGACTCTAATTAATACCAATTCCTTATGTCTCTGACTGAGATGGTTGGTCTAAACGAAGAGGTCCTTGCAATTTCTCCAATTTTTGTGATGGCACCATATGAGGTTGCTAGTTCTAGTGCTGAGAAGTGTGCTAGTAAGGAAGGAGTGGTGGTTTCACCTCTTACTATGGCAAAGATGTGAAGTGGGTGCAACTATCATGGCCCTAGTGTTGGTTCGGTCTCTAGGTGATGGTGTTGGTCATCTAGTTTTTGGATTGCAATGTATTGCTACTGACTGCTTTTTGGTTTCAACGTGGATATGGAAAACAAGGCCTTAACGACATTTTACAATGGGTGGGTTGACATTCGTTAGTTGTTACAAAATTTTGATTCCCCTGTTCAATAAATGATTACATCCAACTGTCTAGAGATTTTGAAATGCTGATGAAATTCTATTTTGGAATGAAATTTTGATGAAATGTAACTGTAATGAGTCTAATGCTTGTTACTCTCTTATGCTATAAAATAGATTTCAAGGCTCATTATAGAGGTCGGATTTTTGAATCTAGAGGGGTGTACATAGGGTATAGTGAACGCATATAATGTGAAATTCTTGATGAATCTGCTAGAAAATTGTCTTGGGTATGGGTTATGCATGAAGTAGTCTTAAATGGTTTTATGCAAATTACTGATATCGAGAAAAATCTACAAACTTAAAGTATGTGATCTCTTGTGTACAGTTATTACAGACTATAAATGAAAATATCAAGCATAGATTCATTTATATTCAATGGTTCATTTGAATGTATGATTTTGTTTCTTGCCTTAGCTCAAAGATTTAATTAAACACTTTGAAGAGAGTCATAGGTCTGTGATAATTGGCTAAGGATTTGGTAAGAAGTGATACTTTAAGTACTGTGAATTTTTTGTGATGTAATGCATTACAAAAAATGGTCCATTCATTTTAGGATTAAATGTTTTGTGTATGACAAGGTATTTCATGCTTGACCCCTCTTGCCCAATTTGATGAGGCACTAGCTTATTTGTCAGGGATTCTTATAATCTAATAAATAAAAAAATACCTATCTATGGATTCAAGGTTTGAACATTACTTAATTCAAATCTTGTTCATTCTGAGATGTAAGTCTCATATATACTAGTGTTCTATAAAGCTTGAAAATAAAACTTATTTCAAATAATCATTACCATGTTCATTGAACATTGCAAACAATATTTAGAGATAGCAAGACTTAAATAAACATCCACATGTATTCCAAAAATGACATTAATCTAATTAAGTTGTAAGTTGAGTTTACATACACCTCATAGGGGTGTTACGAATAATCTATTTCAATGATACAATGCCAAATATACATCAATAAATACATTCATGATTTAGAATTTTCAATTTACAATGGCCTATCAAGCCATTCAAGTATAATGTATGAAGCATATCCAAATAATAGAATATCTAAACCTCATCCACCTTGACACCATCGATCTTCTCGTGCTCAGGCCAAGAGTGTGGTTAAGGCACCTTTTCCACCTAATCACGAAGCACATGACTTACCTGGGTATCTTCCTAACTCAAATAAATCCCTGACCCTGAATAAGGAGCCTAGCAACCTAGAAGAATAAAGCAGGAGGGTACTCTTGATGCATGTCTATTTGCCTATATGCATTCCTAACTAGAAAAACATATTTCTTGCAATCAAGGTGTGGTAGAGGCATAATACAAAATAATCTAGGCTTGTAATCCATCTATTTCAATGGTACATTGCTTGTCCAAGCATAAATAAATATAAAAGGTAGTTTATGAAAATGATAAACTATTGTCTCTATGTACCCACATTCGACATCCTGCCCCAGAAGTTTCCCATAATACAATGTAATTAAATAAAGCACATTTCTCCATGTGTCACATATTGTAGAAATAATATAGTTTCATACATTTCAGGGGAAAACTCATGATAAAGTCTTAGTTTATGATAATTCCATACAAAATATATTTCCACATTCCACTTCACATGTTGCATTGTCTAACTCTATCCAATCAATTCTCATTACATATAAAGATAGTATCTTAATTCACTTCTACATTCCAAAAGATAACATGATTTCAATACCAAAAGGTTTTCATCCAAATAGAAGATAAAGATAATAAAGAGGAGTATAATGGTGGCATGTCCATTTAATCAATAAAGGAAAAGAACAATTGAATACATGGTTTTGTAATTTAAAATAAATTAGACAATTTGATCTTTTAATTCAGATTCTTAAACATCCATCTACTTAGAGAAAAATATTTGCAAGTGTTTACTAATGAAGGAATATCTTTAATTGTAAGAAAATGAAAAGAAAACTATTACATTCAACTTAGATTACTCATTCAGCTGAATCTACACAATCAAAACATCATAGAAATAGACTAGTTGCATTTTATTTTCCAAGTGTACAAATGTATAGACATGTATATGTAAATAAATGTATACGTACTCATATATTGACATATAAAAATATATTTATCATGGAGTAAGTCAATGGCATTTTACAGTAGAAATAAGAGAAGAAGTTATCTCTTTATTTAGAGGTATTCATTTTCATATTTTTTGGAATTTCCAAGAATATGGATTTGATATTTATATATAAATATATATATACATTATATATATTTATATATTTGTTCACCTATATAATTGTAAATATATTCTGATAAAATAATATTATTACAAAAATGAAAATACACATCAAACTGTAGGTATACATATATATTATTAAAATGATAATGATTCACACAAAGAGCAGATTTAATAGATTCCAAATGTCAGGCTCAAAAGGGGTAGGTCACGACGCCTCATGGGGCCATAGCCTATGGGGAGGCGTTGCCTCCACAACGTTGCCTCCCCATTGGGGGGGCATGGTTGGGGAAGCCTCCCCAATACTCCAAAACAATCACAATGAAAGCAACACGATTCTCATGCACGGCCATAATTTAATTTGCATGAACAGTTCAGGAAAAACAGTTATATTTATGTATATAGATTCACATATATATATATATGTATATATATATAGGAAACAACCATGTAAATATATCTATAAATATATATATATATATCTGGGTATATATATAAGTTTTCAATCTAGACTTTCATTTCCAGCTCAAGAATTATAGAAGAAATAAAATGGTGAATGCATACAAGTAAACAAAATAAAATATATTTATGTACACATATTTGTGTGTATATAGATATATGCAATTCCATTCAACAAATGAAGAAATAAGGAAGAAAAGTACAACTGACAAAGTGAATTTCACACAACATACAACTAAATTTTCAATGAACAAAGAATCTCAATGATTTCATTTTCTTCTTTCTCTATGAGGAATTTAAATACTTTGGGAAGAGATTAAAAACTTGGAAAATCGCTTTCCCTTTGGAGATGATTGTTGAAACTCCATCTATAGAATCTCATTTTCTCCTTGCTTCTTCATGTGTATTTCCTTTCCAATTCCAAAACTTATCTTGCATTGCTATAGACAAAGAAAACCCCCATTTCTTTCATCCCCATTTTTCCCTTTTCCCCTTTTTTTTTAACAAAGCAACCCAAAATATTGTATAAAGAAATGGTTCCCCTTCCCATTACCTCATCTCCCATTTTAAATATTTTCCCCCAATTCCCGAGACCTAATCTTGAAATTGAAAATTCAAAAAGAATTTATTTTAACTTTTGTTTCCGAATTAGTATTTATTCTCATTTAATTTATTTTCCAACATTTTCCTACATACAAAAATCTAAATAAACTATTTAATTTTGCATTCAAATATTAAAACATGAGCTTGGAATTCACATTAATTGAAATCAAACAATTATTTTAATCAACCCACTCAATGTTCAATTGCACATGCAATATTAAATTAATTTAGAGTTAATTTTTTCATTCTTTTAATTGCATGCATATATGGATATAAAGAAAATAACCATTTCAAATTATTGATAATAAAACAGTCATCCAAAACACATGCTAAATGCATTTATATGACTCTAAGTGTTTGTGTGTGATCGAGAGTATCATTCCTCCTTTATCTTGCCAAGAGGCTAATCTCCCCTCCTTAGCCACACCCTTGGTCTTCGACCATCTGCCACTCAAGTACACTCAAGCAACCAACATGAGATTAGTATCCAGATAGAATCAAATTGGCTTACTCATGAAATCATACTATAATAAATCTGAATATCACTTTTCCATTTTGTATAATTTCCAAATAAGATAATACTTCATTCTTTGCAAACTTCTACAAAATTAAACACCACATTTATTGTCATTTAATCTACCACACACATGCATGTAATCATGAAGTAAAAACTGCATAAAGTAAAAGTAAGCATCACCAAAATTAGAGACGTGACATCCTTCCCCACTAGGAAGAGACATTGTCTCAATGTTTAAGAGCAAACATACACACTATATAGTCTATATCATCCATATATCAAGAGTCATAAAAGTGCATGAAAGGAAATATCTAGCTAGAATCCAAGGTTTGGAAAAGATCTATCAATCTCATCAGCATCCTCCCATGTTGCGTTGTCCTCAAAATATTGATCCCACTAGATCATGTACTACAATATCTCTCTATTTTAGAACTTAACTTTGCACTTGTCCAGAATCCTGACGAGCTCCACTAGCATCTCCCCTGTATCCAGAACTTGCAAAGCATGCCAATTGAGAAAATGAGTAACATCTGGGTGGTATGGCTTTAGTACAAAGACATGGAAAACATTATGAATGCGAGATAGAGCTGGCAGGAGAGCAAGCCTATAAGCAACGAGATTGAAAACTTCCAAGACTTTGAAGAGCCCAAAAAAGCGGGGAGCAAGCTTTGAATTCTTGCCAAAAGAAATCAAACTCTTCTGTGGGAAAACTCACAGGAATAACTTATGACCCACTGAGAACTGTCTAAAAGTCTTGTTCCAATTGGAAAAACTCTTTTGATGATTAGAAGCCTATTTCAGCTTTTCCTTAATCAATCTCATTTGATCTTCCATTTCCTTAAGCATCTCAGGTCCTATCACAATTTTTTCCTCCACCCTATCCCAACTGAGGCATGATAGGAGTTGTTGTAGGAAAACTCCACTAGAGGTAAGTACTCTTCCCATTTATGTTGCTGCTCCATGCAATATATTCTAAGAAGATCTTCCACCACTTGATTCACTCTCTCAGTCTGACCGTCGGTTTGAGGGTGATATGCAGAGCTGAAATTTAGTTTTGCTCCCCCAAGGAAGAATTTAATGTGGTCCAAAACCTAGAAGTCATACGAGTGTCATGATCGAAAATGATCGTCTTAGGTACTCCATGCAACCTAAAGATCTCCTGAACAAATTTCTTTGCTAACACCAAAGAACCATCTCTCAGGTTTCCAAGAATGAAATGTGCTACCTTTGTTAATTTATCAACCATAACCAGAATAACATCATGTTTGGCCTTAGTCATTGGCAAACCCTCAATAAATTCCATCGTGATCACTTGCCATTTATATTCTAGCACTCTGTGTGGGTACAAAAGTCTTGCCCAATGTACATGCTCAGCCTTAACTCGCTAGCACTCCAAACATCGGGCTACAAATGATATTACATCTTTCTTAAGTCCTAGCCAGAAATATAAGGGTCTAAGTCCCTCAACCATTTTTGACACATTGGAATGCCCTGAATATGGTGCATTATGGAATTCCTCCAATACCAATTCCCTCAAACCATTAGAATTCGGTACATACATTCACCCCTAGTACCTCAAAACTCCATCAATCTCAAACACATAACCATCATACCTTCGATCTGAAGGATTTCGCTCTAGGGCTTGTTTCACCCTTTCAAAATGCTCGTCTCCTACCAGCGTGAGAATTACTTGCTACCTGAAGGTAGATTTTATTGTAACCATGGTGGCTAGATGTTGTCTCTTGCTTAAGGCATCAGCTACCTTGTTTTCATTTCCCTTAATATATTCAATTCCAAAGTCATACTCACTCAAGAATTCCAACCATCATCTTTGGTAAGCATTTAGGTTGGGTTGAGTGAAAATATACTCTAATCCTGCATGATCGGTTTTCAGCTCAAAAGGTTTCTTGAGGAGATAATGCCTCCACATCTGGAGAGCATGCACTATGGCAGCCATTTCCAAGTTGTGTGGTGCATAATTTAGTTTATGTTGTTTCAACTTTCAGGATTCATATGCCACCACTTGAGCTTCCTGCATGAGAACTAATCCCACAACCTCACCTGACACATCAGTTATCTCTTGAAGTGCCCATTTGGATTTGGCACAATCAAGATGGGTGTAGAAGTAAGTTTTTATTTCAACAACTAAAAATTATTCTCACACATGTCACTCCATTAAAGTATCTTTCATTTCTTTTGGAGTGTCGTGATGGGTGCTGCAATGGTAGAGGACCCCTGAACAAACTTCCTATAATAACCCACAAGCCCCATAAAGCTTCGGACTTCAGAATTTTTTTGCGAAGCTAGCCACTCCATGATTGCCTTAATATTTTTTGGATCCACAACTATCCCATCACCAGATATCACATGTCCTAGATAGTGCACCTTGGTTTGATAGAAAGTGCATTTGGATATTTTTCCATAGAGCTTATGGTCTCTCAGACGTTGCAATACTATCCTCAAATTCCTGCCATGCTCCTCCTCTAACTTGGAGTAGACTAATATATCATATAATAAGACCAACACAAAATCATCCAAGAAATCCTAGAAAATGCTATTCATCAAATTCATGAAGGGTTCTGGGGCATTGGTTAATCCAAATGGTAACAATTTGAATTTGTAATGCTCATATCGTGTCTTGAATGTAGTTTTGGAGATATCCTCATCTTTAATTCTCAATTGGTGGTAACCTGATCTCAAATCTATCTTTGAGAATACATTTTCCCCCTTCATTTGGTCAAAGAAATTATATATCCTAGGGAGTGGATACTTGTTCTTTATGGTTACCTTATTTATCATTTTGTAATCAATACATAGTCTCAAGGTCCCATTCTTCTTTTTCCTGAATATGACTGGTGCTCCCCATGGAGACACACTCGGCCTTATACATCCTTAATTAAGTAATTCCTATAACTGAGCCTTCAATTCATACAATTTAGTGATATTCATTCTGTATGGAGCTTTAGACTATGGCTCGGTCCCTGGTAGCAAATCAATGGAAAAGTCAAACACCCATTTAGGAGGCAATTCAGTGAACTTGTCAAGGAATACATCCTGAAATTCCTTCAGTATGGCATAATCATTAGCTATTGCCTCAAGGTTATCAAGATCTGTGGCCTTGATTGCATAGATTACACACCCTCTTCAACACTCCTTCAATTGCATGGAAAAAAATTACCTGAGTTCTAAAGGCATTTTAACACCATAGATATCCACCTGATTTCCCAGATCATCTAAACACGTTATGATTTTCTCCTCATAGTCAACAAGGGCCTTATGTTCCGTAAGCCAATTTATCCCTAGAATCACATCATATGACCCCAAAGGTTCTACATATAAATTGACCTGCATCACGAAACTAGGAAGTTTGAGTTCATTGCAGGCTAGGCATTGCTCTACCTTTTTCTCTACCTAGTTACCATACTAAACTTTCCATGTATTAGCCATATAATCCAGTTTAACAAATAATTTAGAAATGATATGAGGATCAAAAAAACTATCAGTAGCTCGTGTATCAATCAAAATAGAAACCGGACATCCAAAGAGCTTACTCGACAACTGGATAGGTGTAGCCTGATAGTTAGCTTGGTGATTTTCAACCGTCGCATGAATATGATGTTGGTTCTTGTTCTTCTGATTGTTTCTCTGAGGGAACACACTGGCATAATGCTCTCTACCACATGTATAGAAACCTCTATGGGGTGCTCTAGGCATGTCAGAACCATCTCTCCTATTATTATTGTTATTATAATTAGCCCTCTTATTATTGTTCTAGTTCCCATCATGGTGATCCTGGGAATTGTTACCCCTTTTTAGATTTTTGATCTACCTATTGTTCTTGCCTTGGTTATGCTGATTTTGATTATTGTTATTCTGATGGTTTCCCTATGACATCCTCTTAGCATCCCTATTTCTCTTGTAGTTTGCAACCTGCTGAAGCTTTTGTTCCTATTTAGTGGCTTTCTCAAAAGCTTCATCCATGGTGGAAGGGTTATGTATATCCATCTCAACTCCTATTTGAGGCCTAAGCCCCAGAATAAACTTACGAACCCGAAATTGTTCATCCAGTTGGTAATGGGTACATATTTAAGTAAATGAGAAAATCTTTCCCAGTACTATGTCACTGCCATTCCTCCCCATGTGAGAGTTTGGAATTTAGTCATCTTTTTGTCGAAATAGGACTATGATAGCCACCTTTTTCTGAACAATTGTAGGAATTTCTCCCAAGTCACCTTACCATGCAAGAATTGTTTTTCAGCTTTTTCATTCTCCCACCAAGTGGCAGCTTCACCGGTGAGTTGGTACAAACCCCACTCATCCTTAGTTTTATGCGATAGATTCCACAAGGAAAATCATTTCTCCATTTCAATTATCCAAGATTTTGCTTTGTCTCCAATTATTTTACCATCAATTATTGGTGGGGTGACCTTTTTAAGGTCCTTACCCAACTCTTGAGCCACCTTGCTTAACCTTTTAGGGTTTTCTCCAGTCTCAGGTTGCTCAACATTTGTATTCTCCTCGTTCCCACCAAAGTTTGGTCGTTGCGGACCCCTATGCCTATCTTGCTCCAGGCTATGAATCTTGGTCTCCTGTTGATTCAACAGGGCTAGAATATGATCCAACCTATCATTTGTATCACCTCGAGACCCACCCGCACAGTTCTCACGTTGATAGGTTCTAAAATCCATGGAGTTATTCTAGAACACACAAGACCAAGACTAGTTAGGCATAGGTCCTAGAGTTTAACCTAGACGCTCTGATACCAAAATGTCAAGGCCAAAAATAAAACTTATTTCAAATAATCATTCCCATGTTCATTGAACATTACAAGTAAGATTTAGAGATAGCAAGAATAGAATAAACATTCCCATGTATTCCAAAAATGACATTAATTTAATTAAGTTGCATGTTGAGTTTACATACACCTCATAGGGGTGTTACGAATCCTCTATTTAAATGATACAATTCCAAATATACATCAATAAATACATTCATGATTTAGAATTTTCAATTTACAATGGGATATCAAGCCATTCAAGTACAATGTATGAAGAATATCCAAACAATAGAATCTCTGAACCTCATCTACCTTGACACCATCAGTCTTCTTGCACTGAGGAAAATAGTGTGGTTAAGGCACCTTTTCCACCCAAACATGAAGCACATGACTTCCCCGGGTTTCTTCCTAACTCAAAGAAATCCCCGACCTTGCATAAGGAGCCTAGCAACCTAGAATGATAAAGCAGGAGGGTACGCTTGATGCATTCTTGTTTTCCTATATGCATTCCTAACTAGGAAAACATATTTCTTGCAATCAGGATGTGGCAAAGACATAATACAAAATAATCTAGGATTTTAATCCATCTATTTCAATGGTATATTGTTTAGACATGCATAAAGAAATATAAAAGGTAGTTTATGAAAAGGATAAACTATTGTCTTTGTGTACCCACATTCGGCATCCTGCCCTAGAATTTTCCCATAATACAATATAAGTAAATAAAGAACATTTCTCCATGTGTCACATATTGTAGAAATAATATAGTTTCATACATTTCAGGGGAAAAATCATGATAAAGTCTTAGTTTATCATAATTTCATACAAAAGATCTTTCCACATTCCACTTCACAGTTTGCATTGTCTAACTCTATTTGATCAAATCTCATTACATAGTGTTATGCCTTGCATAACCACCCCATCTTTTGCCTTGGTCAAAATGGGTCTCCCTTTTTGTAGTGTTTGTACTTAGTTGTTTTTGAAACAAAGTTTGGAGTCTTGTTTTGCCAATACTTTGTTTTTCTTTTGTTTCTCTGTCGGAATTGGAACCGGAACTGAATCGGGTTCTGGAAGTTCTTTTGAAAATTGTTTTGGTTTCCATCCTGACAATCTTTTGTTTATGTCTTTTGTTTTTTCTTGAGCAGAACCGAAGCCGGAGTGGGTGTTAAGTTGTTTTTTTTATTGAAAGTTGCAAAATCATGATCAATTATGATCCCGCCTCCGCTATTTTGACTTTTGGTTTTGGTCTTGTCTTTTGTTTAGTTTTATTATGTCGGTCTTTTGTTTTGCTTTTTGTTTTTGATTTTGTTTTATGTTTAGTTGGCAAACCCGGATTCAGAATTGGAATGAAGTGTGGAAGTTTCTTAAAAGTTTTGAATCAGTTTCTATTTTAGTTCTGCCCTCGCCATTTTCTGGATCGTTGACTTTTTGACTGAAGTCACACTATTGTGAAGTGTTGGTTCTCTTTCAGTTTCGACTCCATGTTAACTACGTGTTAATGCATTAATGATAGTTGGTCGTGTAGGTAGAAATCTTCATTTTTACCTTCATTTAAGGATTAAACGAGTCATTATTATCATTATTAAGAGATTAAAGAACACGAAAGAGCAGCGACAGAGTTCATTTGAGTGAAAAGATTGAAGGAGGAGAAGATTGTTGCGAGCAAATCAAATTTGAAGATAGCTGGGTCAATGGGCCAGAAATAGATACATTACAGCAAGTCTTCACTAGCTACGATGAGTTCATGGCAGATCCAGCTTTGCATGCATGAATCTTGGCATGCATGAATTTTTTCTCTTCCTTGCATGTTGCATGCATACCACACTGACAGTCTTGGGGGTGCATGACTTCTTTTCTCTTCTATCTTCTATTCTCTAGTTAAACTGAACGTCTAATGTAAGAACTCAAGATCAAATTGATATGAGTTTCCAAGAAAGTTGTTGTTCCTAAAAAGGTGGATAGCCTAAAATAGAAGTGAAGTTCAAAATTTTTGTATAATCTATAAATACCCGATGGGTATCATATTGTAAAGGGCGGCTAATTGAGAATTGGATTGGCTTACGTAATGCTAGGAGATAGAATTTTGTAGTGATTTTACAAAGATACATTGTACTTGATCTTTTACAATTAATAGAATTATAGGGTTTCTCGAAATATGGTATTTAGAATTAAATTGTTTGTTTGATAAGGCTGATAATTTATAATCTATCTGTATGCAGTGATTGTGTTGAACATAAGAGTTTCTTGAATGATGAAAGTCATTTGAAGGAATCAAATTTAAGGATTATCTTATTAGATTATCATTTAGTTGAAATTATTAAAAAATTTGTTGATCTATAATCTTGATGATGAATGAATGTGTGTTCTTTTAAAACCCTTGAAATATTTGTGAGAGTAATTGTGAAGTTAATTAAGCACCTAAAATGTATGCAGTGGTATAGATTATGCTATAGATTGTGTCATCTTATGGTTTAATGATCTATTAGGAAACATTCATTGTTGAAGGTATATGTCCAGATACTAGATAAATTTGATTCATACTTACTGGTTTACCCCTTTGTCCTATCTTTTTCTTTTATTTAAAAACCCCATTGATTTACTAAAGCAGTCAGTAAAATGAGTCATTGCTTGAATTTTTTGTTACCAGCATAGGCCCCTTGAATATTACAATTGCATGAACCGATTGAGTGACACCAGACAGTTGAGAACCAACTACCAGGACCTTTGGTTTTAGGCTACTATATGTTGTCTTTCTTTTTTAGGAGAAATAAAATATAAATATTTTGTTTTAACGTTGTTTGTGTCATCTTCACCATCAACACATAGCAAGACAATATCTTAATTCAATTCTACATTCCAAAAGATAACATGATTTCAATACCAAAAGGTTTTCAGCCAAATAGATGATAAAGACAATAAAGAGGAGTATAACAGTGGCATGTCCATTTAATCAATAAAGGAAAAGCATAATTGAATACATGGTTTTGTCATTTAAAATAAATTAGACAATTTGATCTTTTAATTCAGATTCTTAAACATCCATCTCATTTAGGAAAAATATTTGTAAGTGTTTACTAATGAAGGAATATCTTTAGTTGTAAGAAAATGAAAAGAAAACTATTACATTCATCTTAGATTACTTATTTAGCTGAATCTACATAATCAAAACAACATAGACATAGACTATTTGTATTTTATTTTCTAAGTGTACAAATGTATAGACATGTATATGTAAATAATTGTATATGTACTCATATATTGACATATAAAAATATATTTATCATGGAGTAAGTCAATGGCATTTTACAGTAGAAAGAAAAGCAGAATTTATCTCTTTTTTTAGAGGTATTCATTTTCATATTTTCTGAAATATGGATTTGATATTTATATATAAATATATATATATTTGTTCACCTATATAATTGTAAATATATTCTGATAAAATAATATTATTATAGAAATGCAAATACACATCAAACTATAGGTATACATATATATATATATATATATATATATATATATATATAATTAAAACGAAAGATTCGCGCAAAGAATGGATTTGATAGACTCCAAATGTTAGGCTCAAAAGGGGAAGGCTGGCCTTGATAGGCCGCGACCCCTCACAGGGATGCAACCTATGGGGGAAATAACCTCCCCACCGGACATAGCCTGTGGGGAGGTGGTACCTCCCCAGTGGGGGGGCACGGTTGGGGCAGCCTCCCCAATACTCCAAAACAATCACAATAAAGGAAGCATGATTCTCATGTGCGGCCATAATTTAATTCGCATGAACAGTTTAGGAAAAACAATTATATTTATGTATATATATATATACAGGAAACAACCATGTAAATATATGTATAAATATATATATACATATATATATATATATATGTGGGTATATATATATATAAGTTTTCAATCTGGACTTTCATTTCTAGTTCAAGAATTATAGAAGAAATAAAACAGTGAATCCATACAGGTAAACAAAATCAGATATAGTTATGTATACATATTTGTGTGTATATAGATATATGCAATTCTATTCAACAAAAGAAGAAATAATGAAGAAAAGAACAACTGACAAAGTGAATTTCACACAACATACAATTGAATTTTTAATGAACAAACAATCTCAATGATTTCATTTTCTTCTTTCTCAGTGAGGAATTTTTATACTTTGGAAAAAGATTAAAAACCTGGAAAATTGCTCTCCCTTCAGAGATGATTGTTGAAACTCCAGCTATAGAATCTCCTTTTCTCCTTGCTTCTTCATGTGTATTTCCTTTCCAATTCCAAAACTTATCTTGCACTGCTACATACAAAGAAAACCCCCATTTCTTACATCCCCATATTTCCTTTTTCCATTTTTTTTTACAGAGCAACCCAAAAGATTGTATAAAGAAACGGTTCCCCTTCCCGTTACCTCATCTCCCATTTTAAAGATTTTCCCCCAATTCCCGAGATCTAATCTTGAAATTGGAAATTCAAAAGGAATTTATTTTCTCTTTAACTTTTGTTTCCGAATTACTATTTATTCTCATTTAATTTATTTTCCAACATTTTCCTAAATACAAAAATATAAATAAACTATTTAATTTTGCATTCAAATATTAAAAAATGAGCATGAAATTCACATTAAATGAAATCAAACAATTATTTTAATCAACCCACTTAGCGTTCAATTGTACATGCAATATTAAATTAATTTAGAATTAATTTTTTCATTCTTTTAATTGCATGCATATATGGATATAAAGAAAATAACCATTTACAATTACTAATAATAAAATAATCATCCAAAACACATGCTAAATGCATTTATATGATTCTAAGTGTTTGTGTGTGATCAAGAGTATCATTCCTGCTTTATCCTGCAAACAGGCTAATCTCCCCTCCTTAGCCACACCCTTGGTCTTTGACCACCTGCCACTCAAATAAACTCAAGCAACCAACATGAGATTAGTATCTAGATAGAGTCAAATTGATTTACTCATTAAATCATACTATAATAAATCTGAATATCATTTTTCCATTTTGTATCATTTCCAAATAAGATAATACTTCATTCTTTGCAAAATTCTAAAAAAATTAACACCACATTTATTGTCATTTAATCTACCACAGACATGCATGTAATCATGAAGTAAAAACCACATAAAGTAAAAGTAAGCATCACTAAAAGTACAAACGTGATATGTTCCTATCAACTTAGTGGATTATTTGTGTAAAGGCCAGCCAAGCCTTTGATAAATAATGTATGTTTTCAATTAGTAGGGACAAATTTGTGTGATTGAAGTGTTCTTGAGGTTTTCAATATCAAATGAACACAGTAAGGAATACCCTCCTTGGTCCTATAGAGCCTAAAGAGTAGGGGTAGGTGCCTGAGAAGCCTTACCTATCATGTTGGCCACTAGTTTTTGGTGATCCTTGAATACTGAGGTTGGCTACCTCTTAGAGGGCTCTAGAGCTTAGCTGGAAAAAACACCAATAGAAATGGCGAATCCATTGGGGAGAACTCTAAGAAATTTATAAAAGAAATAATCCTAGGCACAGATTGTAATACCACAGAGTCAAGTATTTGGTGGATTTGAATATTTTTTTCAGATATTGTAGTTTTGAGAACCTCAAAAGGCTTTGGTTGTTCTAAGATTCTAAGAGTTTATGAGTGACTCCGTTGGTGGAGACAACCCATAATGAGATTTATCTTTGAAATAAATTTCATATTATTTGAAGTTTAGTCCTCTATGAAAAGAGGTGGTGACTTTGTCTACATAATTTGTTGAAGAAGTGAAGACAATTCCTAGAGTTGCAAAATTTTTTGTTGGGACAAAAGGTTGACAGTTGCTGCAAATTTCTAGGTACTCTCATAAATTTAAAGAAAGCATTATTATGTTTGAAAGCATTTTATGAGAAATCTTCAAGACTTGAGATGATAAATGGTTCCCTATTAGATAAAATTGCATCAAGAAAGGGAATAGTATTAGTTCTTTTCAAATACTTCTAATTGTATAATGTGTAATGTCAGTAATGATATGAGAAGTATGTTATACTTTTGAATTCTACCCTTGAGAGGATTTCCCTATGAAATATCAAGTAAAAATATGCAGGGCAAACGTTTTTTGTCATGTACTCAAAGGGATTTTGTTATTGAAAGATATATGCCATCATATTTTAGTGGTATTAAAGGTTTTCCGAACCTAATTCCTAAAAATGTTAGGAAATATTTGCCCAAAATCAGAGGGCAAAGTTAAAAATCAGCTTCTAAGAATTTGCATACATTTATGGATTTGATGGGAGATTATGAGGTAAACCATGAGGATGTTGTCATGAAACATTTTGTTTAGTCTTTGAAGGATGATGCTAGAGATTGGTTCTCATATTTACCAACATTTTTTGTTTCTTCATGGAATCAATTTAAGATAGCCTTTGTAGAACAATTTGGTGAAAGGGTAAATCCAGGTGTGGTAGAGAAAAACTTTATGGAAATACATAAAAATGAAGATGAATTGGTCCCTACTTTCAATCTTATATTTACAAAAGAAATAAGGGATATTCCACTATAATGAGGATGATGACCCATGTTGTGATGAAAGGTATGATGTGTCTGAATTAGGCTCTTGGGAGGTATTGAAGGATGAAGAGCTTGATGAAGTCCAAATGATTGCACCATCAAGTGATTCGATCAATAGCTATGATTTTAATGTTAGTAATGTGCAATCCTTTATTGATAATCAAGATATTGAAAATATATTTTATGATTTCTAGTCTGAGGGATCTTAATGTAGTCTTACTATTGATGAATTCTCATGTTGTGGTGGTTGTGATGATACAGAGTCATGTCTCTCCTTTATTGAATATGAATATCCCTACCAAATGAAGGGAAACCCTTTTTTAGAAGTTTGCAAGGATTCTAGGTGTAATGATAGGCTGCAAAGGTTACACTCTCATATAAAAGGGGTATAAGTTTCCTGGACAGAAATGGATGTAATAGAAAACCCTCTTTTTGATGAACCTTTATCTGTGTCAGTTGCTAAAAATGAGTTCCCTGGTTGGTCCAGGGATAATCCTCTTTTTGAGGATTCTAATGATGCTTTGGATGTATGGTCAGGGTTGACTATGAGTAGTGCATTAGCAAGTTTATTGGTGTTATGAAAATTTCACATTTGGTACTACTATGGAGGATGAGATTTAAGATCAAGAGGAGATTAGGGTTCTTGAGTGTTTCTCCTAGGAGAATGGTCCTTTTCATGAAAAAAATTGAAAATACATCAGTCACAAGAAGAAGAGAACTTTGAGTTTAATATTAATGAAGGATATGAGGAAAAATATGTCACTATTTAATGTTTAAATGTTGGGTCTAAATGAAAATTCTTAGAGAATGATGTGTGCACTAATGAAGAAAGAGCCTCAACAATTAGTGCTCGAGCCTGCATATTTTGATGCATAGATAGATTATGAATTGGCTTTGAGGCTCACCAATGATGAATGGAAATTTGGATCATGTGTTGGGCAGCCAAATGATGTTGTGTATGATATCAACCAACATGAGTATGTGGTTGAGTTTTTTGCTGATGCTCCTCATCTTTTGGGCATCATTATGAATTTATATAAGGTAGTGTGAAGACCTTCTTGAATCTGTCTCTTTCTTATCTAATGCTTCAAGAGACTATGGGCCTAGTTTGATGCACAATGTTCTTGAAGTCTTTAAATGTGATATGCAGAGTGAATATGATCAAGTGGAATATGTATGTTTCCTTTTTCCACTTCAACTTAACAAGATTGAGGTTGGTAAATAAGGTAGTGCTAAGGCATGTGGGATCATTGGTATCCATCATAATGATGCAGGTTATTGGGAATTTTCTAGTATGAGTACTTATCCAGTGCAGGTATGGGTATGTGTAGGATCATCATGGGAAAAACATGCCCTTAAGTGGCAATAAAATTCAGAAAATCAGAGTTGGGTAACTTGACATAATAATTTGAATAAGTTATCTATATTATTTCAAAAATATGTAAGAATAGAATCTATAGAAAATTGAATGTAGTTTCTAAACTACTAGGTTTATTTATTTGGTGAAAATTTGAAATTTCAATGCAGTAGTACTTAAATTTCAAAGAAAAAATAAGAAGTAGGTGTCTGTCTGACCACCCTAACCACAATAAAATGATAATATTTTTTTATAATATTTTAGATATAAGTAGGGGACTCATGTCCTAATGTGATACATATTTTTTTGTAATTTTTTTCCAATTAAATAATTAATTATGAATTTTTTATTACAACTTTTAAAAAATATAAAAACTCGTATGTTTGACTACCGTAACTTGGTCAAAACTTCATGAAATTCAATTCTTTTTTTTTTAATCCTATAGTATGTGAAACATAGAATGTGATGCATATTTTGGATTCAAAAAATATGATACCATTTGAAAGCTATAGATTTTTTTCAATCAGCCTATCAATCAGGACTTTAGTTGTAATTCAAATAGAAAATGAATAATAATTATTTATTAAATTTAAAGTAAAGCATAATTTATATTAGTAGAAAGCTGAGAATCTCCTTTAAAAACCCTTTTCATTTCATCGATTTTGGGTAAAAAAAAGTCATCAGCGACATGGGCCATCATATCACTTAGATATCGCCACTTTTTGGCCCATCATGATCTTGCACATACCCATACGTGAAAGAAAGGCCCTTGACAAAGAAAATATTTGGCTTCAATGCTTGGAAACTCTTGATGCACCAGGCTTACAAATTGAGGCTAGTGGAATTGGATGAAATTTCCTAATAGAGGAAACTTTGTACATTCATGTAAATTCTTGTTTATAGGTGTGGTTTGTTTCTTTCTTGTTGTGTCTGCTTGTCTTGTCCAGGAAAGCTCTTGTTTTGGTTTTTTGGACTAGTTTGCTTCTACCTAAGATTTGGATTCTCACCATACCCACTAGGGGTATGTGTCCTCGAGCGGGAGCCACTGACAGAGCTTTAAAAAATTGACATTTTTTGGTTATTTCCTTGAAATTTTTAATAATCTTTCACCCTTGTTTTGATAGGATCTATGCTAGGGTTTTAGGGTCTGATACCCTTGTTTAAAACTTTGCAAAGCTTAAACCTTTGTGTTATTTTTCTGTGTTGACCCCCTATATTAGGTTAATGGTTGTCCTAGTTAAAACCTATGTCATCTTGCCCATTGTCATTACTGACCCCTTTGCTTAAGCCCGCTGGTCATCGGGTGTTTGTTAAATTTTAAATATTTCATGGTCGACCTGAAATATTCTTCCCTTTTTCAACTTAAGTCTTAAGTCCTAAATGTTTTCATTAAGGGGTTGTCACCTATTGCCTAGCCCATGGCCCTTTCTTTATAACAAATGGTGTATTCACATGTGAAAAATACAATCCATCAAATGAAACAAGTAAAATACAGCCCTTGCGCACACGTTGTGCAACATTAAAAAAATGTATTTTGGTTGGGCCACACAATGTGTGCAATTGCACCATGTGTCCTCCAATTCAAGTGGGACCCAATCCCCACTATCAACATGGTCTTATCTAGCGGTAAATCGACAACTCTAATGTACAGTCTGATCGAATCTGAGTCGTAGTGTGCATGCCATGAAGAGTATTAAATAATGTTACCTAATGCCATGTGTAGTGTGCTTTATTGTGACACATGGATTATGCTAGTGGCGTATGAAGGCTGGATGGGCCCCTTGAGTGATAGACGTGTCTTTTGACTAGGAAAGACACCATTGGTCGATGACTTGCCATGTGACAACATGGAATTTTCAAATATCTTTGAATCAATCTGAGTCGTCCAAAGGGCCATCTCGGTGATTGATCGATGGTTCACATTCAAAGAATAGAACTGGCCATGTGATGGACATTTATACAGTGCAAATGGTGAACATTAATGGTTTATTCTCTTCAGAGGATATCAGCCTAATCTTCATGCATGTGAAGAATCAATTTTTGGTAATTATGAAGGATGGTACACCGATTTCCATGTACCTAGGAATTAACAGTGATAATGCCAGGGAATAATCACTCACTCGCTCGTGCTTCTTTTGGAGCATTGATGATTGACATCATCAATTTTATCAAAAATATGGATGAAGGCTCATAATTTTTGTCACAACAATCAGGATTTTGAGATTTTTTGTGGTTGGCAATTTCTCTTGTGAAGGTTTTGTTTATTGGTGCAATATGAGAAGGTCGGGCGCTTCTCCATCATCTATGTGTAGGTCTACCAAAGTTAATGTTCAAAGTTTAGGTGATTACATGCCATTGCATAAATAGAGTAATCTTCAAAGTGCTCCCAACCTAAAGATGGAACACACAAAGCTTTTCCTAGTGGTTACTAGGTGTAGCTCTCGGCTAAAAGGCTGAGCTACGATTGCAGAGGAGACGGTGCGTGGCAAAGAGAAAATGTCTACGAAGTTCGAGCGGAGATCAAAGGCCAAATTAAGGTAAGTTTATGGTTCTCTGGGTAGGCATAATTCACCCATTGATGTATTTGATAGCTCTAGTGATAATTATATAGAGACTGACTCTAATTACGACCAATTCCTTATGGCTCTAACTGAGATGGTTGGTGTGAATGAAGAGGTCCTCACAGTTTCTCCAATTTTTATGATGGCATCATGTGAGGTTGTTGGTTCTAGTGTTGAGAAGTGTGCTATTAAGGAAGAAGGAGCAATGGTTTTTCCTCCTACTATGGCAAAGATGCAAAGTGGGTGCAAGTACTATGGCCCTGGTGCTGGTTCAGTCTTTGGGTGATGGTGTTGGTCATCTGGTTTTTGGGTCACAATGTGTTGTTGCTGACTTCTTTTTGGTTTCAACGTGGAAATGGACAACAAGGCCTTAACAAAATTTTGGAATGGGTCGGGTGACACTAGCTGGTTACAAAATTTTGATTCCCCTATTCGGTAAATGATTACATCTAACCATCTAGAAATTTTGAAATATGGATGAAATTATGTTTTAGAATGAAATTTTGATGAAATGTAACTATAATGAGCTTGATGCTTGTTGCTCTCTTATGCTATAAAAGATATTTCAAGGCTCATTACATAGGTCAGATTTTTGAATCTTGAAAGGTCTACGTAGGGTATAGTGAACGCATATAATAAAAAATTGTCTTGGTTATGGGTTATGTATGAAGTAATCTTAAATGGTTTTATGCAAATTACTGATATAAAAAAAAATCTATAAAATTAAAGTATGTGCTCTCTTGTCTATAGTTGTTACAAACTATAAATGAAAATATCAAGCATAGTTTCATTTATCTTCAATGGTTCATTTGAATGTATGATTCTATTTCTTTCCTTAACTCAAATAGTTAAGTAAACACTTTGAAGAGAGTCATAGGTCTATGATAATTGGCTAAGGATCTAGTAATAAGTGATACTTTAAGTACTGCAAATTTTTTGTGATGTAATGCATTACGAAAATGGTCCATTCGTTTCAAGGTTAAATATTTTGTGTATGATAGGGTATTTCATGCTTGACTCCTCTTTCCCAATTTGATGAGGCACTGGCTTATTTGTCAGGGATTCTTATAATCTAATAAATCAAAAAATGTCTATCTATGCATTCAATGTTTGAACATTACTTAATTCAAATCTTGCTCATTTTGAGATGTAAGTCTTGTATATAGTAGTGTTCCTAGAAACTTAGTGGGTTATTTGTGTAAAGGTTAGCTAAGCCTTTGATAAATAATGTATGTTTTCAATTAGTAGGGACAAATCTATGTGATTGAACTATTCTTAAGGTTTTGAATATCAAATAGAAATAGTAAGGAACACCCTCCTTGGTCCCACAGAGCCTAAAGAGTAGGGGTAGGTTCCTGAGAAGCCTTACCCATTGTGTTGGCCACTAGTTTTTGGTGATCCTTGAATATTGAGGTTGGAAACCTCTTAGAGGGCACTGGAGCTTAGCTGGAAAAAAAACCAACACACTACATGTTGAATCACCAAAAAAAGCTCGTAGCAAATATTGATTCGTTGAATGATCTCCTCAACAAAGTAGCCTTAATGGTTTGATTAGCCCAATGGGTCATGATATTAAGTGAGTACGATATTCAGTATGTTGAGTGAAAGGAAATAAAATAACAATTCATATCCGATCAACTTGCAAATGCATCCACAACATCAGATCATCCATTGATATCCAACTTCCCCAATGAGTCTATATTCACATTAGATACTATATTCTCCTTAATGAGACACAATACCAAAGTCATTTTGAATAGCCTTTTATTGTACTACTAATATAGAAGAATATGAGGCACTACTCATAAAAATTTGTATGGTCATTAAATAGACAATAAATAACCTTCAAGTCTTTGGTGATTCATAGTTGGTTATTTGGTAGATCAATGATGATTATGACACAAAGAATGAGAAAATTACTCCTTACAAATGAATGGTTGAAAACTTTAAGTAGTAATTTGATGATATCATCTTTTGGGATGTCTTGAGAATCCAAAATAAGGCCATTGATGCAATGGCCACAATAAGATCTCTCTTGGACATTTGAAAAAATGTACTGCAATATATGATTTCTTGGTAGAATAACTATTGATCCATACCTTTGATATCCTTGAATTCGAGATGGTGTGCAAAGTTTTTGGTCCCAATTCCCCTTGGAACAAAGATGTCTATAATTACTTACATACCGAGTTATCCCCCTTGACTTGTCCACCAGTCAATGCAAAACCTTTTTTTTGTAAGACCTGTAAATATGTTATCATTAGCTACACCCTTTACCATCGAATCTTGGATAACACCCTCCTTATATGTCTTTATTCTGATGAAGCACAAACAACCTTAAGTGAAGTACATGAGGGTATATGAGAAGCTCACTCAAGTGGTCCTACTTTAGCCAAGAAGATCATGCATGTTGGATACTACTGGTCCAATATGGAACGTGATACATACCACTTTGTTAAGAAGTGTTGACACTGTCAAATACACAAAGATCATGTACACCCACCAGCCCTAGAAATTTAGTCAATCACGTCACCATGGCCTTTCTCTTAGTGGGGAATTGAAATCAAACATAATATTCATGCCACCTCATCCAATGGCCATAAATTCATTATCAGGGCAACCGAGTATTTCACGAAATGGATTGAGGCTATCCAAGCTATGACATACATTATTAGTAAATAGATATCTAAATTTATCCTCAATTATATCATATGTTGATATGGTTTCTTGTAATCCATTGTCACATATAACGGTTGTCCCTTCAAGAATCAGGATGTCTATGAATTGTGTGACAAGTTCCATATTCAACACCACTTCGCCACTCCATATTTCCCCCAAGGTAATGGCCAGCCTGAGGTGTCTAATAAAACCATCATCAAAATCCTGAAGAATAATTTTAATGATGTTGGTCATGACTGGCACCTACAACTCAATCCCACCTTATGGGCCTACCAAACTAGTATCCACAACCACATAAGAGCCACACTATATTTCCTAGTCTTTGGTTTTAATACCATCCTTCCTATTGAGGTCAAGTTAACTTCCTTGAGGGTATCCATGTATGGGATTATTGATGATTAAGAGTATCGGGTATCTAGGTTTCATGAGTTGGAGTTGTTAGATGAGTGGAGACAAAATAAATTGGCCCACCTTCAAGCTTATCCAAATCATCTTTGTTACAGCTATAATAAGAAGGTTCTAATCAGATATTTTGATATTGGTGACTTGGTCTTAATGGGGAATCCTACAAACTAAGTAGAGTGAGAGAAACTTGGGAAGTTTCAGCCTAATTAGATGGATCCTTACATCATAACAACAAAATATGGATCTATTTCTTACCAAATTTCTACAATTGAAGGCAAACCATTAATAGATTCTATAAATAGCTCACATCTTCTTAAGTTATACACCTAGCTTTCAGAGAGCCTCATAAAAATAAAAAATACAAATAAAAAATCAATGTGAGCAAGAATGCATTTATTCTTCCCAGACAAGCAATTACTGAATTTCCTAGAAAGATATGAGGGATCTCGGTGATCACTCCCTTTACTTATTGATATTTCTTTTCCTTTCACTCACTTTGGGTGGAGTGGGCACCACTAATTCAGTACAGGTTGTAGTAGCACCATTGATAAGGGCCACTGCCTTTTGTTTGTGTTCATCAATCCTCATCATCTTGAGGAAAGGAATGAAGAATTTTACTTGACTAAGTAATTGAAACATATCAATAGGAGTATATTTAGGTAATTCAATCAAGAGCATTCCTTGTTTTGTAATTCTTTCCTTTTGTTGATTTTTAGCTATCTCAACTCTAGGCTTGGCATCTTTCCTTGTAACTTAATAATTCTACTTTTGTTCCTTTGTTTTCATAGCAGGGGTCTTGAGCTCTCCATCTTTTTTGGTTTATCAACCTTTTTAGCCCAAACCTTATCTCCCTTTCCTTCCTTAGCTTTGACTGCTACTGCTTTACCTTTAGAATTTTTCTCTTTGCCTTTGACATTTTTCTCCTTAATGAAAAGACCAACATGACTACCTTGTTCATCACTAACTGTTCTATTCCTTTGGTGATATGAGCTTCTGGCTTGAGAAACCAAAGCCACCACATATCTTTCAATCTCTTCATCTGAAAGTCTTCTTAGGGACACATCATCTTCAATTGCTTCCAGATTATGTACTTCATTATCACTGTCAACATCCTCCTAAGAGATAACTTGCTGATGATATGCATTGGAAATTTTCCTCTGGTCATCTACATATATTTCATGAGACTCTATATCAGATGAGCATTCATTGTCAACAAAATTAGAATCATCCATAATCATATTTACATCAATATCTTCCTCACTTGGTTGGTCACAATCCTCAAGTGCATCTTCATCAACTTCAACCATCTGTGCAATTGCACATTCATGAGGAGAATGTGGCATTTGACAAACCATACACCAAGGAGTTTCATCAGCAAAATTTCTTGAATTCTTTTGTAAAGGATATGAAGGAACCTTGTTTTGAGCATTTCTCTTGTTATTGGGGATAGGCTTCCCATTATGCTAGTTGGTATTATATGGATGATCCTACAACCGAGAAGGTATTTCATTCCTATGATGATTTTTTGACTGAGCCTTATCTTGCTTTGCAATCCTGTCATTCATACTTTTCATGAAATTGTCACTTATCTCAAGAGTACCTCCTTTAGCACTAGAATTTTTATCCTCATTTTTTGGAGTTCTAAGGATCTTCACATCATCTATTCTCCTAACTTTACTATTTTCTCTACTAATGTTATCAATATGGACAACCATCTTATAAGCCTCTCTCAACGTCTAAGGATTCTTATCTAGTAAGCGATAGCTCATCTTTACATAAAAGGAATTGCAATAATTCACGAAGCACACATTATCCTTCAATTGTAAATAAGGAGGCAACCTTTTCATAGCCTTTTGGAACCTCATATTAAAATCAGCCACATACTCATTTGAACCTTTAGCAATGTTATTAAATTAATTCAATAAATAAATTGAATTAGTTTTATCACCATATTTCTCTCTAAATAGCCTTTTGAATTTCTCCCAGGAGCCAATACTCTTAGAAGGTAAACTTATGTACCATTCTCAAGCATCTTCAATGAGAAATTGCATAAATAAATTCATCATTACATCCTCTACTTCTACCTCAAAATCGTCCATGACATTAGGGTGATCCCACAATACTGGTTTACAATTTTTCGCTAAACTAGAAACTCAACTGATTTTTTCTAACTAAATCTTCACTTTCAAGCACCTACAGTGGCTAAACCATAAGGAATTTGAAGATGATGCAAACTAGTGATTTTTGACATTTTATCTATAGATTCTACATATATATTTTTCAAAATTTTTGGAATCAAATTGTACTTCTCTCTCCATCTCCTTCGAAAACTAGTTTTTATTAGTAAACACCATTTTTAAGGAGTGATGCTCATCATATACAACATAACACTTTTTCTATGAAGGATAGCATTCTATTTTTTATGAATTTAGATTTTAAACTATGATATCTAACCAATCCATGTTTGGTTTCATAGTATTTTATTGAATATTTTTTCCTTAATCAAGTTTCGAAGTGAAACCAATTACAATTCAGACATAGGCGGACTATATACAAGATAACTTATTTTTATGTATCGAAATTATTTTTTTTTACTGGATCAAGGACATCAATACCTAGCCTAAACATATTTTTGAGAATTTTATTTTGATAGTCTGCTATTTTTCCACATGTGTAGAATAGAGCGCTTGATTTTTGATGAAAAATCTATGTTTAATCAAACTAAAAGAACAAATACATAATAAAACCAAAAAATATTAAAATTATATTTGATGGATATCTCGTTATGAGGAATACCATTAGCCAAATGGGTCTATGAATTCTCCTCCATTTTCATCCTCAACTTGAGCTTCGAAGGGAATTTTTTTGCAAAAAATTGGTGCCAGAGGGGGAGAAGGGGGAAAAAGAGGAATTCAAATGAACTGAGGTTCGAGTGAAACCCCTTGGAGGTTCGCTAGAACTAGGGTTTGAATGAACCCAGGTTTGCTAGAACTAGGGTTTGAATGAACCCAAGTTCGAGAGAACCGCCTCTTGTATTCAATTTTCCATTGTCTTCATCATAAAAAAAAAAGAGGGTCCCATCATTTAATATGGTTCACTCAAACCAAGGTCCATTCAAACCCCTTTTGGGTCCATTCGAACACCCCAATCCCTGTGAACCCCTAAAAAGCAAAAAAAAAATTATATGAGCATTTTGCAATTTTCCTTCCTCACAGGAATTATAAACTAGTTTTGTGGGTTCAACCATTAGAAAAATATTTGAGATGGTCTTCACCACTCACAACATTATTTGCAGAGAACCTAACTAAATCAAGCCTAAAATCTTTAGGAAATGGGTTAGGATAGCCAGGTATTCCAACAAAGCCTAATTGTTGATTTCTCTCTACTTTGAGTGGTATCCTAGTATGTCGATCTCTATGAGCATTTCTAGGATCATTATCTTTTTAATCATCAGATTGAGTCTTATCCTTACCTTTTCCATCTCCAATACATCTACCACCTCCCTTCTTTTCTCCCTCATCATCTTCAAAATAAGAATTCTTACTTTTGTCATTTCCTCCACCACACTGGTCCCCTCCACCACTTCCACCAGTCGTATGTCCCACACACTTCCTCTTGTGTAATTCACTATCAGTATGTCCAGAGGTTGAAGCCTCTGGGGCTGGCATGGAAGTCTTAAGAAAGAAAATATTTCTATCTATCTCAGCTTTAGTAGCTTCTATTCCAACTTTCTTCAACTCTTCTTGTAATTTATCATTTTCTAACTGTAACTTCAAGATCTCTAGATTTGGGGGTGTAGTGGATGGAGTAGGATCAATTTTAACATTTTTGGTGGGGGTTTTAACAAATGAAGTATGGGTATTAGTGCTGGTGTTGGTGATGACCTATTGGTGTTGGAGGTACTAAAGGTAGTTTTCTTTGGCTGATCAATGGGATTCTTCCCATGATCTATATGTTGTGATTTCTTGGAAGTAGCAAAAGGAATTGAGGCTTTGGAAGTTTCTACAAATGTAGTATTTGCAGTAGAGGTTCCCATTTGAATGGTCACTTGAGGTGGAACAGGAATTATCTTCACAAAAAATCTAGAAACATTTTCCCTAAATGCTTTTAGCTTAGCTTCTTTCATCTTTTCTATCCTTTCCCTCCAAGCATCTCTTTCTTACATCTTAGCCTTAATTCTTTTAAATCCGTGAGCCTACAATCATCTTCTTCCTTAAGCCTAAGCTCTTCTGGTTCTAAGGCTTACATATCTTTATCTATGCATTCCTCATCTTCTAAGATATTTCCAACCTCACTAGGCTTAGGAGTATAGTAGGTTTAATCAATTGGGTCTTCCTCAAGGGAAAGGTGCACTTCTACATTAGGAGATTCACCTCTTAGCTTAAAATTTCCTCCATTAAAAACATATCCAACTCCAAGGGTTAAATTTTTTGAGAACTTCTTATCCTTATCCCAAAATACCCACCTATCCTCTTCTCTTGAGATGTCAAGTTCATTATCAAATACTTGCTCAATAGGAAAATTTACCAAATCTACATTCGATACTTCAACTTCATGTGCCACTTCTTGGATATTTGCAGTATTTACTTCATTATTAAAAGTAGGAGACACATTAGTGAGGGATTCAACAAACTTACTTGATTCAACACATTTCCTAATCCAGGTGGGTTTCTTATCTTTTTCAAGCTCAGACTCCAGCTTCAGCTCAGGGTACTTCTTTGTGTAGCTTCTGGTCTTCTTCATGGTGTCAAATATGTCAAAATACTTATTCTCACGCTCTCTTTGAGAGTTTATCTTTTCATTGGCATATGAGACCTTAGAGTCACCACCCAAAATGTTAGGAAATAGAAAATTGATTATACTTTGACTTGGCTTTTGTAAAATCAAAAAATAATTCGAACATAACACAACACAAGGTGAAAGAAAGAACCAAAACTTGATGCATAAGACTAGACATGACTTATGCACTAAAAACTTCAACCGATTATTCTTCAAATAGTGAATACAAGAAAGTACACGACTATGATTGTACCATATATGAACTAGAGAATTTAGACTTAGCAATCCCCAACAGAGTCACCAATCTATTGGTTGTTGTTTAAGAACCAAGCTAATCTTCAGAATTACCTATGTGTTGTGCAGTTTTTGCACACATGCCCCACTGATTGTGGGGACCCTCTTTTTTCGCTTTTTGGTGTTTTGGTCCTTCTTTTCTAGGGGTTTTTGCTTGCTTGGGTTTTTGCTTTAATTTTCATTTTTCTAATTGAAGTGGCATACTTTTGAATTATATTGAAAATCTAAAGTTTTGGCTTTATCTCAAGTTTTTCACTGTTTATGGGAAAATCCGCCTGGGCCGGATTCTCCCGATTTCCTCCCAATGTCCAAAATTGCTACTTTTTGCACTTCTTTAGGGAAAGTCCACACATCTAGGATTTCCCCAAAGTCTATGGCAGTGTCGAATCCCCGAAGTCTTTTGTGGTCGTGGCTGTCTTGGAGCTTTGATATATTGATTCTTTGACAAGTTTTTGATCATTTGAGTTTGTGCATTTGCTATCATTTGGGCTTGTGTCTTGAGGTTCTTGGTTTTTTGCTAGATATCTATATTTTCAAAGCCATTTGGCCTGTGCGTTTGCATTTCTTGTACATGGATTGTATCCGGTTTGAATTGAACGGTTATATCTCGACTTCACCAGTTTTGATCTTTGCGCTTCCATGGTATGTAGATGTGCCCTTTTCTCTATTGGTTTAAATGGATTTTCTTTGTTTTCTTGGGGAGTCCTTTGTGGTTTCTTGATTCCTCTAGGTGCGCGTCATCATAGATCATTTTGGGGTTTTCATTTAGTACACCAATCCATTTTTGTTGATCAGGCATGTGCGTTTTAGTCTGGTGTTGCTTAGTATTTGGGCATTGACTTGCTGTAGTTTTAAACTCTCCATTTTGGTGTAAGAGTGAGTTGTCTATGCTTTCATGCCAGACATTTAGGGTTCCTAACCTAGGGCATGGCCAGTCCTCTTCAAATTTCTGTGAAGAGTGTCTTTACTTCACATTTTATTCATCGGGGTCCTAGGTTGGGTTGGTTTCGGAGTTCTGGCCTAGATCCGGAGTGATTTGAATCGATTTGGTGAGAGTAGTGAAGATGTCGACAGGTTAGGGTTTTTGAGGTCTTCGTGGAATTTCACTTCCCCTAGATTTTCCTGAATTGTCTATCTCCTCTTCTTTTATCACTTTCTGCCGGATTTCATTTGGTTTCACCAAAATCCATTCCATCCGGATTTTCCCGAGGTCTGTGGTCGGGTCATTTTATAGATTTTGAGCTTTAATACTGATTTATCTAGATTTCACCAAAATTCGTTCCATCAAGATTTTCTGGAGTTAGTCATAACTATTGCTGATTTCGCCAGAATCCGTCTCTAGCAGATTCTTCTGGGTTTTTTTTGGGAAATGCTGAATTTGATGGTTATAAATGATGGGTTTCCTGGTAATCTATTTGATTGATTTAAGGAGCTTATGCTAAGTATTCTCAATGCTTTTCCCTTGATTAAATTGATGATTTAAATGATATTATAGGATTTTTTATGTTTGGTTCACTAGAATTCACCTGGTTTAGATTTTCCCGAAAATCCTTCCCAGTGCAGAATCCGCGAGGCGAGGTAAATCTCGATTTTTTGAGATAATGATCTTCTACACTTGTTACTTCTTATGGATCTAATTGTGGTTACTTTTATGTGTTTGCAAGAAGGATCAGGACAAAACGTTGCTAGTCGAGGTAAGGGAAAGGCAACCGATCCTAGTGCAGAGGCTTCTGCCATCTCAGATGCATAAAAGGCTAAGTTAGATATAAAGAGAAGAATTCCTGAGAGCAAGTTGACCTCAATTTGGTCAGGGATCACAAATACAAACATAGGCACGTGGGACTATGAGGAATTCAAGGCTAAGATGTCAGTACCGAATCCTCCTCTGTTGTCAAGGAGAATGGTGGAATATGGGTTGGCTCATGTTGCAGGTTTCCCTTCTACAATGCAGTGCTACGAGTTGGTGCTTGAGTGTGCCAAAAATTATGATAGTGGGAAACAGAGAATAATCAGTCCCCGGGGAAGGATTCTTGCTAGTTTCAGTCTTGTGGCCATTGTTGCGACCTTTGACATGCCTGATAGATCTCATGTGGTAGGCTTCGACCTGGAGGTTGCTAGGAAATATTATGAAGAGAACATTATCAAATCCCAACAGGTGATCAGCTCTTGGCTAGAGAAGCCTAAATCTCATTTCTCTAAGTTGCCTAAGAAACTATTCAGGCTGAAGTTCAAGAGGGAGTATTACAATGCCATCACCCTTCTCAGTAGGTTGGTAGGATTGAAGAGTGCAGGTTTTTTTGAAACCAGGATGTTCAATGTGATTGCCAGAATGGAACAGGGGATTGACTATCATTGGGCAAGTGTTATCAGTAATATGATCCATCTCCAATTATGTAATGTCTCGCAGACCAAGACTTTCACTATGACCTCTTACCTAGTCTATTCATTGGCCAGACTTCATCCATACAAAGGATTGAGCACTAGAGGTATTTTTGGGTAGCATACTATCTATGAGGTGTATCCATAGTTGCATTTTACTAGTGGAAGCTACCAGAGGTGAAATGGTTCCTTCATAATGTACATTACTAGACTGCTCCAAGGTGCAGATCATGTGAGAATCTCGGATAAGGAAAAAGAGTTGATAAGGAAGTATGGAGCCTGGTTTATTTAGTTCCCAACCTTCTCATATATCAAAATTGATGGCTTTTAGAGGGCTCCCTATAGACTCCCTAAATATCCCACTGATCATGTTGTATTGCTGGAAGTCACTAGACAGATTTGTGACTTTGACAATGTTGTGAAGGGAGAAATGCATAAAACAGGTTTTCGAAACGATTTCCCTTTGAAGATAGGAATGGGTGAAGTTTTTGCCTCCATTCAGTCTGCTCATGCTTTGGAGGAGGAGATGGGTACTCTTGGGCTCTCTTTTCATTCTAAGAGAGCAAGGTTTGATGTTACAAGCGAGGCTCATAAAAAGGCCAATAGGGATTATAGTCGTAAGGTTGATATTGAGGACTACTGGATTAACCTTGTTGATGAGTTTGAGGTGAGAAAGAAGAGGTTTTCCAGGTTTCCAATGGATTTGGTGAGATTATATAATGTAAAATCCATCTTGAAACAAGTGGAAGAGGATGAAAATGTGATCCAAGGTCATGTGTATGACGCAGTGAAGGATAAACCAGTGTGAGAAGTTGACTGGTTAGAGGAGGAAAAGATCAATTTAGATCGGGTTATGACCCTACTAATTAAGTATACCAAAATATGGTTGAAGCACAAAATGTTGGAGCTAGAGAGCGACGGTGTTCCATGCACCTATGATTTGATGGGAGACTTAGAGTCTCATTCTACTTCCGAGGCTTCACTTTAACTAGATCAAAAGGGTAAGGAGAAAGTGGATTCTCCTTTCAGAATTTAGGTACGAGAGGTGTAGGCTGAAAAGGCTACAAAAGTGGGAAAACAAAGGAGGCCTGTTGCCAAGAAGAAGACGCATTCCTCTAAGAAGGAAGTTGAGAAGAACCAGGAGAAAGAGGAGGTTGAAAATTTTCATGCACTGACAAAGAAGAGAAGAGTCACAAGGACATCCCAGAAAGTGGAGGAAGTTCCTAGGGCTGACAGGGAAATTGAGCCACCAGTGGTAGAGGTGGAGAGCTCAGGGGAAAAGACACAAGTCTACATGAGGAGGTCAAGGACTCCTTCCCCAAGGGATACTATAGCCAAAGAGAGTGTTTTAGTAGGTATCCCTATTGTTGAACAAGTAAATCCCTCCATTCCTCAAGATGTTGGTAGCGTAAGGGGAGAACCAAAACAAGATGAAAGTCCTATGAATTTGGGTGAAGAAGAGTTCCAAGAAGGAGACCTTTTTAATGCAGAGGCAGAAGTGGATAGGGTGGTTCAGTCTCCGTTGGTGGCGTATACAGACCCTCTTGCAAAAGAACAAGTAGACAAGTCTCCTCAAAGGGAGGAGGAAATACCAGCTAGGGCCCCATCACCAGTGAAGGTTTTAATGGAAGAGCAAGTATAGTAGAAAGAGAACCCAACGGTGGATGATCCTAAAATTCCAAGTGTTGAGAAAGATGTAACTACTGATCAGTAGGAGAAAGAACAAGATAAACAAGACATAGTGCCTGTTGGGTCTACTATTCCGAATTGGCTTGAGAGGGAATTAAAGAGCAAAATGGTAATAGTGGAGGATGCTCCTCCCAATTGGGATGCCCTCATGGCCAATGTAGGGATGGATCAGATAATCAGGTGGCCCATATTGCTATCCCTACTCCAAACAAAGATAGGGATAATGTGATTGCCTAGGACTATAATGTGCAGACTGTTGATTTAGGACATGCTACTATTGAGCAGGATATTGAAGAGTATGAGGGTTCCAGTGCAGTGATTGTGGGGAGATTGAAGGAAGCAGTACAAACTAGGCATGAGATAGAGAAGGACAATGAAAAACTAAGGAAATACTTGCAGGAGTTGATGAAACCTTTGCTAGCTAGTGGATCCTCCTCCTCTGCTATAGGATTCCTACCCTAGGAGACAATTTCTAAGTTAGAAAAGATGAAGGGTACCTCACATGTTGCAGTTACCTAGTTGCAAGGTGTCCAAGCTAAGGGAGATGAAGCCATTAAGGGCATATTATCCACTAGAGGGGATGCACTGAGGTCGATTGATTGGTTGAAGGCTGCATTGGCACAAGATAATGTGGATACCAACCTCCTGTTGCAGAAGACTACAATAATCATGGGGTTTACTGAAGACAAATTAGTACAGTGCAAGATTCTTCCTTTTCTAAGGGTTTTCGAACCTTGGGAATGGTTTGAAATCCTGCAAATGAGGCAGAAGGCCTTGAAAAAGATCCAAAAATAGGTGAGGTAGATTGAGGATGCTCTGACTAGTGTTCATGAGAGGTGCATTTCATTCTTTGAGGTCATGACTGGAAGGAAGAAGTTTTCTCCAAAACATATCAATTTGGAGCAACTTAGAGAATGGTGGAGGGATGTGTATTCTCCAGTCAATGAAGGGCCAGTTACTGAACATCAGTTGGATGATGCTGCAACTTATATTACAGTCATTGACAGGTATTTGACCAACAAAACCGATTGGGATGGTATAGTTAGGTAGGCAAGAGAAGATATCAAGACTCTTGAGAGAAAGATTAGGGTTTTGCCTGTGCTGCTTGTTGCTAAGCTGGATAGGGTCCTATTGGCCATACATGGTGAAGAAGATAAAGCTAAGGAAAAGGATGGGGAGTGACTATATAGGGCTACATTGATATTTGTGCTTCCCATTAATTCACATGTATTGGGCTGACCTTTTGATAGCTTGGCAATTTTGGATGAAATTGGTGCCAATGGCACATTTCATGTGTTCAAATATCTTTTAGGCCGACCTCTTGTAGGTCATGTTTTATTGTAAAATTATAATTTGGGTCGACCTATCTTATGGATTCTCTATAAAAGTAGGCTTGTTGCCTCATTTGGATAGAGTTAGGTTAGAAAATCAATATAGAAAGATAGATAGATCAGGAGAGAAATAGTTAAGTGATATTAGAGCAAATTAGGGTTTATTTTCAAGGAAATGTTGTAATAGAAAACTGGAATTGCTGCTATTTTTAGATGATTTAATATAAGAGGGATATTGTGTTTGGTATCTATCTTCTAGAATTTCATCTGGCATGGTTCTTGTTATTCTATCTTTCAAATTGCTTAATGTTTATGGTTAAATGACTTGGTAATGCTTAGGGTTTCATGTTTGGAATGTTTGCAGTGATCTCTAGTCCATACTTTTTGCAGTTAGCTGATTGTTAGCTGCTTTGCAAAGTTAGCCTAGACTTATATTTGTGCTTAGTTCAATTGTGAAGTTTATTCACCTCAATTGCTATAGGATTGACTGAATGAATGTTTATGATTTGAAAATCTTTAAATACCTTAGAAGATTGCACTATTTCTGTGGAATTGCAGATTCATCTGGGTCAAGCAAAAAATAGTTTATGAGAGATGGATCCATTTTCAGCATTTTATCCTTTTGCATTTCCAATCTTAGGGTTAGAAGTAGTTTTAAGATTATCTCTAAAAAATTTATCTTTTGTTGTTTCTTTATTATCAGGGTTCCAATCAAGTTTCAAAGTATCAATTTAGTGTCTATATTTGATAAGATTCAAAATCCAGTGTTGCTCGTAGTAAGGTCCCATTGTGATTACCAACATTTTCACATTTATCACTGAGTTGTCTTATTGCATTGTCAAGACCTAACATTAGAGACCTTGGGGTTATCTCTTTTCCCATAGAGATTTTCCTTTCAAGAGAGATAGGATATTATATTATGTCTAAGTTGTTGTTGTGCAGAAAAGACCATCAACAGATTGGCGCTAGAAGGAGGGCCTTTGAACAAGCAAGCTGGAGCATTTCTTAAATGCCATCTCTCCTAAGAGACTTAGAAGAAGAACTAGATCCACTCTAGGAGGAAGAATTTCAAGAATTACAAGCCCCTACTAGGTCAAGAGGGACCAAAAGAGGGGAAGAATCATCATCAGCTCATCGACTTCCATTATCTCCATCATCCTCATCTGATTCTGATTCTGAGGGGATTTCCATTCCACAACCACAACCAATCAGAAATCAGCCATTACCACCCCCACCTCCACCAATGGCTTTTCTTGCTACTAATCCATCCCCATTGATCTTCAATAATTATAATGTTATACCCAAAAATCCTGAGCATTTCTGCTCCAAGTTTCATACTCATGACCCTAACAGAACTGCAAAAGAGCATATTAGGATTTTCTAGACTTGTCTGAGAGATAGGGGGATTAACCATGAAGATGTTGCATGTAAACTATTCCCTTATTCTCTAGGAGAAGAAGCCTTCTATTGGTATAATCACCTACCTGTTGCATCCATCCATAATTGGACTGAGTTGGAAGCTGCATTCTTGCAAAAGTTCAAGATTTGTATTAGTGCTAATGGGCTATACTTGCATTTTACTGGGGTAAAAAGAGAGATTTATGAGCCCATAGGATCATTCAATGATAGGTTCCATCGAGCATATACCAGACTCCAGGCACCTTATGCTGGAAATGAGAATACTGCTTTGGAGATATACCTTGAGGCCTTAGATAGCCTTACAACCACCTTCCTAAAACAAAGGACCAATCCTCCAAATAATTTTCTCATTGCATATGTGGAGGTAGTGAAAGTCAACACAGACTTAAGACAACATTTATCAGGACCTTTTCCATCTTTGGGACCTCTTGCTCATCCTAGACAAATCCAAGCCCTTAATCAGGCTTTGACTAGTCATGCTCCAATAGTGAATCATGTACCATTGCTACCTTTGGTTCCTCATCCAGGTCCACCTATAAATCAAGCTCAATCTACAAATTCTTATCCTCAGCAGACAGTTAATCAACCCTTACAACAGCAACAATCTAGTTTCCCTACATATTTGCAGAATTCAGAAGTCTTGAATTAGGCTATTGGTTCTGGTAATATACCCGAACATCCTTCTAGAGGTAATTCAACACCACCTAACAACTTGGATAAGGAGAGGTTGGGTGAATTGTCTGAACAGGTGAAGAGGTTGAATATAGAGGTAACTTATTTGAGAAATCAGAATAGCCAGTTTCAGGCTGCTCAAAAGAATATACAATCCAGCTATGGTAGGGAAAATAGGAATTTCAAAAGAGGTCAATATTTTGACATGAATCAAAATTATGACAGAGGGTAGGGTTCTGGTCAGAATTTTGATAGAAGACAAGGCTCTTGTCATAATTTTGATAGAAACCAACAAGGTGGACAAGGATTTGATAGGGGGAAACAACCTAGGTAGAATAGATCTTGGAATACTGGGCCTAATAATAGAGGGATTCCTACTCATCTGGATCAACCTGCTACTCAAGAGAAACCTCCAAATGGTGTATACCTAGCAAAAGCAACTTTGTCTAGATGGTGCAAACTCCATAAAACAAGTCAACACTTTGAGTTAGACTATGCTGAATTTCAGACTGCAGCTTCTATCTTTCAGTATGAAGTGGAAAATAATTCTACTGGTCAAGAAATTGTACCTTCAAACCCTTATGATTCTCCATTACTGGTACTTAATCATGCCCCATTCCCAAAGGGTGAGGAAAATGAACCAAAAGAAGTGTCTAGTACAGAGGATGAGGCAGAACAGGTGTTGAATGAAGATGAAATCTCTCAACTATTCAATGAAGAAAATGAGAATGATAATGGCCCTTTAGATGAGGAAGAAGTTGGTTTTGAAGAAGTTCAGATGTTTCAACAACCAGCAAAGAAGTATGATTTAAGAAATAGGCCTAACAGGGGTCCACAGGCTGGAGGTCCTTTCACCACTTCCATTCCACCTAACAATTTCAATACTCCACCTGATCCTCAAGTGCCAACACAGTACTTGTCAAAAGGGAACAATGCTGAAATTTCCAAGGATAAGCATGCCAGTGGCTACAAAGAATCTCAGGTCAACCTGAATGTGGAGCAATTGGGTGAATATGTGACTGATAAATTCAAGAAAGTAAAGGTAAGTCTTTCTACTTTTGAGTTGTTAAGAGTTCCTGCTATTATAAATGTAGTTTTGGGATCATTTAGTTAAAATACAACATCACAAGGGGTAGCCATGAATGAGGCTACTACCAGGTCTTTTAATTCTCAAACACCCAGAAGTTAGGTCCCACTTGTGGACAAGAGGGGAGATAAGGATAAAGTTCAAGTTGCACAAGTTGATACTCATCTGAACTTGTTTCAAGGTAAGATGGAAACTCCTCCTTTCCTAATTTTTGTTTGTATCTTCGGAAAGAACTTGCATAATTGTCTTCTATATTCAGGAGCCTCTAGAAATGTTATGCCTTTTGTTGTTTGTAAAGAATTGGGTATTACTCCTATAGCTTCTCAAAATAAGGTTACTCAATTGGATAAAATAGAGGTGAGTGTGGTTGGAGAATTGAACATGATCCCTATACAACTTGCATCAGATCCTAGGGTGCAACAAGTGATCAATATCCAAGTTGCTAACATCCCTGATACTTATGGGTTGATCTTAGGTAGGAATTTCACTAAAGCTTTGAATAGATACACATCCATAGATCATTCCCACATGTGGTTACCATGGAAAGGAGTTCCAAATCAGATCAGAATTGAAAGAGAACCTAGGATAAAATATGTGATCACAGAGTACCAAAATATCTCAAATGAGGTGTTGGTGTCTGAAGTTAGCATGGGAAATTATGTGTTGGCTGCATCAGCTATAGAGGATGAAGAATTTTTCATGTTGTAGGATTCTTCAAATGAGCACATTCCAAAGAGCAGTGGTCCCGAGACTTTGATTGAACAAGAGAATGAAATAAGTGATGGAGAAGACAAACAGTTTGGTTTGTTGGATAACTTTCAGGAATTCATCCAGAAGTGCATGCAAGACCAGGTGCAATTGAAAGGAAGCATGCCATTTGAAGAATTATTTCTTTCAAGTTGGTGCAAAGTACATAATGCCTCTCATTCTGAGTTGGAATGTGACTTGTGTCAAACTGCTGTCAGACAGATACAAAAATGCATTAATCTAGTTCCACCTACTGGACTCAATATGCAGGAGGAATCAAATAGTGATAAAGGTAAAAGCTCAATACTTCCTAAAAAACTCCCTATCCCTAGTAAAGAACAAGGTAAATTGTAGTTGAAAGAACCTGATGGTTGTTGGACACTAAGGTTCAATGGATCCAAATCCAAGCAGGGTGTTGGAGTAGGATTTGAATTGATTAGTCCTAAAGGAAAGAATTACTTTGCTTCTCACAGACTCTAGTTTCAATGCACTAATAATGTTGCTAAATATGAGGCTTTGATCCATGGCTTACTAATGGCATCAAGAAAGAAAGTTAAGATATTGCAAGTATTCGAAGATTCCGAATTGGTGGTCAAACAAGTAAGAAAACAATATTCATGCCATGACAGAAGAATGACCAACTACAAGCATAGAGTGTGGGATCTCATTGAGGGGTTCGATGCCTTTAATATCCAATTGATCCCTCAAAACAAAAATTAGGTTGTGGATTCTTTGGGTCAAGCTGCCAGCACCTTGCAGCCTTTGTCGCTTTCAAGATTAAAGAAATTTATAGTTCAACTCACCCCAGTCCCTTCAGTGCCTAACAACATTACCAAATTTTAGATATTTGAAGATGATAAGCATATTCTGGACTTTATTACAAGCTGTGATGTGTTTGCTTCCCAAGTTATTGATGAGATAGAGCCTTAGGAAGCAGAAATTGACTTTGGAGGAATCATCAATCTAAAGACTAATACCATTCCAAGGGGTATGGTGCAACTTGAACGAATTTTTGACTTAGATAAAATAAGAGATCAAGAACAACAAACTAAAAGAGAGTCCATTAGTAGCCAGTGTGAAACATATAATAAGGGGACACCGGATGACTTGAAGAACATTCTTATTGGCAAGGTATGTACTCCAGAGGAAAGAAAAGGGATTATTGATACCTTACATGCATATCATGACATAATAACTTGGGGTTATGAAGATTTGAAAACATATGATACTTCAATCATCACACACACCATCCCTCTAAGATCAGATGTCAAACCTTTCCGACAAAGACAAAGGTCAATTAATGCTCTATTAGAACCCATTATCCAGAAGGAGGTGCAAAAACTGCTTTCAGCATGTATTATATTTTCAGTAAGACACTCTACTTGGGTGGTGAATTTGGTTCCAGTAAGGAAAAAGAATGGAGAAATCATACTATGTGTGGATTTTAGGAATCTGAATAGAGCATCAAAAAAGGATAATTATCTAGTTCCTTCATTGGATGAAGTGCTTCAGATTGTCAATGGATCGAAATGATGTCCTTTTTGGATGGGTATTCTGGATACAACAAAGTCATGGTGCAATATGAGGATAGACACAAGACTACCTTTACCACCAAATGGGGAACTTTTGCTTACAGGAGGATGCCATTTGGATTGATCAATGTGGAGCTACATTCCAGAGGGCCATGGACATTGCTTTTAAGGATATAATTGGCAAGTGCATCATTATCTATATGGATGATCTGACTGTTTTTTCTAAGAAATGAGGTGATCATATAACGGACTTACGCAAGGTGTTCCAAAGATGTAGAGAGTTTGGTATTTCACTTAATCTGAGAAAGTGCATTTTTGGAGTCACAGAAGGCAAGTTATTAGGACACATTATCTCAGAATAGGGTATTGCTATAGACCTTGAAAGAATTCAGGCTATCCTAAAGATTCAGCCTCTTACAAGTAAGAAAGAGATGAAGTCATTCTTTGGTAAAATTAACTTTGTTAGGAAATTTATCACAGGATTTGCAGAGATAGTCAAACCATTGAATGTTATGTTAAAACAAGAAGCAAAGATAGAATGGAACACAAAAGCCAAGGAGGCATTTGTAGAAATCAAGAAGGCTATTGTTGAAGCTACTGTATTGGTGAGTCCAAATTACACTAAGTATTTTTATATATATTCATTTGCTTATGATCACTCTTGTGCTACAATGTTAACTCAAAATTCTGATCAAGGGGATGAACACCCTATAGCCTTCATGAGTACTCCTTTAAAAGATGCAGAATTGAAATACCACAATGTAGAAAAATAAGCCTATGCTTTGGTCTGAGCAGTGAAGAAGTTCATGCATTATATCTTGAGGAATAAAGTTTTTGCCATAGTGCCTGATCCTACAGTAAAGCTGTTATTGATGCAGAATGAGTTAGGTGAATGAAGGGCCAAGTGGGTAACCATGTTGCAGGAGTATGATATGGAAATCCAACCCATGAAATTGGTAAGAGGAAAAGGGCTTACAAAGACGATGGATGAGACAGGTCTTGATCTTACAACCCAACATTATTACCTTCAAGAGGTATCTCCAAGAGACTGGTATGATGAAATTATTTTTTATCTATTTAATTAGCAGTGTCCTGATCATCTTAACACGATTCAGAGGCAAGCCTTACGCTTGAAGAGTGGAAGTTTTATGATGAAAGGAGCTATACTATACAAAATAAATCATGAGGGTGTTTACTTGAGATGTTTAGGGAAGGAGGAAGCTGCTAGAGTGATGATTGAATTTCATGAGAAATATGGCATAGGCCATGGTTCTACATCATCTATTGCACATCAAATCTTGAGGGCAAACTATTACTGACCTACTCTATTCAAAGATATACACCAACATGTGAGAACTTGTCACATATGTCAGACTATAGCAAGTAAGAAAAAACATGCAGCTCTTCTGCTTCAGCCAGTCATAGAGGTAAAACCATTTGCTCAGTGGGGCATGGACTTTATAGGTCCAATTAATCCTTCATCTTCTGTGGGTCATAGGTATATTCTTACCATAACTATTTTACAAGATGGACATAAGCTCTTTATTGCAAACAATGTACTTTAGATGTGGTAATCAATTTTCTTGAATCAAGAATTATTAATCATTTTGGTTGTCTGCTATCTTTGGTTTCTGATAATGGTCTTGAATTTGCATCATTGAAGTTTTCTAATTGGGCGTATGATCATGGGATTGTTATTAAGTTTTTGTTCAATTATTACCCTCAGGGTAATGGTCTAGTTGAGTCTTCCAACAAGAACTTATTGACAATTATCCATAGGCTGTTAGAAAAAAATCCTAAGGATTGGCACACCCAGCTCCGGTTTTCTCTCTAGGCTGACCATACTAGACATAAGGCATCCATAGGAACCTCTCCTTATCACCTGGTGTATGGTTTGAAACCTATGTTCCCTATTCAGTTGAAAATCCCTACCCTACAGTTCATTAATGAATACTATAATGAAGAAGATAAACGTGAAGCTCGTCTGGCTGAACTATTGCATTTGGAAGAAAAAAAAGGTGAAGCCCTAGAGAGCTTTGCTAAACATCAGGGTGTAGTAAAAAGATGGTTTGATAGAAGAGCTAAGGTAAAGGCCTTTAGAATTTCTAACTTAGTTCTTTATTGGGATAAAGCCCATGATCATAAGGGAGAGCATGGTAAATTTGATAAACTTTGGCTTAGTCCTTACCAAATTTTAGAAATTTTGCGAGATAATGCTTTTCGTTTGAAAACCCTCACTGGTGAGGATATCCTGTTGCCTGCTAATGGGCAGTATTTGAAGCATTATTTTCAACCTTGAACTGCTTGCAGTTCATCCTGCACATAGCTAGAGTAGGTTTGCTTTTTGTTTGCTTTGTTTCTGCTTTGCTTTGGTTTGTTTTGCTTTTTGTTTTGTTTTGCTTTTGGGTTCCTAGTATCTTTGGGTTGTTGCACCTGTGCGCCAAGGCTATTTGTTTGGGATTGTTTTGAAAATTTCTTTTATAAACTCTAATTAGGTTTTTAGAATCAGGTGGTGGATTTCTTTTATCTGATCTTCTTTGTACTAGGAATTAGAACCACTTGTTTTAGATACACTTTGGAATATATTTGGGTCTCACATTTCATATTATAATAAAGAAATTTATGGAGTTGCATGGGGTTCTTGAGTAGTTTGGCCTGGTGAAAAATCTTATATTCTGCTTCAATGCCACTGTGTTCCTCATCCCTGAGCATGAGTTTCATTACTTACAAAGGTGAACAAGAAAGATCTATAAAAACAAAGAAAAGAGGAAATTTTGAAAATTTGAGTGGCTTCACCTTATCAGGAGTATCCTAGTATCTCTATCGAGGCTATAGACGCCTGACTGGTAGTAGAACTATGCTTGGGAGGGTCACAGTGATAACCTCACCAGGGCTATGGACACTTGACTAGCAACGAGGCTCTATCCAGGTTGCTTTTGAAGTTTGAATTTTATGTAGCTTGGTCTAATTTACTCTGGTTCTTCTTGCACTTACATGATAAGGATCAATGCATAATACACACACTTGGACCCTGGTATAGGAAAAGGTCTTCTTGCTTGTGGTTTCTGAAACTTTTTTCATAGGAGTCTTAACGAGAGGATTGAAACAAGAGATTCTGGGTTCTTGATTCTAGTTTATCTTTGAAATGCTCTGGAGCATTTCCCCAACGGAGTTGCCATTTGTTGTGCAGTTTTTGCACACACGCTCCATTGATTGTGGGACCCTCTTTTTTCGCTTTTTGGTGTTTTGGCCCTTCTTTTCTGGGGGTTTTTGCTTGCTTGGGTTTGTGCTTTAATGTCCATTTTTCCAATTGAAGTGGCATACTTTTGAACTATATTGAAAATCTAAAGTTTTATCTTTATCTTGGGTTTTTCACTGTTTTCGAGAAAATCCACTTAGGTCGGATTCTTCCAATGTCCAAAATTGCTACTTTTTGCACTGTTTTCGGGAAAGTCCACACATCCCAGATTTCCCCGAAGTCTGTGGCAGTGTCGAATCCCCGAAGTCTTTTGTGGTCGTGGCTGTCTTGTCGATGCTTTAATGGCATTTGTGCGAAGGTCTTGGAGCTTTAATATATTGATTCTTTGAGAAGTTTTTGATCATTTCAGTTTGTGCATTTGCAATCATTTGGGCTTGTGTCTTGAGGTTCTTGGTGTTTTGCTGGATATCTGAATTTTCAAAGCCATTTGGACTGTGCATTTACATTTCCTATGCGTGGATTGTATCCAGTTTGCATTGAACGATTATATCTCGACTTCACCAGTTTCGACCTTTGTGCTTCCATGGTATGTAGATGTGCCCTTTTCTCTGTTGGTTTCAATGGCTTTTCTTTTTTTTCTTGGGGAGTCCTTCATGGTTTCTTGATTCCTTTGGGTGCGCGTAATCATTGAGCGTTTTGGGGTTTTCATTTAGTACACCAGTCTATTTTTTTTGATCACGCGTGTGCATTTTAGTCTGGTGTTGCTTCGTATTTGGGCATTGACTTGCTGTAGTTTTAAACTCTCCATTTTGGTGTATGAGTGAGTCATCTGTGCTTTCATGGCAGACATTTAGGGTTCCTAACCTAGGGCATGGCCAGTCCTCTTCAAATTTCTGTGAAGAGTGTCTTTACTTCACGTTTTATTCATCAGGGTCCTAGGTTGGGTTGGTTTTGGAGTTCTGGCCTAGATCCAAAGTGATTTGAATCGATTTGGTGAAAGTAGCGAAGATGTCGACAAGTTCAGGTTTTCGAGGTCTTTGCAGAATTCCGCTTCGCCCGGATTTCCCAAAATTTTCTATCTCCTCTTCTTTTATCACTTTCTGTCGGATTTCAATTGGTTTCGCCAAAATCCGTTCCATCTGGATTTTCCCGAGGTCCGCAGTTGGGTCATTTTATCGATTTCGAGCTTTAATACTGATTTATCTGGATTTCACCAAAATTTGTTCCATCCGAATTTTCCCGAGTTAGTTATAACTATTGCTGATTTCACTAGAATCCATCTCTAGTGGATTCTTCTGGGTTTTTTTGGGAAATGCTGAATTTGATGGTTATAAATGATGGGTTTCTTGGTAATCTATTTGATTGATTTAAGGAGCTTATCCTAAGTATTCTTAATGCTTTTCCCTTGATTAAATTGATGATTTAAATGATATTATAGGATTTTGTATGTTTGGTTCACTGGAATCCGCCTGGTCCAGATTTTCCCGAAAATCCTTCCTAGTGCAGAATCCGCGAGGGGAGCTAAATCCTGATTTTTGAGATAATGATCTTCTACACTTGTTGCTTCTTATGGATCTAATTGTGGTGACTTTTATGCGTTTGCAGGCAAGATCAGGACAAAATGTTGCTGGTTGAGGTAAGGGAAAGGCAACCGATCTAGGTGCAGAGGCTTCTGCCATCTCAGATGCAGAAAATGTTAAGTTAGATATAAAGAGCAGAATTCCTGAGAGAAAGTTGACCTCAATTTGGTCAAGGATCACAAATATGAATGTAGGCACGTTGGACTATGAGGAATTCAAGGCTGAGATGTGAGCACTGAATCCTCCTCTATTGTCAAGGAGAATGGCGGAATCCGGGTTGGCTCATGTTGCAAGTTTCCCTTCTATAGTGCAGTGCTACAAGTTGGTGCTTCAGTGTGCCAAAAATTATGATAGTGGGACACAAAGAATAATCGGTCCCCAAGGAAGGATTCTTGCTAGTTTTAGTCCTATGGCTATTGCTGCAACCTTTGACATGACTGATAGATCTCATGTGGTAGGCTTTGACCTGGAGGTTGCCAAGAAATATTATGAAGAGAACATTTTCAAATCCCAACAGGTGATCAACTCTTGGCTAGAGAAGCCTAAATCTCATTTCTCCAAGTTGCCTAAGAAACTATTCAGGCTGAAGTTCAAGAGGGAGTATTACAATGCCATCACCCTTCTCAGTAGGTTGGTAGGATTGAAGAGTGCAGGTGTTTTTGAAACTTGGATGTTCAATATGATTGCCAGAATGGAACAGGGGATTGACTATCATTGGGCAGGTGTTATCAGTAATATGATCCATCACCAGTTGTGTAATGTTTCATAGACCAAGACTTTCACTATGACCTCTTAACTAGTGTATTCATTGGCTAGACTTCATCCATACAAAGGATTGAGCACTAGAGGTATTTTTGGGCAGGATGCTATCTATGAGGTGTATCCACAGTTGCATTTGACTGGTGGAAGCTACCGGAGGTCGAATGATGCCTTCACAATGTACATTACCAGACTACTCCAAGGTGCAAAGCATGTGAGAATCTCAGATAAGGCAAAAGAGTTGATAAGGAGGTATGGATCCTAGTTTATCCAGTTCCCAACCTTCTGATACATCAGAATTGATGGCTTTCTGAGGGCTCCCTAAAGACTCCCTAGATATCCCACTGATCATATTGTATTGCTAGAAGTCACTAGACAGATATGTGACTTTAACAATGTTGTGAAGGGAGAAATGCATAAAATAGGTTTTGGGAACGATTTCCCTTTGAAGATAGGAATGGGTGAAGTTTTTGCCTCCATTCAGTCTGCTTATGCTTCAGAGGAGGAGATGGGTACTCTTGGGCTCTCTTTTCATTCTAAGAGAGAAATGTTTGATGTTACTGGTGAGGCTCAAAAAAAGGCCAATAGGGATTATAGCCATAAGGCTCATATTAAGGACTACTAGATTAACCTTGTTGATGAGTTCGAGGTGAGAAAGAAGAGGTTTTCCATGTTGCCAGTGGATTTGGTGAGATTATATAATGTAAATTCCATCTCAGAACAAGTGGAAGAGGATGGAAATGTGATCCAGGGTCATGTGTATGAGGCAGTGAAGGATAAACCAGTGGGATAAGTTGACTAGTTAGATGAGGAAAAGACCGATTTAGATCAGGTTATGGCCCCAATGATTAAGTATACCAAAATGTGGTTGAAGCACAAAATGTTGGAGCTAGAGAGTGAGGGTATTCCATGCACCTATGAGCTGATGGGAGACTTAGAGTCTCATTCTGCTTCTGAGGCTTCACTTGAACCAGATCAAAAGGGTAAGGAGAAAGTGGATTCTCCTTTCAGAATTTAGGTAAGAGAGGTGCAGGCTGAAAAGGCTGCAGAAGTGGGAAAACAGAGCAGGCCTATTGCCAAGAAGAGGAAGCATGCCTCTAAGAAGGAAGTTGAGAAGAACCAGGAGGAAGAGGAGGTTGAAAGTGTTCATGCACTGATGAAGAATAGAAGAGTCACAAGGACATCCCAGAAAGTGGAGGAATTTCCTAGGGCTGACAGGGAAATTGAGCCACTAGTGGTAGAGGTGGAGAGCTTAGGGGAAAAGACACAAGTCTACATGAGGAGGTCAAGGACTCCTTCCCCAAGGGATACTATAGCCAAAGAGAGTGTCTTAGTAGATATCCCTGTTGTTGAACAAGTAAATCCCTTCATTCCTCAAGATGCTGGTAGTGTAAGGGGAGAACCAAAACAAGATGAAAGTCCTAAGAATTTGGGTGAAGAAGAGTTCTAAGAAGGAGACCTTTTTAATGCAGAGGCAGAAGTGGATAGGGTGGTTCAGTCTCCCTTGGTGGCATATGCGGACCCTCCTGCAAAAGAACAAGCAGACAAGTCTCCTCAAAGGGAGGAGGAAATACCAGCTAGGGCCCCGTCACCAGTGAAGGTTGTTATGGAATAGTAGGTACAAAAGGAAGAGAACCCAACGGTGGATGTTCCTAAAAGTCCAATTGTTGAGAAAGATGTAACTATTGATCAGTAGGAGAAAGAACAAGATAAACAAGACACAATGCCTGTTGGGTCTACTATTCCAGATTGGCTTGAGAGGGAATTAAAGAGAAAAATGGTAATAGTGGAGGATGGTCCTCCCAATTGGGATGCCCTCATGGCTAATGTAAGAGGGAAAAGACCAAAAAGAAGGCAAGTGTTGTATCCTAGATTGAGAGGGATGGATTAGGTAATTAGGTGGACCATATTGCTATCCCTGCTCCAAACAAACATAGGGATAATGTGACTGCCTAGGACTATAATGTGTAGACTGTTGATTTAGGATATGCTACTGTTGAGTAGGATATTGAAGAGTATGAGGGTTCCAATGCAGTGATTGTGGGGAGATTGAAGAAAGCAGTACAAACTAGGTATGAGCCGGAGAAGGAGAATGAAAAATTAAGGAAATACTTGCAGGAGTTGATGAAACCTTTGCAAGCTATTGGCTCCTCCTCTTCTGCTATAGGATTCCTACCCTAGGAGACAATTTTTGAGTTAGAAAAGATGAAGGGTACCTCACATGCTGCAGTTACCTGGTTGCAAGGTGTCCAAGCTAAGGGAGATGAAGCCATTAAGGGCATATTATCTACTGGAGGGGCTGCACTGAGGTCGATTGATTGGTTGAAGGCTACATTGGCACAAGATAATGTGGATACCAACCTCCTGCTACAGAAGACTACAACAATCATGGGGTTGACTAAAGACAAATTAGTACAGTGTAGGATTCTTCCTTTTCTAAGGCTTTTCGAACCTTGGGAATGGTTTGAAATCCTGCAAATGAGGTAGAAGGCCTTGAAAAAGATCCACAAACGGGTGAGGCAGATTGAGGATGCTTTGACTGGTGTTCATAAGAGGTGCATTTCATTCTTTGAGGTCATGACTGGAAGGAAGAATTTTGCTCCAAAACATCTCAGTTTGGAGAAACTTAGAGAATGGTGGAGGGATGTGTATTCTCCAGTTAGCGAAGGGCCAGTTACTGAACATCAGTTGGATGATGCTACAACTTGTATTGCAATCATTGACAGGTATTTGACCAACAAAACCAATTGGGATGGTATAGTTAGGCAGGCAAGAGAAGATATCAAGACTCTTGAGAGAAATATTAGGGTTTTGCATGTGTCACCTGTTGCTGAGTTGGATAGGGTCTTGTTGGTCATACATGGTGAAGAAGATAATGCTAAGGACAAGGATGGGGAGTGACTATATAGGGTTACATTGATATTTGTGCTTCCCATTAATTCACATGTATTGGGCTGACCTTTTGATATCTTGGAGGTTTTGGATGAAATTGGTGCCAATGGCACATTTCATGTGTTCAAATATCTTTTAGGCCGACCTCTTGTAGGTCATGTTTTATTGTAAAATTATAATTTGGGCTGACCTATCTTATGGATTCTCTATAAAAGTAGGCTTGTTGCCTCATTTGGATAGAGGGAGATTAGAAAATTGATATAGAAAGATAGATAGATCAGGAGAAAAATAGTTAAGTGATATTAGAGCAAGTTAGGGTTTATTTTCAAGGAAATATTGTAACAAAAAATTGGAATTGCTGCTATTTTTTTGATGATTTAACATAAGAGGGATATTGTGTTTGGTATCTATCTTCTGGAATTTCATCTAGCATGGTTCTTGTTATTCTATCTTTCAAATTGCTTAATGTTTATGGTTAAATGACTTGGTAATGCTTAGGGTTTCATGTTTGGAATGTTTGCAGCGATCTCTAGTGCATACTTTTGGCAGTTAGTTGATTGTTAGCTGCTTTGCAAAGTTAGCCTGGACTTATATTTGTGCTTAGTTCAATTGTGAAGGTTTATTCACCTCAATTGCTGTAGGATTGACTGAATGAATGTTTATGATTTAAAAATCTTTAAATACCTTAGAAGATTGCACTATTTTTGTGGAATTGCAGATTCATCTGGGTCAAGCAGAAAATAGTTTATGAGAGATCGGTCCATTTTAAGCATTTTATCCTTTTGCATTTCCAATCTTAGGGTTAGAAGTAGTTTTAAGATTATCTCTAAAACCTTTATCTTTTGCTGTTTCTTTATTATCAGGGTTCCAATCAAGTTTCAAAGTATCAATTTAGTGTCTATATTTGATAAGATTCGAAATCCAATGTTGCTCGTAGTAAGGTCCCATTGTGATTACCAACATTTTCACATTTATCACTAAGTTGTCTTGCTGCATTGTCAAGACCTGACATTAGAGACCTTGGGGTTATCTCTTTTCCCATAGAGATTTTCCTTTCAAGAGAGATAGGATATTATATTTTGTCTAAGTTGTTGTTATGTAGAAAAGACCATCAACACTATGGACCTTGCCATTTCCAATAATCCTTAATCTAAAGGGATTGGCCAATGAATGAGTGAAAGTTGTAAATATTTCCTCTTGCACTTTGGGCTCTGTGAAACTCAGGAGGGTAATCCCACAATATATATTCAAGAACTTATGTAATTAATATTTAGATACATTGTAAATAATAGATAATTCTGATATAACCACTCAACAATATAATGTATGAAAAAAGTTGGAAATTATTTTAACAATACACTACACTTGGAGTATGAGAATAATGAAACTCAACATAACATAACTATAATGGTATCTCATTTGAAAGGTTTGTAGATAAAGAGTGATTTGTTGATGAACTGGAACAAAAATTATATTATGAATATTTTATTCAAACCATTTCCTTATACTAAATATAGAGTCAATTTTAACCTATGCAACCCAATAAAATATCCTCATATAGTAACATATAAACTTCAAAAAATACTACATTACAATACTTCCACATTACATTCTCGGCCACCACTTCTTATAGATATCATAGCACATAATTCACATGAGTTAACAACTTCACTCAATCATTTACACTAATTCCTTGAATTAATTAGCAAGAATGAAACCATACATCCATTGGAAAACAATGGAGATGAACAAAACAATCCTTGATTATATTATTCATAACTCATAGAATAAGTACAGAGGAGAGAAATTGGTCATGAAATTAGCACCATTCTGTATTATATTTTCTATCTTGTTATCAAGATTACATACATAACTACAGACTAAACACTTAAGAAAAAATTCAAAATAAACTCAGTATTCTTCCTACAATTCACTATGTCAAGTGCAATACAATGAACCCCTACTTTTTGGCCTTGAATTCCTTCTTATAAAAATGAAGGAGAAAAACAAGCCTCAGGCCAAAAAGCACACATGTCACCATTTTATTGGACCACTATAACATATTCCCTTTTTAGTTACACTTGAGTTCTAAGGTGGTGCAAAACATATATGAGACAAAGTGATCTTCATTCGCTAATGGAGATTTGGTCCACCCTTCAAAAGGCGTCATTTTTTCATTACAACAACTCCAAAATATCTCCCACGTAATCAAAAAGTGTATTCCACACATGTACCTAGTTAGTAAAATTTAAAAAGCATGAAAAGCAATAAAAGACACAAAAATCATTCATCCACATTAGTATTTATGCCACCAATTTTCATGTCGAGGAGAGAGTAATATCTTTTGCAATAATTTAATAAAGGCCTAATCTGTACTATTTTCAGGCTATGCATTGTATCTCTCCTATCCGTTATTCACCATATTCATTATCATTACCATACAACCCTACTTAGTAAACTTTTCCAACCAGGTGTTATACTCATCTTTAGTTGGTCACTTTGCATCCAATATCTTCTACACTTTTACACTATACTGAGTGTATCTAGCATCAACTAATTCTCTAGCTTCTCTAAAAAAAACATCCATCCTCATTTGAACTCTATCCATATTGTCAATGTGGGGGTTAAGCATGGGGTAATCAATTTTAGTCAACATATCCTTAGCCCGAGCCAACCATCCTTCCAACTCATGTTTCCACTTGAAAAAATCTATCAAATTACCCTTGTCATCATATATTCTAGGCATACCATGATCTTCCATATCCATGAACATATTTAATTTATTGTCAAGCTACACTCCTTACTTCCCATGGAAATTCATTATTTCATTAATTAGATCAACGGACTGCAATATTTCTGGAATATGAGTAGGTGCTTCATGATATTCCTTCATTTTGGACATCATCTCTTTCAATGTTCCCACTCTAGTGCTCCATTGACTCCATTTAGTTTGAAAATACCTCTAGACCTACAAATATTTAATGTTGGCCTCATGGATGCTCTTGTAAGTTGCCCATACATTGTCATCTATATTGACCAATTTGGTCACTCTATGTTTTAATACATCCTCAAAGATGTCACTTTCCACCTTAACTGTTTCTAGTTTGGCCTTCTTTGTATTTTCATTTTCCATTTTAACTGATCTTTTAAATCAATAATCCTGAAGGGAAAGGTCTCCCTCTCTTGTGTTTACAAGTCTAATGAAGAGGAGGATTATAAAGGAAATGTCCTCACTGACTGACTAGCTTGAATAGTGGCTCTCGTCTTGTTTATTTCATCCAAGGCCTTATTATATTCCTTCACCAAGGAATCATACTTCATCTAAGAAATTTGTTTCGTGTCCACATTGAGCATCGCAGCATGAGCGGTTAACTTAGATTCTTGGACAAGAGTTATATCTGTGGCTCTCCTCACCACCATGAAACCCATGAACTCTTCAATAGGCCTAGAAACCTCATGTTTTCCTGTATTGGATTCCTTAGACCAAATTTCCAAATTATACAGCTTTGGACTATATCCAAATCCAAACACCTTGTCTTCAAAATGCTCCTTAGATATAGAAGCCTAAGGGTCTATTCTTATTGCATCAAGTGCAATAGCTGAGGTGATAGTACACCCTGGTAGTAACATCACTCCTATTTGTGACAATTTTCCTAGCCTCATCAGGAGTGAGAGTTGCAATCTCTACCATAATCTCTTCTTCTTCTTCCTTTTCAACATCATCTTGTTGAGAAGGGTTAACATCAGCTCTTGCTCACTCAAGTATTTCCTTTATCTCTTTGATTCTCTGTCAAGCCATAAATTCTTTGAATTCCTTAGATTGCACAAATTCATCATCCACAAGAAACTCATTAAAATCCTTGATCTTGGGATCATCATCAGCCTTTTCATCATAATTCCATTGAACAATTCTATCTTGGGGAACTTTTGAATCAAGAGTACCTTCAATATTAGGGGGGGGGGGGATTTATTTCCACCCCAACACTAGGGACATGCTCTGCCATTTGTTCCTCCTCAATTATTTGGACATCTTCTTCTTGAACATCTGCAGACTGCTTGGGAATATTCATAGCTTGAGGTTGTTTTTCTAAGAGAGTTTGTGCTTTCTAAGCAACCTCCTTTACCTTCACCTTGAAATCACCATTCTGGTATTCCCTTAGCTTTGTAAAATCTCTTTCAAAAGGATTTTCAATTTCATCATAGGGACTTATATAGAATGCATTCCTCTTCATGATGCTCTCTTCAATGTCCATTACGGATATCCATTCCCTTTTTCTTGATATAACAACCCCATCACTAGTCAAGTTTCTCAACACATAATCTATGTATAAGAAATGGTGATAAAATCCTAACAAACCCTTGATTCTCCTCATTGCATGCATAAAAACCTCTGGGTCAAAAATACTATCCTCATCCATGGGTAACCTGAGGTTATTCACCATGATTTTGAATTTTTCATACCCTTCTTGGGCAGTAACTTTAAATTAATCAAAAGAACATTAAGGATTTAACATAGTACCCTTCCTAGGTTTTTTGAACAACTCTAGGTCCATAAAATAAACCTAGCACATCAACTCCATATAAGCCATCCGATCAGAGACATATAGGGGCAAGCAATATGGTGCTACTTTAGCTCCGTAGGCCCTGATTAGATTATACTCTGAATGCAAAAACCAATCTCCCCAATTATGTTGTTTAGGTGATCCTGTCATTTCCTTTGGGTGCATGATGTCTCTGATAGATTGTGAAAGCCTGTGAATAGGTGCCACACCCAAAATTTCTAGGATACTAAACCTGATAACATTAGAAAACATCAAATATTTGGAAGTGGAATAATCCTAGTCCCATATATATGTCCACATTTGAACTGGTAAAACATTATTCTCATTGTCCATTAGTCTCAATTTCAGCTTTCTTCTCTAGTTTTGATCACCTTCAAATTGAAGCATATGCATTAACAAAGAATAATGTGGAAAATGTAGAGGGAGAACCTCCTTCTTCATATTGATGAAATCCTGATGCATTTGTTCTGCAACAAAAGCAACGTAATCAAAACCAGTGTTCTGATTATGGCCCTGTATATTTTTTGCCATCACTAACAGGTCAAGGGCTATCCTAGCCTCAAAATTATGAGCTAGAACCTGATTCAAGCAATAACATGTGTTCTTGAAATAATCAACAAACTCTTCACATTCAAAGGGCTCAATATCTTTCAAGGAAAACCTTTCCTTGCTCTTTCTAAGCCTTACAAGCAATCTATTTCTGAGGGAAAATTTGTTTTTCTCATACTCACCATATAGGATCATACGTTTGATGTTAATAATATAATTGGGGTTCAACCCAAATACCTCTACAATATTATCCCTCGTGACCTCAAGGACTACATTTACATTCTCACTGAAGTTATTTTTATGTCTATGGGATCATAATTCTTGGCTAACTCCATCATCACATCCACCTCCATAAACACATTAGGTACCACCAAATTTCCTAGGTTAACACCCCGTAGATAACATGCCACCTTCTTCGAATTCCTTCTATTAAAAGCATACAAGAACAATTACCATCCACTCCAAGGTTGGGCCAATTCTCCAATTTCACTAGCATCGTCAATTAATCTACTCATCACAACAACTTTCCCTATAGGTCTCTTTCCAATTTTTGATCCACCCTCTTTTATATTCTCAGAGGCACCTTCCATGAGTCTCTCTTGATCATTCTTTGCACTCCTTAACATTGTGGATACCATAGAGGTATTTACCATAGGGTTTGACGTTGTATGTGGCTTCGACTTAACCACAGATGAAAAATCTTGGGTTTTGATCCTTTTAACTCTTTTATGCTTTGGTTTTCTCTCTAGCCTAATGTTGGATTCACTAGGCTCTAGTTCACTCATTTTTGCAAAGTGGAAAGAATAAAGTTTACAGTTTTCTTGATCGAAAAGACCTACCCAATTTTAAAACCAAATACACAATTAACAGAACAAAACAGTGTCAAACCTTACACATTTTTTATCACCCCAATTAAGGACACTCAATGAATAAAACCGTAAGCAAGTTATCTCTCAAATTCCCTACTAATCTTTAGACTAGCACAATTTAGTACTTGATAGGAAGACATACAACAATTTTCTTACCAAGGTAAACAACAGATACTAATGCTACTATAATTGCTTGTTGGAGTCATCCACATTGTTTCTTCAACTTTTGGCTTTCTTCTCTGCTCTTGAGCAACTCCAAATATCCAAAAAACAAGCTAACCACCTTCTTTATTGCCAAGAAATGGAACATAACACCATTAATGGTCGATAGAAAGATCGCACGAGTGAACTGACACTTAGTAATTCATGTTTAAAACTAGGTCGTTGATCATCCTTCTTTGAAACCATAGCGGCGACCCTCCTTTAACTTCGCCACTTTCTCCCTTACTTTAGATGATGTCCACAAGGTTTTTGCACGTTACCTCTTATTTGGAGGCCATCGCTCATCACTATTTTGTTTCACCATCTGCAAGTTCTATCAATGATGTTAGCACCCACGCAATGAGATCTCAACCATTGGATCATGGCCAATCTCTTATCATGTTCACTTCCTGTTGTGCATCACTGATTCATATTTCAAATTCCAGATCACATCAGCAATGATAAAGAGAGTGATGGAACACAATCAAGCCATGTTCCCCTACCTAAAGTCGAAGGCACAAGAAACATCGCTCACAAGTGCAAATCAAATTTTATCGCAAAAAATGTATCTTTAACATTTTTCACTCATTTGGGCCTTTCCTATGGATTTTGGCCTAATTTTGCCTAGATTTAATGTTGTAATGTGGACAACACATTCACATTAAGCCTTGAATGCTTGCAAATCAATAAAAACCTAAAGATGTCTTACAAACGTGTTGTGAAGTGTTGTAATACAATTTCCCACTTTTCTAGGACCTTTCGATCATAATTCACTTAAACAACTTCTTTTTACCCCTTACCAAGTCCTAATTCAAAGTGTTGTAAAGAGTTATAACAAACTCTCACACTTCCCTAGGCTTGTCATCAACAAATTAACCCTTTCTTATGATAAAATGACCCCTTAATGCACTTATAGGTCCTACTTAAGTGTATTTCAAAAGAAAATATCGATAAACAACAATAATCACACTTTAATTCTTGATAACCACTTTAATTTTCCTAGGGGGACTAAATCACCACCTTGGGTGACTTAGTCCCATGTGGAATAAAAATCAAAATTAACTCAAAATTCTGGTGAGATATTATCTCCTAAACCCTAAGGTCGGCCTGTGATGTGTTATTTTCAGTAAATTAGGGCACAACATGTATAAATAAAGGGTTTTCCCCTCATTTTCATCTCCCATATTCATAAGCAATCAAGCAATCTATCTTCTAAAGCAAGAATCAAGCATTCAAGCACTCTAAGCACTTCAAGTACAATCCATTGGATCTGATCACTTGCATGTCTTCAGACTTTTCCATCTCAAAGGGCTTGGTGAGTTGTTGTACTTGCATGTTATTCAATCATCTTTCCCTTTTCATTCTATTTCATTATCTAGGGTTTGATTACCAAAGTGGGGTTTGACTAAGGAAAACCCCTATTCTCTAACCCTAACACCTTTTCCCCTCTTTGCATGTGTGTTTTACAGACTTCATATTTAGATTAGTCAAAGATCAAGGTGCTAAAAGGTGTCATATTTCCATCCACATCATTCTAAGTCAACAAACCCTAAAAGGATCTTGAAGACAACTTGTAGGTCAACATTTGAAGATTTGGGTCTGGATTTCTGTCAAAAACAGAAGTACAAGTTGATAGCTACAAATTCCAGTCTTGAGATTATCAAAATCTATAGGTGGACTAAGTCACCATCATTGGAAAATTAGTCCTGCTATCAAGCCAAAAAAGTGATCTCTACAGATCTGGACACCCAATTCTTGGAAACTGGTTCTAACAAAGTTTCCCCGAAGTAGGACTAAGTCACCCAGCTTGGTGTAAGTGTCCCAGTGGACCTCAAGTGTAGATTCTGGAAGATTCCAAAGCTCCTCTTCATCAACCTTCAGTTTCTAGGTGCACTACTTCTACCTCTTTAAGTTCTGTTATAGTTCGTATGTATTTTAGGTCATTATTAGGTCATTTTACATAGTGTTTTACATACTTTTACATTTCATTAGTTTGAATTCATTAGATAGTTTAATTTCATTTAGTTTCAACATTTAGATACATTTCAGATCACACACATATCACACATTAGACCCCTAATTTTGAATGAACCCTCAGATTTTGGAAGCGGAAAGAGTTCTCTCCTTCTAAGTGAAAACCCTAGAAATGCTAGGGAACCCACCTTTCCCCTAAAAGTTTTGGTTCATAGATTAAGGAAATAAAGCTTGAACAAATAACCACATTTCTCATCACTATTTTGAGGTTCAAAGTTTACAACAGATCCATGATGAGCAATGGAAAATGATATAAAGAGCTCAAAGGGCTATCATGCATTGCAAATTTACAACACAAGAATCACAAGCAATTAGCGACAAAAGGGATCGAACGATAACACATAGAACACATGTATCACACATTGCTAATACAACATTCAAGATTCAAAACCCATCCATGATGGATGTAACAAAGAAATATAATTCATTGCACATCGCTAATAATTTATATTCATAAAGCTATCCATGGCAAGTGATGAACAAAACTGACAAATGGGACTTAAGTGGGATAATTTGGCACATGCTTGTAAGTTTTTTTGAAAAGGGGACTACCTAGGATGATGTATGAAGAGACCTCAAATGAATGAAATCATATTATTTCAAAGGATGTAAAGGCCAAACAAGGTCAATCAAATGACCTTAAAAATAAAATATGTTTCGGACCTAGGCACAACGGGTTGGTAACTTTACGGGATTTAATGACATAAGATGTACCTTAAATGACCAAACACTAGTGGAAAGGGGTCATAAATCAATTAGAACATTGGTAAGGACACAAACCTAAGAGATACTAATTCAGGTTCTAGGAAAAATAAAACTCTAAGGTAATGAGAGCAACAAAACCCTAAGCCCAAAGAGACGGATTTGACCAAAATTTTGTAGAATTTTAAGATGAAACATGAAGCATTTTAGGGGTTCCATCAGGATGTTCATAAAATTATGTAATAAATTTCAAACTCTAGTTGTGCTTAATGAGAATTCCTTATGATGTCCTAGATGATCCATATATGATTTAAATTGAGTAGCGAGTTTCCTTAAAACAAAAACCAATCACACAAATCAACAAGTGCTACATCAAATCATAATGGCTAGTGAAGTAGTTGGCAACAAATAAATTTGAAGTTTGAGTTCTAAAAGTGAAGGTTTAGATTAATAACTATAGAAGTGACTTGGGTCATGTCTACACTTTAAAATCTACAATTCATTTTTTTAAAAGTCTATTAGAATCACGAATGCAAAATTAGGAACTAGTGATGGTAGGAGTTAGTACTCTAGACACCTAAAATTGACCACACCTAACCACACTTGGCTTTAGCTTAGCATAGTCATTAATTAATTAAATATTTATTATTTATTTATTAATTTTATCCTTCACGTTTATCTTCCACTTAATTAAATAATATTTATTATTTATTTTATCGATACCACTTTTATTCTATTTTGATTAAATAAATGTTTATTATTTATTTATTTATTATATCTATTGAATTAATTTATCTGTCACCTTTATCCCCCACATTGATTAAATAAATATTTATTTTTATTTAATTAATTTATTCTTCACCTTTATCTTCCACTTTAACTAAATAAATATTTATTATTTATTTAATTAACTTATCCTTCCACATCACACTTCTCCAATAAACTATTAAATAATTTTATTTTATTTAATTAATTATTGAAAGTCAAATCTAGACACTTACCACAAAATTCAAACTAACTCTGCATCTCATCCATCCATTTCATACTACATCTCTAAATCTCAACCATTCACATAAAGATATGTCTTAATATAGCTCCTAAACCTATCCCTTATCCCTCATGCAACACTTGTCACATGACTATATGTTTAATCCAAACCCTAATCCTCAATCAATTCTAACCATCCATTAATCAATCTATCTTGGCCTTTGATTTCTTTCTTGAAAATTCTATAAATGAGAGGCCTCTCATCTCATTTGACCATCCACTTTCATTATGGACATATGTTGCTAAAACTTTTATTGGGTCATCTATCATCATAGCTTTATGCTCCTGCATTTTCTATCTAATATAGCTCATCATATCCTCATGATATCCATTTGATCATTCACCATATCAATCCTACCATCATGTTGTTGGTTTCATAAACGATCACATTCTTCCATCAACATGTCAAAAGAGAAAACCAAATGGAGCTAGGGTGCACTCTTTTTCAGCTCTATGTGAGGAGAAAGAAGATTTTTAGAAAGGTATTGTGTATGTATTACATTATCTTCTATATTATTTACTTTTAATATTTTTTTCTTGAAGTACCGATTGAGATATAGAATATCATAAGTCAATTTGACACATAATTATACCTCTTGTAAATTGATTATTATATTTATAGTTTTAATCATACCAAATCCAAAACATTAAAAACAAAATGAACATTATTTTTAATCAACACACACTCCCTACATTAAAAAATATTAGTCATTATAGAGAATTCAAAGTTCCTAACAAGTAATTAGAAAATACTATATAATGCCATCAACAACAATATTTAAATAAGAAATTAATTGTCTGGATGGTGGAAACATAAAACACAACATATCTCCACTAAATCTTATTTAAGGTGTGTTTTTTTCAGCTCTAGGAAAATTCGATGTCAGCAATTCATGATGGGAAAATTTACCACCAATAATTCACTGTGGGAAAATTCACTGCCATGAAAAATTCACCTTAAGGAAAATTCACCACCAGCAATTCATAGTCATGGAAAAGTCATCGCATTAAAAGTTTTTGATTAATTTTTGTGACGTGAATTGCTGGTGGTGAATTTCCCTTGAGATGAATTTATCATGGCAGTGAATTTTCCCACAGTGAATTGTTGGCGGTGAATTTTCCTAATGCGGTATTTTTCTATCAAGGTATTGATGAAACCCAGTCCTTTGATCACCAAGAGCTCTTTATCCACTATGAAAATAATGAATTCATCTCTACATGATAGAGTTAACATGGAAAACTTGGGTTTATTGCATTACTTCCCAAGTATTGAAATTTTGTAGTTTGACTCAAGTATTAAACTCTTGTACAACCCAAGTATAATCTTGATCTACTTGCTCAATTTCACATGACTAATTGTAAGCAATCTTTAACTCTCTTTCTATATGGGGTCAATCTTAAGGCTAATCTTACTACACCATGCTTAGTGTTACTTTGTACTGACAACTTGTTGGTAATATCATGTATTTGGCTCATATCAAGCCTAACATTTTATATGCACTAGGCAAAGTTTTGAGATTCATGCAAGAGCCTCATGAGGTATGTTGGAAAGTATATAAGAGAATCCTTCACTACCTTTAGGGTACTATTAAATTTGATATTCACTACAAATTTGACATAGAGGTTCACTTGGTTGGATACACATATTTAGATTGGGCTAGTGATACTCAAAGTTACAAGTCAACTTCAGGTTATAGTTTCTCACTAGGTTCTGGTGCCATCAGTTGATCTAGTAAAAAAGTAAATTTTTATTGCTTTATTATCCATAGAGGTAAAGTATAGGGGATTTTTCAATACAACTACTAATAATATTTGGCTTATATTAATTATCATTAAGCTTGGAATTCTATTTAGACATCCACAACCATGTATTTTGATAACCAAAGCACCATCTAGATGTGCAAGAATCTGGTCTAGCACCAATAGACCAAACACATAGATATGCATATGCATTACATTCAGGAGCTTATTCATGGTTAGATCATCAACCTAGTCTTTTGCTAGTCTTTAGAGCAAGTTGTTGATATTTCACCAAACCTTCTACAAACAGATAGTTCATTCATCTACAAGCTCTTTTTGGGGTGCAATCTACTTTAGTGGAAACATCATCTTCGAGGGGGGATTTCTAGTTCTCACTTTCTTTTCTCCCTTTTAGGGGGAATTTTTCCAACTAATTTTTCTCCCTTTCTCCACTTTATGAGAGATTTCATTATACTTGGGTACCTCATTAGACAGAATTTTAGAGACCTTATTTCTTTGTGCCCACCTAAGATATGTTTAAGGGGAAACTGTATTAGTGTATATATTATTTAATGTATTATACACATATATTTACACATGACTTGTTAAGCTTATTTAGGTGTCCCAATTAGTGAGAGTTAGCTTGCCACCTCTTGATATTTTTGAGGAAGTTAATTCACAACCACTCTCTATTAGTGAGAGTTAACTACCAAGTATTCTCCATTATTCTTGATGGAAATTTCTTGCCTCCCTTATATATGTGTATATCATTCATGGCTTAATTAATATGTTGATTTATCCATTATTGTGTCTTTTTCTTGCATTGTTTTTTATCATCTCATAGGTAGGAGTGATTGTGTTCACCTTACATCACTTGATATAATACTAGTATTCTATCCAAGGATGTTTACAAAATTATATAATAAATGGTGTTAGATTCTTTTTATTCTCCAATGTCAAACTCTAGTTGTGCTCAATGAGAATTCCCTATGATGTCCCAGATTATCCATATATGATTTAAGTTGAGTAGTGATTTTCATTATGGCCTTATGTCACTAAATTTTTTATTGGGCCATCTATCATCAGAGCTTTATGTTTCTGCATTTTCTATCTAATATATCCTCATCATATCCTCATGATATCCATTTGATCATTCACCATAGCAATCCTACCATCATGTTGTTGGTTTCATAAGTGATCACATTCTTCCATCAACATATCAAAAGAGAAAACCAAATGGAGCTAGGGTGCACTCTTCTTCAGCTCTATCTGAGGAGAAAGAAGATTTTTAGATGAAGGTATTGTGTATGTATTACATCATCTTCTATGTTATTTACTTTCAATATTTTTGTCTTCAAGTACAGATTGAGATATAGAATATCATAAATCAATTTGACACATAATTATACCTCTTGTAAATTGATTATTATATTTATAGTTTTAATCAATACCAGATCCAAAACATTAAAAAAAAGCATGAACATTACTTTTAATCAATACACACTCCCTATATTAGAAAACATTAGTCATATTATATGCTATCTACAACAATATTTAAATAAGAAATTAACTATTTGAATAGTGGAAACATAAAACACAAAATATTTCTAGTAAATCTGATTTAAGGTGTGTTTTTCTTGGCTCTAGGAAAATTCACTGTGAGCAATTCACGGTCAGAAAATTTACCACCAACAATTCACCGTGGAAAAATTCACCACCATGACAAATTCACCAAGATATTGATATAAATTTTTTTCTATCAAGATATTGTTGAAACCCCCTCCTTTGATGAACCCTCTCTAATATCCAAGGGTTAATTTTTCAGGAACAAATTCATTTCATGGGACTATTTTCGAGTTGACGATAATCAGAAAAGGGAGACAACAAAACTCGCCACCTTTCCTAAGTTAGACCACCCTTGAAATGCGAGCATTCCAGCGAATCCTAGAAACTTTCATGCGGACTCATGCCTTCAAATTGAATGTATGTTACGACTCTACGCGCAACCAGAGCATAAGTTATCAACTGGTTTTGAAGAAAAGCACTGTTTGCTCTTCAGGTAGATCTTCAATCATTTTAAAACTCGATCAGTTTCTATGACGTTAGTTTTACATTTAGATTACTTTGGCCGTTGGGTTTTTCTGCTCCTGTTGTGCTACTAGTTATTTTCATCTTACCAGTGGCTGGATTTGAAACTCAGCACTATCATTTCAATTCCACACAAAGTTAATGACTGATTCCATGCCTTTGTCTTGGCTCTTGAAGATGATGCAGTCAAGGGAGGGCTACTAGTTAGGGATCTCTAAGTAAGGATTGCCAACCCTTGCAGTCTAAAAATCCTTTGTAGGTATTGATCAAGTTTATTGCATAGCGATTGGAAAATATAATGCAGGGAATTCCTTATAGACAATTGCAATAGTAAGTTCATAGGGCTGGTATCTCTATTCCATGTTTCCAGTTAACATACAAACATACCACATTGTTACACTCTCATCTGAATATTGTCCAGTGGAGTGGATGCAAATATGAACAGCAATTGGGAATCCTTCGTTACTATTTATCCTTGCAATCTGCTAAAAGATTTTGAACATCATTTTTAAGGAAGTGAAATATAAATTTCCATGAAAAGAAAAATCATGTACTTAGAAAAATCATGTAGCATGTAAAGTATTTTAGAGAATATGTAGCATGTGTGAGGTTGTTCTTGTACTTGGAAAAATCATGTAAAGGCCTGTTTGCAAACTGTATCAGCTTCAATCTCTATAAGACAGTGATTGAGAGCACTATTATAACAAGTATGGGATAAGAATTATGATGTAAAAATAGGGTATTAGAATTTCAAATATTTTCAGTTTTCTAATAAGATTGTCTATATTTTACTCTTTCAAAATTTAAAGACACCAGTCACTAACAAGTGACGTTGTTCTTTGATAACTACGAAAAACCCTAATTTAATATTTTTGATAAATTTTATATTTGTTAAAAATTATATAATAACTAAATTTAAAGCATATAACTAGAGTGTAAGGCATGCATGTATCATACATTTATTTTTTCATTTTGTATACACTCTTAATTAAAATTAAAAACATTTTATATAAACAATTGTAGTTAAGGAATATTTAGGAATAAAATTTTAGATTGTGATAAAAAGAATGTAAATAGTAGAAAGTCAAAAGGAAATACCTTCAACATTTTCCACAACGAATGTTTTTTCTTATCTTTCTTCCATTTGAACATATCTCTCATTTCATGTAGATTACTTCTTTGCATTGAAACCAATTTTCTTAGAAATTTTTTGATAGAGAAATTGCAGCCTTCCTCCCATGTATGATGAAATACCCATTATGAAAAAAATAACATAAAATACATGAATTTTTTTTTGAAGTGATTTGAAAGTAATATACATTAAAATATAAAAAATGTGATATGAAATGATAAAAAAAAGGCATTATGACATGAAGTGTACATTTATGTTTGATTTTGAAATTTCTTCTTGAATTTCCTCTATTGATGCCACAATGCCACCCAATGGCATTTCTAAAGGCATGGAATCAAACAAAGCATTATTTTTGAAACACAAAAACAATGAATTGTTTGATGGTCATGTTAGCAAATCAACTATAATGTGTCACATTGCAACTTATTCTGATGGTTGGCCCATATATTTGGGTATTCTATCTGGTACTTGCTACCAATACTAGGTCTCTTATTGCCCTCTACAGACTTATTCAATATTTTCCTAGTAGAAAAAAAAAAACTCACATTTTTTTCTCTCATTTTGACGTGTTGGACAATACCAATTGTTAATATATTTTGGTTTCACTTTTTGTTTCAAACAAGTAATATGAAATAACTTTTCACACATATCACATATCAAAGTTTTTAAATCTACCAAATAATTACACATTTTATAATTTTGTTTCATGATGTCATCACCAACAAAGCCTGGATGATGTTCTATCGCTCTAGATTTTAAAGAATCAAAACTAAAACTATTAGTGCTATTTTAAATGTATTAAAACCATTCTTCATTATATATATCTTTACTTGAAGTCAACCCACCTGATTAACTATTAGTGCTATTTTAAATGTATTCAAACCATTCTTCATAGTATATATCTTTACTTGAAGTCAACCCACCTGGTGCACCTTTACTGGTATAAGCAATGTTCTTTTCTGTAGTGCATAATGAACTTCCTGCAGTAGAAGCATTATGATCTCGACATGTTAGTTGGCCCTTGAAAATTGGTATTGAAGGATATAGTTTGACACATACATTGTTTTGTCTTTCTTTTGCAGCAGTTGATATCCTTGGATTTATGCAGTTGTTATAATCTTCATCAATTTGCCTCTTACAATTTGAAGGTCATCAATAGATCCTATACCACTAATCAAAATAAAATTGGTGTCAGAAAGTTTTTCAGGTTTTTGTGAGCATGTTTTTCTCTTTTGAGACAAACATATGCCATTTATATCATCAATTGATATCTCTGGCTCAAAATGTATGTTGGAATTGCAGCTGGAAAGCATATTCCTTGAAAATGTTAAGATCAAAGTAAGCGCTTATAACTGTCAAACAATGGAAATGGAAACAAGTTAGTGTATGCATAACAAAAATGAAATATGATAAAACAAAACTATTGCAGGGATGTTAAAGTTTCCTTAAGCTCTATATATAATTATTCTTATATCATATCTTTTATAGCTGAAGCTGAATATCAATGACAAGAATTTCAGAATAAGCTGAAGGGAAGACATAATAGGATAAAGTTTTAAAACTTAATCTAAATAAGACAAGATAATAAAGAAATTTGATACAACAATAGTCCATATATTGTGCTGTAGAAAATAAATGTATAATAGTTTTAATTGCACTATTATAACAACAATAAACTCAGAGCTTTCAAATTCGCAACAGGAAGTTAATGTGTGAGAATTGGAAATTAAATTTTGCAATTTAGTAACTTAACTGATCAGAATTGGAAAGAAACTCAAACAAGTACAGTATATTGTGCTATATATAAGCCTGTAGGAGCCGATTCCTCTAATAATAACTAGCACTTGCACCCATGGGGGGTTGAAGGAAAACGCCGATAGGAAAGTCAAGGTAATGGAAATTAAAAAAATTAACATTTCATAGTCAATTATATTTAAATTCAAATTTATATTATATTTTCAAAATCAACTATACAAGCAGCAGGAAAACCAGTTGACAGAGCTGGGAGCCAAATAGAAGCAGAATTGTAAATACAGCAGCAACGAGGAGGAAGTAAAACAACAGTCAAAAAAATGTTAAGTTGCATCTTATCGATGGCTGGAACAAAGCGGCATGATTTCTTGATTTTTTAATGTATTCTCCTTGACAAGTTCTCTTCATGAGCAACAAATAGCAGTGGAAGTGGTACGAATTCAGTGCATGGAGATATGATGTCCATGGCTGGCATGTTACAGCAGAGCAATAGTGGATATGCATTTTTCAGGACCGCCCCCTTGCTGACTGCATTCTGTAAATATTGAACATCAGTGCCTTTGCAAAATGTGCATTGCAAAAACCAGTGGGATAGTGTCCATGCACTGTAAGTAAGGAACTGAGATATGACTAGCATCAGGTGGTGGATATGCATTTTCAAGACCGCCCCCTTGCTGACTGCACTCTGTAAATATTGAGCATCAGTGCCTTTGCAAAATGTGCATTGCAAAACACAGTGGGATAGTGTCCATGCACTGTCAGTAAGGAACTGAGATATGACTAGCACTGTGCATGGCATGGGGCACAGTTTAAATATTGAATGGAGGCCATTTGAGAGTTGCTTTGTAAAGGAACTGTGTGTTATTGTCATACGTTGTCCATATGAGTACACAAAACATAATGCATTGATTCCCCTTGTGATGTCAAAATAGTGTCAGTCAATGGAAACTGTCCTTGACTGTCCAAAGCAGTATCAAGGTTATTGACACTGCAACTGATTAACAAGGCAAAGCACTGCCATTATTAACCTTTAATACTGTACTAAAATGGAACTTGTGATTTAGAAATTCACTGTGTAATATCTGTAGGATGCTCGAGTTTGACCTGAAGTATGTAGCTATAATTGCACTTTGGAAATGTGCCACCTCCTCTTTTGAAGCCCTGGAATTCGAATGCATTGCAATAAAGTGTTGTTAGATGAGAAAAATTTTTACTTGTAAAGATGCTACGACAAATGTTATTAAAGCGATTTTAAAAAGAAATCAAAAGATTTTTTGGATGAAGAACTCAAATCTGGATTTGTTCTTGTCTTCTGCATCTGATTGGCTGCCTGTACAACAAGAAAAGGTTGTAATTGATTAGTTTGATTGGGTGTCCTATAACAAAGGAGGGAATATATGGAATTCTTTAACTTCTTAAGAAAAGTACCAAATGTACTTACTTGAATATGTTATTGGGATAGGAGTTGAAGGTGAGCCTCTTCTTTCTTTCTAATAATGTTGTATGGATTCTTCTTCATTTTGGCATAGCGTTTGAAAGAAAATGCAGGTTCTATGTGAAGGCCTAGTATGGATTTGACTCTAGACATTGCTGTGAATGTGAGGCCTTGTCTTACATTCAATGATATAAAATTTCAATTACAAATCACAAGAGGGAGTTTTTGAAGCATACGACATGTTTCTTGTGCTCCTATATCTCGTTCTGCAACAATCTCTATCACAAACTTTTGATATGCTTTTAATGTGTTTTCTTGCAATCCTCCATTTGAACATATTCTTGATAGTATATCAATGCAACTCTCTGATTTTATTTCAGCTTTAGATGCATATTTGGCAATGTATTTGAGAACAAGCAACCGTGAGATGACGGGTTGGCAATCTATGTTAGCTCTCCATATTGATAGCATCTGAGGGTTTGAATGTTTAATCTATCATCGTTTCTTATTGGCTCGTAGGATTTATTTCCAGATTCATCGCAGAGTAAAGTGGATTTTATGCATTCTTTCCAAGGAGCTTTGTATCTACATTGTAGTTGTTGCCCTTTTTTGTGTAGATAAGTCCTCTCAGTATATTTAGTGTGTCTTTGAACACGATTGAGTAGTTCTTCATAATCAGTGTATGGGTCGGTAGATAATATTTCAGATGTGTTTAGTAGACATGGATCATCCATTGGGTTTTTGTGTATGATATTGTTTATTTCAGATTTATTGCGAGGGTTGCTAGCAGTGACATAGTTGTCAAAGAATTGTTTTTCTCTATCGACTTCTGTTTGATTATCCCAATTAAGGGTATCCATGTTTGGTGCATTTTCAAGCCATAAAAATCCATGTATGTGTGCAGAGCCTCAATGTTTCCATTCATATCTATACCAATAATTTGTGGCATGGAGGAGTTTGTCAATGAACTCTTCATAAAAGATTGTGAAATGTTGATGTAGATATATGGATTTGGTATGTGGGTTTTGAATAATGTTATCTATACATTTTTTGTTGGAAGTAACTGCATTCGATGTGCTCGATGAAAACAATGTGTGTAAATCAGGCCACTTTGTGTCTATTGCACTTAGTGTGAAGAACAATGTCGGGGACCCTATTTGGTTTATCATGTTTGTTAGATCAGAACGACACTTGTTCCAATATGTCCGTGTGCCTCGTATGGTTGATCCAAAATGCATGATCTCTTTAGCTAATTGGTTGTCAGGTAGGTTATGTAAGTGGGCACGAAGGTCTTCGGTGGTGGTTGGTATATGGTCATCTACTTTTCTTTTGATGAATACCGATGCAAGTGCTTGGCTACGATGATGCATCATAATATTTAGAATGAAGTATCTAAATCATGGATGTTGTCCAAATTTGTTGTCATGGTATCGCATAAGGTGCAAGGCATATTCATGAAGTTGCACCTCCCTAGCTTGAGGTTGCATGGGTAGTGCAGTTCCATTTGGAAAGAGAGTGGGAAATGCCATATCAAATAGACCCTTAGTAGTGTATTCATTAATGGGGTTTGAGCTTATGTGAGGCCAATTAATGATGGGATCATTTTCATTTTCGATATGTATAGATTCCTTTATGATTTGTAACTCACGACGCTTATTTGGTAGGCTAAACATAAATGATGTTGAATATTCTCTTTCGGTTTCTTCATCATCGAGATTATTTTCAAATTCAACATGTGCTGCTGTTGGTTCTTCATTTTCACATTCCATGGTATGCAGCATGTCTACAATATTTGTAGTTGAATCAAGGAGTACTGCCAATGCATTGGTATTGATTTCAAAATCCTTGTAGCAGGGATCATATCTTATTTTGTATGTAAGTGCATTTTGAACATGACGTCTACTAACATAGCAATCATAATGCTTTCCATGTTTACTAATTCTTCAGACTATCAACACATCCAAGTCTTTAAGTCTATGTCGCAAAGAGTTTGCAATTGTTTTGATATCTTGGGGGAAGCTAATTGTGTGACCACTATATTTGTATTGTCCACCATGAGCATGAGTAACTTGCAATAGTGGATTTACACCTGCAATGAGCATCTCTTCTACTTGGGTGAGAATTTTAAGCATATTTGGTTGTTCACATGGGTCCATATTGTTATCGATGGAGAATCGATGTATGCCTTTCTCAACAATGCATCTTCTACAAATAGGATTGTTGTTTGTTGAAGAAACATGAATACCAAGGTATCGTTCCTTACAAACAGTACATGTTTGTATGCTTGACAATGCATCTATTCTACTTCTAATTCTTTTGATGTCTCTACAAATTTGGCAGACCAATCAATAGCTAAATTGGTTGTGGAACCTGTGTTTTGTGGAATCTGTGTATGCAGATGTGCTTCATTTTGTTGATGGGAGAAACTTGTAGAAGCTTCTATGTGGTGTTTTATCAGTGGTAATGTTTTTTGTAAGTTGTGTGTTCATTGGATGGTACGACGAACTCTTATTTCTTCTTTGTGACGAGCATAGTACAAGCGACTTCTCTTACGAGCTTGCAATTTTTCCAAGTTACTTTGGACTGGTTGTCCTTCAGAATCTTGCAGATTTGAGTTGATCATCTGGAATGGAAAAAAATATAGTAAATATGATTTTGTTAACTACCTACATTGGAAAACTAGACAAGGTTTGAAAGAGATGTTTTTTTCAGTTTTATATGTTAGGTGTGTGGGAAAAAATGATAATTTCTTTATACAAAAGTAGTTACACACTTTTTTTGAATTCCCAAGAACATTAAATGTATTTACATATGTTTTGTATTGATAGTAAACATGAAAGACAAGTTTTGAAGGGGTCTTGAAACCCTATACAATGAAAAATATTATATAGAGTGGGGAGGCTGATCGCAGAACAAGGAAAACATTCTAAAGAGTGGGGAGGCTGTTTGCTGAAAAAGGAAAACATTTAAACTGATTTGACTGAACGAAAAGTTTCTTTCATTGTACAATGCAAAAGATTATATAGAGTGGGGAGGTTGCTCGCAGAAAAAGGAAAACATTCTAAAGAGTGTGGAGGCTACTTGTAGAAAAAGGAAAACATTTTAACTAATCATTTTTGGTTCCCAGTGCAGACCTCAACTATTTGACTCAACAAAAAGTTGCTTTCTCTTGTAAAATCTATTATATCAACTTCTAAAATAGTTGATTTCAGCCGTGCTTCATTATTGTATGTTTCATTTGTACTTGATAGGGTGAAGAGAAATTGTTTGCACAGTACATTTTGTATAACTTGTTCACTGGTTGTCTTTGCTTCCTGATTGAATTGAACTAGATATAGTTCTTTTGCAGGCATTCCGATGAGTTTACTTGCAGCTTCTTCAAAGGAATTTTCCCATAGAGTACCTGTGTGATCTTCAAGCTTGATCTGAAGAACATATCTATAATTACAATCTTCAAAGGTAGCTTCACACTTTGAACAGTACCATTTTCCTTCATTATTTTGTACAACTCTTTTCTTACATTGTTTTCCCTGAGACTCAAGTAGGGCAAGCTGGGTAACAAAACAAATTTGATTTGATGAAAACAACTGTTGCTTTGAGAATGCATTGCAAGGGTTGTGTTAGATCTAAAGAATATGCTTGGATGCTGGCAATGTTCTTGCGTGTAAGAAGAAGAGGTGCATCTAGAAATGTTGTTGTTGGCATGGTAATTTCATTTCCATTATTTGTAAACCAACAATGTATCTCTTTTGTTTCTTTAATATTAGGGTCAATAAACAATTGAGAGGTAGCTAGAGTGTTGATGAACTAACCATTATACTCAATTACGTGGGCATCTTTTATTATAAGTACAACTAACTTTTGTAGGTGGTACATTTCTTGAAGTTCAGAACCTTCCTTTTGAGTTGTTCGACCCCACAATGTGACATTGATAGTGGATGCAGATGAGTCTACCAATTTGAGGCTCCTCCTTAAAACCTTTGTCCCATCTCTTCTTCATATTGTTGAGTCAGAGTCCACACATATAACAATTCCAATAACATCAGTAGAAGAACTATTAGCTTTATTAATGATCTCAGTAATGGGTGTGAAAGAAAATTGATGTGCTGGAATCAGGAGATCATCATCACAAAGAACGACCTTTGAATCATCCATTAAAGTGATTTCTATTTCACTGTTCAATTTATTGTAGAACTTATTTGCTGCTTTAACGGTCCCACCAGACAGTGTATATATAGAACCAGCTTGGACATGCCTGAAATGAAGGTTAGCAATTTCATTGAAGCACGTGACACATACTTCAGTGTGCTCGCTATCAACAATATCAAAACTAAATACCTGGCCATGTCCCTTCTTTGTGTTAAATTGGTGAATTTCTTTCTTCATAGTTACATGGCCTTTTATTGTCCACCTTGTTTGAAAAGGATTCAAGATTTTCATAGGGGTGATAGTTGAGATGTCATTTTTTTTGCATAGGGATGCATGTATTCCAAACATCAATCTCTTAGGACCTGTGACTCTGTAGATGTTCCAATTCCATCTAAGTTTGTACATGGTTCAGATGAAAGCTCCACATTTCTTTGTATAGGTTCATTTTCTTCTTTGTAGAGAAAGGTGGGATCACCTATGACGTCATGTTCTGTGCATGCAATCTCTAGTTCAAAGATTACAATCCACCTATTGATTTGAAGAAAAATGCATTATTAGCTAGGCAAAATGAAACCCACAAATACAAACATCTAATAGTTGACTATAGTCATTGAAATTGTAGGCTCACCTTGCATGACAAATAGAAGGGCAAGTAAATCTTGTGAGTTGTAGTATAGAGCCCTTTTCTATTGTATTTGAAGTTACTAAATGGTTATACTTATTTGGCAAGGTGGATTTTTGGAGGTGCAGCCTGTCAGAGAGTGTTAATTTCTATCTAGGTGTGGATTCAACGACTTGTCCAAAAGTTGAAATACTAAAGACTTGGAGATGCAGATGTACATCCGGTGTGTCATTGTTCAATAGGGTGATTGCATTGGATGTCAAAGATAGAGACATAGCTGAATGGATCTGGAATACCCCTATAAGAGTGCATAGGTCGATAAGTTCTCTTGTGGTTTGAAAGTTGCTATTTGAATCTCCTTTGATTTTTTATGTTAAAATGTGAAAGAAAAGGCAACATGCGAGAGTGGTTTGAAAGTTGCTATTTGAATCTCCTTTGATTTTTTATGTTAAAACGTGAAAGAAAAGGCAACATGCGATGAGGTATTTTTATTAAATGGATAAAATATTGTTTGTAACACAAGGGATCTATTACAATGACTAGTGTTGTAGCTAGTGCAAAAAAAATGTAGTAGCAAATCAGTTATGAATATTAAGAAACATACCTGTAGGTAACAACAGTGATGCAGTCTTTAATACAAATGATTTGTTTGAAACAAATAAAATCCTGTGAAAAGAAAGTATAAAACATAGTGAGGAATAATTTTTCATAAATCCCTCATAAATGGGTTGTAAGAGAAATAATACTCCACAGCCGATGGCACAAGTTCATTGTAATAGGAGACAGTAGGGTGAATATTAACAAAATATCAAGCCCGCATAAATGTAAAAGTCATGAATCCATAAATACAATTAAAACTTGAGGAATGTTCTATCACATGATGGGGAATTATTTTAGGAGACTGTCAAATCATATAAAATCATCATAAAATACATATCTGATCTTTAATATACCTTGATATCAATATTTCTGTTATAATAACGAAAATCCAGAACAATGTAATCTTTGTATGCGAGAACATATGACAAGTAATTGGCAACAGGCAGTAAATACCACTATATAAATTTTGTTTTTCCTTCAATCATCAATACTTGATTAGAAGCACCCTGACCATTCCCAAAAAAATAGAAATTTATATTATGTGCTTTCCTTTAGTCTGAAACTTCTGTTTTCCAGCACTCTTTTTTACTTCCTCTTACCATCACCAAGTATTTAGTTGAACTAGTCTACAGTCCATTTTATTTTTCTTCGTCATTCTAATAATAGATTACTAAGAATGATAAAAAATATTATGCAATTGATTCCAATCATTTTGATAATAGATTACTAAGCATTATCCAAAATGCTATGCAAAACTATCAAAGCATGGAGGATTTCATTTACAACAAGGAAAGAAGTTCAGAGATTTTATTTATGTATAAGAGGCACTATAAGTGCGAGTTTAAAACATGGTATCTCCTTGGTGTAGAAGATAAGAGGAATTGCAAGCTTTGCCTTTTAGTCAGTCGGGAGGCACAACACTTTCCTGTAGTGTCAAATCTTGCCATGTTTTCCGTATATGAAAGGGAGTCAAATTTCCAAGGGTAATTTCCCCTAACCTTGCTGCTAGCGGGAAATCTAAATAATGTGAAGTTCTCTTGTCTTTTTTATTTAGATAGACCAATGCATTGAAAATTCAGCCTACTTATGCCCTCTTCATATATTTAGATACACTAACACAATCAAAATTTGGCATCATTGAGTCTAGAAAACATGTGAACAGTATACAGGCAAGAGTGACTGATTTTTAACCTAGTCTTCCTTATTCTACCGTTTTTCCTTCTTTTTCAACCAGCCTACCTCTCCTTTTAACCTGAGAAGGAAAACTTCAACATCCTCATATCATTGGACCTCCCATACATCCAAGTCCAAGTTTAGGCTGCAAGGTTTTCAGTCTCCAGTGCCAATATTTGGAATGAGGGGCTTGGAAAATAACAAGCAGGATTTTTCAAATTTATGGGGATTATGAAATGCCTGAAGGATTCAAGCTTATGCTAGGTGTAGTGTTTCTTTAATCTGTTTTTCTGACTCTGTCTATTTTTAGCTGTTTGAATAATGATAATGTTACAGTGAAACATGGAAGCAACAAGGGTGGGAAGAGGAGAATGTCCATGCTCTATGAGCAGTTGAAGGCCATTAACAAGCCTACTAGTCGAAGCATATAGGTTAAGTCTTCCATTATTTTCCATGAAACTTATAAGTTATTTAATCTCCTCTTATGTTGATGATTAACTGTCCAGGGTGTGGTGAATGCAGATCCATGATGAAGATGTTATTGACTATCTTGCTTTTCATCAACAGCCAGGACTATACAATCTGTTGCTTAGGAACCACAAGTTTCAGGTCAGGTCTCCTTAGATACAGAGTGAGAGAAAAATATATTTTGTAGGCAAGGTAGCAAAATTATGAATACCAAAATGAATTTTGGTGATTTTGTTCTTGTGAAAAGGTGAGTGAAAAAAAGAATTCAAGATTCAGCTGAGGGGACAATGCGACCTCACGTAGCTAGGAGAATGTGAAAGACAAGAAGGAGGACAAGAAGCATGCCAAATGAAGGGCAACGAATCTTACCTGTTCAAACAAGAACCGGTGCTGGTGTAGATATTTTGAACTTTGGAGGCTTTCAAGGGAAGAGATCGATGGTGCCTTCATTTGTAAACAAGCCGGGGCATTTATGGAAGTTGGAGGCGGTGATCTATTTTCTCTTGAGATTAGAAATTGCCATTTGTGACCTGCGTTGTGCCTGGTGCAAGAAAAGGAGAGCCACGAATGGCATGCAACATCGATTCCCTGCGTTTGACAGCTGCTGAATTCTTCAGGTCGGTGAAGGTTTGAGCCGCATTTCCAAAGGCAATATGATCATGCTCAGTCAGCGACAGGTTTGCAGTGAACTGAAAACTGCTTGACGGCGGGCGTTCCTGTTTCAGGCGTGAGACAGGCTTTCACGCGAACTGTGCACTGTGGATCCGACAGGTAAATCCTATCGGATAATAATAAAGTTTAGCTAATTAAATTAATAAATATCATCTTAAATGATCATAGTTGGAAGGAATCTTAGTAAACACTCCATTCTCTAAATACAAATTTGCATTACCAAATCTTAGGGTTGCAATCTAACATGACAAAAAATATATAAATTCTCCCAGACACAACTGGATACAATATGCTTGAAAACTTTAAGAACCAAGCAATGTCTAAACAAAGAAAAGAAATGGATATATAGTTTCAGGCTACATAGAGCTACGAATTTAATACAAGTCAGAAAAGCTTGAAAAATGTCTGGACACCAATTTTATTCAGATTAATGGTATAGGATCTATTGATGACCTTCAAAATGGATTTACAAGTAAGAGGCCAATAGTTGAATATTATAAAAGCTGGTGGTATAGGATCTATTGATGACCTTCAAACTGGATTTACAAGTAAGAGGCCAATTGTTGAATATTATTAAAGCTACATAAATCCAAAGATATCAGGTGCTGCAGAAGAAATAGAAACCAATGAATCTTTCAAACTGTGTCCTACAATAAGAAATTATAATGGCCAACTAGCATGCCAGTATTATAATGCTTCTACTTCAGGAAGTTTGTTATGCACTAAAAAAAGAACATTGCTAATACCAGTAAAGGTGCACCAGGTGGGTTGACTTCAAGTCAAGATATAAACTATGAACTACTGTGCATCCATTTTAAAGGGCACTAATAATTTTAGTTTTTGATTCTTTGAAATTCGGAGCTGTAGAAAATCCAACACTTGTTGGTGATGGAATCATGAAACAAAAATGTAAAATATGTAATTGTTTGGTACATTTAAAAACTTTGATATGTGATATGTTTGAACAGACATTTCATATTATTTGTTTGAAACAAAAAAAAAAAACCAAATGACATTGACGATTGGTATGGTCCAACATCTCAGAATGAGAGAAAAAATGTGTATATATTTTTTCTACTAAAAAAATATTGAATAAATTTGCTAAGAACAACAAGAGAAGACGTATTGGTAGCAAGTACCCAACAGAAATGCCCATATATGGGTCAGCCATCACAATTCAATTGTAACACATTATAGTTAATTTTCTAACATGACCGTGAAATTCATTGTTTTTGTATTACTAAAACAATGTTTTGTTTGATCCTAGGTCTTCAAAAATGTCATCGAGTCGTTTTATTGTATCAATAGAGGAAATTGAAAGGAAAAATAATTCAAAATCAAATATAAATGGCGTATACACCTCATGCCATGATACCTCTTTTTTTATAATTTAATGTCACAAACTTCTATTTTTAATACTTATTAATTTGAAATCACTTCAAAAAATTGGATGTGTGCTATTTTTTTTTATAATAGGTATTTCAGCATACATGGGAAAAAGGCTGGCAACATGCATATTCTCTCCCACAAAATTTGAGGAAAATTGGCTTCAATGCAAAGAAATAATTTACATGAAAGGGGAGATATGCCTAGATGAAAAAAAGACAAGACAACACATTCGTTGTGGAAAATGATGAAGGTATTTTCTTTTGATTTTTTAGTATTTACATTCTTTTTATCATAGTTCAGGAATTTTTTCCTGAATATCTTAATTGTAATTGTTTATAATTTTTGAGTCCCATCAACAATTTTTAATCCTCTATGAGCATTAATATGATTTTTTTGTTTAAAAATAATAAATGTACTTAAATTTTGTGTTGAAGTTTATATTGGTTTATCTTATACATTGGTATTCTATAGAGCAACTTTATCTAAAGTTCAGAAAAATGAATAAGATTGTTCATGTGTTTTACTACGAGATCCATATCATGGAGATTGTGGTGTACCCCAAGTAAGATCCACATCACAACATTCCCTTGTGCCACATAAAACTCTTTTCTTCTTTTAGAAAATCACGATCTCCATTGTCATTTTCCATTTCCCATTATTTGAATGTAATTCTATAGTATTTTCTTGGTGTATCCATTGGTCAAGAAGCTTTTTTCTTTTCTTTCTTTTAAATATGAAAATAAAAAACATTATACATAAGAGGCAGCATAGTGCACCATCAAACATGGGAAATCTTTTGGTATAAAGACACAGTTTGTTGGGTTTCTAATCCATCAAATTTTACTTGATACATGTTCTAATCCTTGTCTTGTTAAAAGCCACTCAAATTTAAATTTGGATGATCTTCTATAGAGGGTTATTACCCACATATTATATCTTTGGGGCAACAATACTTCTTTTCAATTTTCTCAAACATGAGTTATACCTCTTCCTTTGTTGCCACTTTGACTTGTTTCTCTTTCATTGTACATTATTTGATGTTTAGTTTAACTTCCTCCTCTTAATGATGATGCATTCTGTGATCCCATATTCCATATGTCCATTGTTGTCTTTCTTCTCTATCAAAAAAATTAGACAAGTCTTTATTAAGTTCTTCAAAAGTTAATTTATAGTAAAAAATTCTCCCCATTATAAGTTTCAAAACAATTTTTTAACTATCTAAAAGTAATACTTTTACTATTTCATAAGTAGCTCAGATCGACAAAGGTCTTTTAACTTAAAACTATTTTCTAGTGTGACATTTAATCGCTTATCTACATTTACTTTATCTTCTCTTTTAAACCAGTTTGAAGTTGTCTTTTTCATCACCTTTTTGATTTTTAATTCTATCAGCAGCATTTAGAAAAGAGTAATTACAATCCCGATTCTTCCTATATAATAAACATTCCTTTTCCTATTTGTCACATTCCTTGGTATAGGAGGATAGGGGGAATAAATAAATAATTAAAATGACAAGGAAGGTCACCTACCATGCCAAGAGGGGAGTATGGTGCCCTTCTATAGCTTCTACTCCCCTAAGGACAATTAGGAGATGGCACTAGTATAGGAGTCCTAATAGAAGTATTCACATCCATCAAAGCATACAAAAAAAATATTTCATGAAAGGAAAATGAGAGGGTCCTCGCAACCACTCTGGCCAATAGGAATATAAAATATGGAAGAATGGAAGAGGCATGAGAAATTGGGATGAGATCCCTCAGAAATAAATGTGTTCCTAGGGTATAGCAAGATTTTAGGATTTGCACAAAACTGATCTATTGAAAAGGTTTAGAAAGTTTCAAGAAAATACAGTTGGTAGGTGTAAAACTAGATGCAACCACCTTCATTGGTATCCTCCTTGCCTATGCTGAAATGACAGCCTTCACACATGCTTTGGAAATTTTTATGGGGAATCATGCCATCAAATTGGTCGTATGCTCTTGGCATGCTAGCCAACCCTTAAAAATTTTGATCAAGCATTTAATCTTCTCTTTCTTGTAAATCATCCGGTATCATTGGATTTATGCAGTTGTTATAATCTTCAATTGAAGGTCATCAATAGATCCTATATCACTAATCTAAATAAAATTGGTGTCAAAAAGTCTTTTGGATTTTTATGAGCATTATTTTTATTTCAAGGAAAACACATGTCATTCATATCATCAATTGGTATCTCTAGCTCAAGAAGAATACATGGCATGTGTTTGCCTCATAGGGGAAAAACAGGCTCACAAAAACCTGAAAAAATTTCTGACACCAATTTTATTCAAATTAATGATATAGGATCTACTGATAACCTTCAAATTGGATTTACAAGTAAGAGGCCAGTTGTTGAATATCATAACAACTGCATAAATCCAAAGATATCAAGTGTTGCAGAAGAAAGAAAAAACATTAAATGTGTCAGATTATGTTGTACAATAAAAAATTCTAATGGCTAACTATCATGATGGGATCATAATGCTTTCAAAAGTACCAGGAGGACTAGGTCACCACTATTGGCAACCTTGTCCTTGTACCAGCCTAAAAAAGGGTTTCTATATTTTTGGGTACCCTTTTCCCTGAAACCCAGTCCGACAAAGTTTCCCGACAGAAGGACTAGGTTTCCCAGCTTGGTGTAAGTGTCCCTCTACTGATTTCAGGCTGATTCTAGATCATTCCAAGGCTTCTCATCTGCAACTCTCCATTTCCAAGTGCAACATCTCTATGTTTTCTAGTTTACTTTTTGTTTGCATACATTTAGGGCATATAGTTTAGGTGCATTTAGTTTACATTTGCTTTATTTACATTTCATAGATAACATTAGTATCATTTAGCCACAATTAACACATATATCACAACCCTAATCAATCCATCCTTCCTTTGAATGCAACCGCCAAAAGTGTCATATCAACAAAGCGGAAAAAGAGGCATTCCTATACACCAAGTTCTCCTAGGTGAAAAACCCTAGGGGCCTAGTAAAGGGAATCCTCTTTCCCTTGTTAACATATCCAGTTTTGGTGGTTCATTTTGGTGAACCTAACCATAGACCACTTTATTAACTTTCTAATTTTGTATTTCATCTTAGGAAATAGCTTGCATTGTTTGCATCCTAGGGTGTGTAGAAGAGTGCATTAGTGAAAATTCATGCTAGATTGCTCTTTGCATCTCATTGTTATTGGGAAAAGAACAAAAAAATTCTGCATTTTTATTTTGTATCTCATTGAAAAAGCATAAAAATCAGAAAAAACATTCAAAACTTTCAGAAATTGCCAAAAAATCTCTGTTAGGACTAAGTCACCACACTAGGTGACCTAGTCCTCCTCCATATTTTGCATAATCTTTTCTGTCACTTTCAACACATTGTCTACATTTCTACTTTCTACAATTGTCTTTTTGTTTCTATTTCCAGATTAGCTATTTTAGTCAATTTCTTGTCCTTTGTTCGCTTTCATTATGGCCATGTCTTTCAAAAAGTTTTGGACATCCCTCAAATCCTTAATGGATATGTCAAGATGAACCTTTTCCACTGATCCTAATGACCTTGAACCTGCTCCTGCTCAATCAACTCCCAATGAATGTCCTCCTACCGAAGTAGACATCATTGGAGATGATGATGCTAGCATGTGTCGGTTCCTTAATGAATGCATTGACAATCTTGAAGAAAATGCTTCTTTTTACCCATCTATGACCCAACCCGTGATGTCTGACATATCACCCCAAGATACATTTTCTTACCTCCATCTAGAAACAAATACTGAGCCTAAGATACCTGTACAAGGTGAGCCTAGTTCCTCTCACCTTGTTCCTCCTCTACCCTTTTACCATAACCAGGTCACCTACCCCCACATTAATCTTCAACAGACTTATGGAAAAGAGTTTACCATCCTCAACAAACAAGATGGTGACACAACAAATGAACATGCAATTCACAAATTTTACGAACAATTATCACTTGATGAACATACAACAGGCATAGGTTATCAAGATCCCCCTCATGACATGATGCCTCCTCAATATTATCTTGATCTCCGTGATGATGGCACAGTGATCTTCGATTCCCCTCCCAATTTGGATGTTCTCCTTCCTAACGAATGATCACCCTCTCCCAACAACAATAACAAAACACACAATCCTCATATCATCTCAGGCCCTCTTGCCCTAGTCTCCTCTTTCAAAGTTGGGGAATCTAGTAGACGCAAGAGGCCCTATAAATTATAGAAACTTAAGTTTCCTCTCCATCCACCACCTGAATGTGAGAGAAAATTATACATCCTCTTAAAAAAAGGGCTCATCACCTTAATCTATCCTAAAGCTTCTAATGTGCCACATTTTTCTTACCATCATGTTCTTGGCCATAAAATCGATGAATCTACCATCATGTTCTTGGCCATAAAATCGATGAATCTCGCCATCTGCGAGAGATACTGAGTAAGTATCACTTCATTGGTACTGAGTGCTACCCTATTGAACCCTAAACTACTCTCATTCACCACCATGTACTAGTTGTAGAACAAGCCCTTCTCACTATTACATGCTATTTCCCATCACCTATCTCGGCTCACTCCAGCCTTGCACTCAGTGGGGGAAAGAGGTTGCTAGCCTTGTCCTAGTAATGGATATGTCCTTGTCCCTTAGCTTCGTTGTTCACCTCCCACTTTTCCCTACCGAGATTGGGAGGCAAATGACTTGCTTAATGGTTGACTTACACTTGCCTTACTAGTATTGTGTTTGTTTATGTGACATGTGTTCCCCGTATTGCCATGTTTGATAATTTCTCCCCTCTTTGTGACATTCTTCTATATGTACCTCTATTCTTCTATATGTCACATACATCACAACCCTAATCAATCCATCCTTCCTTTGAATTCAATTGCAAAAACTGCCATATCAAGAAAGCGGAAAGAAAGCCATTCCCATACACCAAGTTCTCCTGGGTGAAAAACCCTAGGGGCCTAGTAAAGGGAATCCTCTTTCCCTTGTGGCTCAGTTACATGATTCATTTGGAAAAAAGTATTTTAACATTCTTAAAATTATTTTTCAGCTGCCAATCCATCTTTGGATGAATTCCAACAAATAATTATTTTAACTAATATTTTATGCTTTATGTTTTAATAAATTGGATTTTCTATTTAAGTAGTCATTTTTTAAAATGATTTCTTGTTGCTAAGTTATACTTCATTTTCCTATTTGACAGTTAACCCTGCATCATCCATAGGTACTCCTATAACTGGAATTATAAATGATAAGTTGAAAGATTGTTATTTAATTACAGTAGTACTTGGCTCAAAGAAATTGAGTGGCACATTATATCCAATGGGGAATTCCAATGTCTCTCCCTAAAATCAACCATTTTTCTCTTTGATATAACCCTTCCATCTCAAGCACAAACTGTTAAAGTTCAAATTTTTTATATTTAAAAGTAGCCACCAAAATATTTAAAGAAGTGGTAGTATTTTTATGAATTATGCAAAAAAATTAAATATTTTTTATTTTAAAAATATTATTATTTATTATTTTAGAAATCTTCTCTTTGTATTTGAATCTTCACATCAACCTATAACATTTTTACAGTAAATTTCTGCAAGACTGTTGATCACATATTTCCGAGTACTTTTTGAAGTTGGAAGGGTGAGTGATATTATTATATATAAAATAAGTTCATCTTTTTTGTCTAAAAGCTTTATATAGCAAGTTTACTTGAATTTCATTGATAAAATGATCAATTATAATGGATATGAAATCATACTTATAATTGAACTTGGATTTTCCAATATTACTTGTCAGTCAAGGTATAAGAAAAAATAAATGAACAACCTTCTCACCTTTTCAAAGTTGTCAAACATATTGCAAGTGAATTTGCAAATTATAAATTCTAATTCATTTTGAAACCCTAAAATTATAAACTAAAGTTTGGACCCAGATTGCAAAATTCTTCTCACCCAAAAAAATCCTAGCTTCATCTTTGTCAAGATGCTTCTTGGCCCCAAATCCCAAAATGTAGTAGTCAAACCATTGTGATAGAAGTTGAAATTCTTAGATTGCACGATATATGCCAAAATGGGTTAATTCAAATGCTTTAAGAAAAATAGAGAGAAAAAATTAACTGTTTCGCAGATCCACTACATTTCTACTAAAAGCCCAACATTTGTACTTATGAAAAAAGAAAATGCTTAATTTGGAAAACCTGAGCATTTGAAAAGCAGGCTTTTGCTTTCTTAGTTTTTAATGAGTTGATTGAAGTGAAGCTGATTTACCTAGAAGAGAGACTTTGGTAAGTTCAATAAAAAAAATAAGAGAAAAAAGTCCGACAGATAAAAATGAAAGTTTTAAGATTTTCAAATATAGAGGATGATAAGGAGACTGGAGTAGCCACTGAGTTAAAGCAACACTACTCTGATATTGGGAATTTGCAACCAGTATTCTCAGAGAAAGGGAATTTTCCATGAATGATGATGTACCAATTTCCTTATAGCTATTATGCCTTCAATGTGAGGGAGACCACTAGTGGAGCAGCTCCTCAATAGGGCATTGATGTGTATGCTAAGTAGTACAGTTATCCTAAGAATCATTTTATTTGTGTTATTTAATTTACTATATTTGAAATTTATAATCCACTTCTTTTAATGGAAATTTATAAATTTTACTTTTTTAAATATGATATTCAAAATCTCTTAGCAAATTGCAAGGATAAACGGAAATGAAGGATTGCCAATTGCTGTTCACATTTGTATCCACTCCACTAGACAAAATTAAGATGAGAGTATAATGATGTGGTGTGTCTGTATGTTAACTGGAAACATGGAATAGAGATACTAGCCCTATGAAATTATTATTGCAATTTCCTATAAAGGATTCCTTGCATTGTTGGACTGAAGACAAAGCATAATAAAATGGAAAACACAGATTATATTAAATAATAAAAAACCTTACATATATTAGATCTCCTTGCAGCTCTACGGAGTTGAACTCTGAGAAGAGTAAATAGCCCTTACAGTACATCATATTTATAATCATATTGAGGGGATAAGCATTGATGTCATGGTCTGCACGGTAATTGTGAAGATAAGGCAGAATTAAATAACACAGAAACATCTAAAAACCACATTCAATGAAGGTCGATGGAGGAAACTTCTCATGATGAACTAAATGTTGGACGGTGGTGGTAGAAATTATAGTAGATTTCTAACAGTCCCCCCTAATTTCTACCACAAATTCTTATTACAATCTTAGTCTCTTTTTCTAATGTTGCAGCATCTAAAATCTTCTAGATCTAGTGATGGAATCTAGGAAATCTCATAATGTTGTTGGGATGCTATAACCATGAGCTTTGGCTCTCTTGATTACTAGTCCATCGTAGGTTCAGGTGTGATTCACTTGTTTTATCAACACCTCCTATTGAATCACTTTGCAGGTGTTCGAGGATCCTAGTTTTAATGGGCTCCATTGACCTCATACATCGCTTTCATACAGAAACAGAATGTCGCAACATTCAACAATATTTATTTTTAACTTCACTTATCTTTTCATAACAAGCATCTGCTATCCTCCTTGATGTTCTCATCTCACCTGTCAACTCCTCATTTTTTCATCATTTTACAGACTTTAGAAATGTTCTTCACAATTTTGACTCTCAACCTAGACACATACTTATCCAATCTCCTCAAACTTCCTACTACCTCAATATCTATATGACAACCTTCAAGAATGACAATAGAAACAACGCAAAACATACTACAACTCTATCAATTTACAACTTTGACTATCTTCCATACAAATCTTCAATCTTCAGTAGGCACTTGCTTTGGACTCTTTCTCTAGTCTACAACCCCCTTTCCTTTTGACAATGGTAATAAGCAATCTTTACCAACAAAAAAAAATGACTTACCACAGGTTCTTCTTGGCTGCGAGCATCTTCTGATCAGCGAAAAACTTTGGCAGGGACAACTTAATCACTGCAAATCTCTCCTTAACTGCTGCGACAGTTTTTCCTTGCCATCAAATTTTTGACAATGTCTTCAGACTTGTGTGTTATTTCCTTCCAATGTTAACGGCTAAAAATGATGCAGCAGACTTTTCTTTTGTTAACGGAAACACTGTGCTTCAAGCGGCGACTTTCTCCACAGTGAGTGGACATGATTTCATTTGACAACGGATTCAAACTTGCCGCAAACTACTTGGCAGCACACATCCTTATCGGCTTGTTCTTCTGCAAAAATTTCTTGCAAACTCTGCTTCAATATTTCTGACCGCATGTCTGCTTGAACTCGAGACCTGCAGGGAGTCGCCGAGCTGAGAAATTATTGGTAAATAAACTGTATCCACGTCACATATTCGAATCCCAGCAAGGTGTATTTCCTCCTCTACAACCAAAATTGCCTCGATTTGAGAGTAGTGAGGCTCTCCATCTCCATACAAACAACTTATGCTCACAAAATTGCCCTACACAAATAAATAGCAGACATCAAAACTGAGCAGGATTTGGAGCGCTCACTAAACTCCCCCAGTGGCTTCCTCCTCAAACTTCTGCAACTATAGGTACATCTGACGATTTCAATGCATTCAACATCAACACTCCCTAGGATTCCTCTAGGATTTGATACCACTTTGTTGGAGTGAAGACAGAGTAGAATAAAAATGCAAGCACAGATTATATTAAATAATCAAAAACATTTCATATATTATCTCCTTGTAGCTCTACGGAGCTGGACTCTGAGAAGAGTAAATAGCTCTTACATTACATCATATTTATAATCATATTGAGGGGATAAGCATTGATGTCATGGTCTACACAGTAGTTGTGAAGATAAGGAAAAATTAAATAACATAGAAACATCCAGAAACTACATTCAATGAAGTTCGATAGAGGAAACTTCACGATGATGAACTAAATGTTGGGTAGTGGTGGTAGAAATTATAGTAGATTTATAACATGCATGATATTATCCAATCGCTATGCAATAATCTTGATCAATACTTACAGAGGATTTTTAGACTGCAAGGGTTGGCAATCCTTACTTAGAGATCCCTAACTAGTGCCCCTGCCTTGACTACATCAGGTTCAAACATTTCTGTAAGAGCCCAACATTTACAGTTGAGGATTGTCAATGTTTGAAGCTGATGCAGTAAGAGAGGGGTACTACTTAGGGATCTCTCAGTAAGGATTGCCAATCCTTGCAGTCTAAAAATCCTCTGTAGGTATTATTCAAGTTTATCACATAGCGATTGGAAAATATAATGTAGGGAATTCCTTATAGACAATTGCAATAGTAAGTTCAGAGGGCTAGTATCTCTATTCCATGTTTCCAGTTAACATACAAATAGACCACATTGTTACACTCTCATCTGAATATTGTCCAGTGGAGTGGATGCAAAAATGAACAGTAATCGAGAATCCTTCGTTTCTTTTTATCCGTGCAAACTGATAAGAGATTTTGAACATCATCTTTAAAGAAGTGAAATATAAATTTCCATTAAAAGAAAAATCATGTACTTAGAGAAAAACTGTAGCATGTAAAATCTTTAAGAGAATATGTAGCATGTGTGAGGTTGCTCTTGTACTTAGAAAAATCATGTAAAATCCTGTCTGCAAACTGTGTCAGCTTCAATCTCTATAAGACAGTGATTGAGAACACTATTATAGCAAGTATGGGAGTCTTCCACCATCAAATAAGGATCGAAGAGGGTCAATTGGTTTAAGGATCCGAGATTTATGTCAGAAGAAATATGTTTGAAGAGCATGGGGTACTTCGGTGATTTGTAAGACTAGAATTCTTTTTTCTTTTTTTGTACTCACTGTTCATTTGGGGTTTTCCCCTCTAGATACCTGTATAACAGTTTTTCAGTGTAAAAAACAGTTTAAAAGAAATTACTGGAATCTACACACATATTATTTCCCTTCTATTTTCTTCAAGGAAGACAATTTTTTACAAATATTATATTACTCATATTCGATGTAAAGGTGTATGAACCAAGAGAGTAGAGCCGTTTAATATTGTTATTGAAGGATAAGAGACAGAGCAGAAAAAATTTACATATAAAATTTTGATATAGTATATTCATAAAACATTAACACAAAACAACAGAAATATTTGCTACTTCAGAGCAATACTAATATTAAAAATTATGTCCACACAAAAATTACAAAACATCCCATGATATAAAACTAAAGTTTACAGCCGAACATCAAAACAAAATTAAATGGAAATTAACATATGCCATCAAAACATGTACGAACCATAATAAACACAAGTCCTTTTAAGTTAAATAATCTTCCTTTGATGCCACGCAAAAACCACTAATAGCCACCGTAAAAAAAAAAGCCATACCGGGCTACCGCAATGAAGAGAGAGTGAAGGCGCGGTAACGCGGGGGTCACTGCCCAACTGTGAGAGAAACTGCAGAGGTCGTGGTGGCCGCGGTAACCGCATTACCGCAGTCAGTGAATAGGTAGGTCGTGGTGCGGTGGTAGTCATCGTGCCACCGCGAGCGGTTAGCAATGAGACTGCGGGACAGCGGTAGTAGATTCCTGGCGGTTAACTGCCCAACCAGAGGCAACACGCAGTCAGTTCACGGTAATGCGGGGAACAAAGAAGAGGGCAACCACGAGACTACGAATAGTGAACACTGTGGCCGCGGTATCGCGAGGAACACTGCAGTACCGTGAGCAGGTGAAGCTGAAGGTGCGGTAAGGCGGTGAGAGGTGGAGTTGGCTGCGAGAGTTGATGAAGATGCTGGCACGGGAGTTGGGTGAATTCCAAACACTCCCCCATGAACACAGCTCCCGCCCACATTAACGCCCAGTTGGTTTCTCTAACGAATGAACTCATCTCTGCCCAATGCCTTTGTAAATATATCTACCTACTACTCGTCTAATCTGCAAAACTCTAAGGTAATCTCGCCAATGTTAATCAACTCCTGGATGAAATGAAAACGCATATCTATATGTTTGCTCTGCTTGTGAAACACATGATTCTTTGAGAGGGCGATTGCAGAGTTATTGTCGCAGAATTTTTTTGTAGCATCGGGTTAATCAAATTGAAGCTCTTTGAGGAATCTCCTCATCCACACAACTTGACATGAAGCACTTGTTGCAGCGACATACTCAGCTTCAGCTGAAGACAGTATAACAATTGGTTGTTTTTAAGAAGCCCATGCAACAACTCCACTGCCAAAGTGAAAGACATAGCCTGATGTGCTTTTTTTGTCATCTATGCTTCCAGCACAATCACTATCAATAAAACCAGTTAGTTTGAATTCATTTGTTCTTGTATAGTGGATGCCATAATTTTTTGTACCACTGATATATCTCAATATTCTCTTCCCAGCCTTCCAATGTGACTCCTTTGGTGTTTCCATGAATCTGGAGATTAAACTCACTGCAAACATATTGTGTTGCCTTGTGGCTGTCAGATACATTAAGCTCCCAACCAGTTGTTTATACAAAATTGAATTAACATCTAAACTTTTATCATCCTTTCTCAGCTTCAGACTAGTTACCATTGGGGTAGGAGTAGTTTTGCAATTTACCATATTAAATCTTTTTAAAACATCATTTGCATATTTTGCTTGGGAAATAAAAATTCCATTGTCATCTTGTTTTACCTCAATGCCTAGAAAATATTTCATTAGACCTAAGTCTGTCATCTCAAACTCCTTCATCTTTGCATCTTTGAACAAATCAACTGATAGATTTCCAGTCAAGATTAAATCATCTACATACAGAAAATAAATTAAAATTTCACCATTTTCATTCAACTTGGTGTACAAGGTTGGTTCACTGCAACATCTGGTAAAACCATTCTATATGAAATAACTATCTATCCTACTATACCAAGCTCTTGGGGCTTGCTTCAGATAGTACAGTGCCTTCTTCAGCTTGTAGACTTTGTCTTCTTGTCCCAATATCTCATATCCAGGTGGTTGTTCAATAGATACATCCTCTTCAAGATAGCCATTGAGAAATGTTGATTTAACATCCATTTTATGAACTAACCGTCTGTTTTGTGCTGCTATGGCCAATATCATTCTGACTGTATCAAGGTGTGCTACAGGTACAAAAGTTTTTGTATAATTAGTTCTAGGTTGTTGTGCATATCCTTTTACAACCAATCTTGCTTTGTGCTTCTACACTTCTCCATTTGCATTCAATTTAGTCTTATAAATCCATTTAACACCAATTACATCTTTGTCTTTTGGAGGACTCTGCAACTCCCATGTCTGATTGTTTTCAATTGAATCTATCTCTTCATTCATTGCTGTTATCCACTTCTCCTCTTTAATTGCATCTTCATAATGGATTGGATCTTCAGCTTGAGAATAAAATACAAAAAATGTAAACTGTTGTGAATCATTCTCACCTTCATTCTGATTATAAATGTCACTTATGTTTCTGATTTTCTATCTCCTCATGCTTGCTAAAGTTGGGTTTGAAAGATTACTTGAATCTGCAGAATGTGGACTTGAAGGTCCAGCGCCATAAGTTCTTGTTGTGGTTGGCATCTGCAGTCCTCTTGTTGCTGCTCTTACATTGCTTGTTGGTGTAAATTGTTGACCACTTGTCTGAACTTGAATTGGTACAATAGTTTGAACATTTGCTAGTACAAAAATTTCATTTTCTTCTTGAGGAATATTGACTGTAACATTAACCATGCTCTCTCTACTTCCATCCCATTCTTCATCTTCAACAAATTGAACATCTCTAGTGATTATAACCTTCTTAGTTGTTGGATTGAATAGTTTATATGCTTTGGATTCATCACTATATCCAACAAAAATGCATTTCTCTCCTTTATTATCAAGTTTTCTTCTCAACTCATTAGGTACATGTGCAAATGAAACACATCGAAAAACTCTCATGTGAGATACACTATGATTTTTACCAGTCCAGGCTTCTTCAGGAATAATATTCATCACACTTTTCGTTGGACATCTATTCATAATATATTTTGCACATGAAACAACTTCAGCCCAAAATTCATTTGTTAAATGCTTGGCTTTCAACATACTCCTAGCCATCTCCATTATGGTTTTGTTTTTTTTCTCTTAGCTACCCCTTTCTATTGAGGTGTGTATCTGGTTGTGAGCTGCTTGTGTATACCATGATCTTTGTAGAAATTTAAAAACTCTTTTGAAACATATTCTCCTCCTCTATCTGTTCTGAGCACTTTAATAAAATGACCACTCTGTTTTTTAGCAAGTGATTTGAACTGACAAAAGAAATTAAACACTTCACTTTTTCATTTTAAGAAATAGACCCATGTCTTCCTTGAATAATCATCTATGAAAGTCAGAAAATAATAACTACCACCTATTGAAGGTGTCTGCATTGGACCACACAAATATGAGTGAACAATTTCTAATGGTGCTTTAGCTCTTGTTGATTTCCCTATTGGGAATGACTCTCTATGCTGCTTTCCTAGTATACAACCTTCACAAACTCTCTCAAGTTTTTCAATTAATGGAATTCCTTTAACCATACATTTCCTATGAAGCAAATTCAGACCACCAAAATTCAAATGACCAAGTCTTAAGTGCCACAACTAATTTTCATCCTTTACTTCTACTTGGAAGATAGTCTGAGTAATAGTTGATACCTCTTGTGCTTGTGCATAGTTTGTGCTCAAATCTGGCTGAATTCTTAAAGAAAACATCCTATTGTTTATCATCTTGATCTTAGCTATCAACTAGCTACTTGGGTATTTGTCTAAAATTGTGCACATATCATTTTTGAAAGTTACTCTATAACCCTTTTGAACTAGCTATCCTACACTCATCGGATTATGTTTCAGACCTGGCACAAAATACACATCTGAGATATATTTTTGCTCCCCCTGCTTGGTTAGAATATTAAAATTTCCCTTTCCTTTAACTAACGCTTTGTTGTCATTACCCAGGGTGACATCTGACTTAATATTCTCATCTAGACTCGTGAATAACTCTAAATTTCCTGTCATATGATTACTACAGCCTGAGTCTAAGAACCAAACATCTTTCTCACTAGCTTGAGCTACATTATAGGCTAAAATCATTGTGCTTTTATCTGGTCTATGGTCTTGACTCTCTTTAGTAAAATTTGCATTTTGTCTACCCATATTATACTGCTTCTTCCTAAACTCATTCATGTAATGTCCAATTTTCTTACAATAATGGCATTGGACCTGAGATTTTTCATACCTTTGGCCTTGAGGAAAATTTTGAGATGAGTTTTGGCTGTTGCCTCTTCCACTTGAACTTGATGGGTTGTTTCTTCCACCTCTGTTGAAACCTCTTCCTCTTGCTCTGAAATTCATTCTACCTCTGCCTATTCCTTGGTTAATTGAATCTTGTGACTTGAATGCATGCTCCAATGACATACTAGTTGTTCTTCTGATCTTGTGCTCATGATAAATTAGTGAAGCATATAGCTCATCAACTGAATACTAGGTGAGGTCCTTTGTCTCCTCTATAATGACAACAATTGATTCAAATCTTGTGGGTAAGCACCTCAGAATTTTCTCTACCACTTTGACATCTTCTAATGTCTCACCATGTGTTCTTATCTGGTTTACTAGTCCCATTATCTAGGTGAAATATGAATCTACAAACTCATTATATTTCATAAAGAGGGTCTCATATTCTCTTCTTAATATTTGTAACTTTGAAGTTTTAACTTTGTCCATCCCTTGATATGCAATTTGCAGAATGTCCCATGCTTGCTTAGACCTAGTTGTGGCTGAAATTCTTGGAAAAATACTTTCATGTGCTCCTTGTAGAATGAAAAAGTGTGCCTTTGAGTCCTTCTTTTTATCCTTCAACAAATATTTCTTTGCTTGAGTTAGAGCATTGTATGCTGTAGCATCTACTGGCTCAGGAAATCCATTTTCTAAAAACTCCCATAAATCTTGTGAACAGAACAAGGCTCTCATTGTTATAGACCAGTAGTCACAATTCTTTCCATTTAGCTATGGAATTTGGGGATTAGATGAGCTTGTGCTTGCAGCCATGATTTACAGACTCTCTACAAATGACCTTAGGCTCTGATACCACATGAAGGATAAGAGACAGAGAGCAGAAAAAATCTACACAATTTTTTTTGATATAGTATATTCATAAAACATTAACATAGAACAAAAAAAATATTTGCTACTTAAGAGCAATGCTAATATTAAAAATTATGTCCACAAAAAAATTACAAAACATCTCGTGATATAAAACTAAAGTTTACAGTCGAACATCAAAGAAAAATTAAATGGCAATTAACATATGCCATCAAAACATGTCTGAATCATAATAAATACAAGTCCTTTTAAGTTAAATAATCGTCCTTTGATGCCAGCGCAAAAACCACTAACAATCACCGTCAAAATAAAGCCATACCAGGCTACTGCAATGGAGAGAGAGTGAAGGCGTGGTAACGGAGGGGTCACCACCCAACCGTGAGAGAAACTACAGAGGTCACGGTGGCCGCGGTAACCGCATTACCGTGGTCAATGAATAGGTAGGTCGCAGTGCAACGATAGTCACCAAGCCATCGCGAGAAGTTAGCAACAAGACCGCAGGACAGCGGTAGCGGCTTCCTGGTGGTTAACCACGTAACTAGAGGAAACACGCGGTCAGTTCGCAGTAACGCGAGGAATGAAGAAGAAGGCAACCGCGAGACTGCAGATAGTGAACATTGTGGCCACGGTATCGTGAGGGACAACACGGTACCGTGAGCAGGTGAATCTAAATGCGTAGTAAGGCAGTGAGAGGTGGAGTTGGCCGCAAGAGTTGACGAAGATGCTGGCATGGGAGTTGGGTGAATTCCCAACAGTTATGAAGAAGGTCTTTTTAATTGAATCAAGGCATAAATAAAAAATTTAGAAAGAAGTAACCACAGTCAAAGATCGACAGTGACATACAAGTGCTTGTAAAAGAAAGACATTCATAGCTTCTAAACAATAATAAACCGTAAAGATAGTACTATCTTCCAACAAATAGTCTAATTTGTGTAATCATAAAAATTGGAACTTCACATAATTATTGATATATGTAGGGAGAGATAAGCTTTAACACTTTATTTGGACAAGCTAAAAAGAAACTTCTTGATTTTTATTTCATGATCCCAGAATCCCACAAGAATGATCTGGAAGAGCATTATAAATGGCTTACTACATTTTGGGCTTTGGATTTGAGAAGCATCTTGACAAACATGCAGCTAAGGTTTTCGAGGTGAGAAAATATTTTGCAATCTAGGCCCAAACTTTAGTTTACAATTTTGGGGTTCCAAAATGAATTACAATTTGTAAATTTCAAATTCACTTGTAATATATTTGATAACTTCAAAAAGATGAGAGGGTTGTTCATTTATTTTTTCTATTCAATATTAGAGACTTTCATATACCCTGACTGCCAAGTAATATTGAAAAATCCAAGTTCAATTATAAGAATGATTTGGGAACCATTATAATTGATTATTTTACCAATGAAATTTAAGTAGAAATTTCACAAAATAAATTTAGATAAAAAAAAAATCTTTATATAATAATATCATTCATCCTTGCAACCTCCAAAATACTGAGAAATATGCTATCAACAATCCTCTAGAAATTTATTGCAAAAATGTCATAGGTTGATGTGAAGATTCAAATACAAAGAGAGATCTCTAAAATAGTAAATAATTTTATTTCTCAAACTAAAAAGTCAAACTTTTTTTTGCATAATTCAAACCAGTATTACCATTTCTTTAAATATTTTTGTGGCTACTTTTGAATTTAAATAAAATTCAAAGATTAATAGTTTGGGCTGGAGATGGAAGGGTCATAGCAAAGAGATAACAGGTTGATTTTAATGAGAGCCATTGTGATTCCCCATGGGATATAATACACCACTCAATTTCCTTGAATCAAGTACTATTGTAATTGAATAGCAATCTTTCAACTTCCCATATATAACTCCAGTCACAGGTGTAGCTATGGATAGTGCAAGGTTAACTGTCAAATACGAAAAGGAAGTATAACTTAGAAACAATCATCAATTAAAGTTACACAAGAATTCATTTGAAAAACATGACTAGTTAAATAGAAAACCCAAGGTATTAAAGCATCAAGGATAAAATATTTGTTAAAATAATGTATTTGTTGGAGTGGGTAGTAGTAAACAAGCTACAGAGATGGGAGTTGAATATTTCCTCTTTCCCTTTTTTATACATTGTTGGACTTTATCCAAAGGTGGATTAGCATCTGAGAAATAGTGTTGAGAATGTTAAAATACTTTTCCTAAATGGATCATGCAACAAATAAGCTTGAGAAACATAAAGATAATTCAGCTACTTGATGGTGGGGGAAATAGATGACCTTGCACCCCAAAGAAGTAAAATTTCTCATAAACATGAAGCAACACAATGTAGTGTCTATCTAGTATAAATGATGCATTGGTTGGCCTTGATGGGAAATTAAATGCCAATGATATCTCTTTCCACTTCCCGTCTTTGGTGACCTAATAATAATAAAAAATAAGTAAGAAATTATTTCCAAAAATCATGACAAGAGAGTTGAATAGAGATTACCACTCAACACCATATAAGATGGGATGGCATAGTAGGAAATTACTTCACCTAATTTCAAACATAGATTAAGAAACTATCATATAAGATAAAATAAGAACTCTAACATATCCCATAATCATTACAATATCAATTACAAATGATTGAGAAAATTACCTTGATATGAAATTCCACTAGAAGAGAAGAATAATCACAAATGATCATACCATTATTTTGATACAAAATTGAACATTCTTATTTTAAAAATTATTTACAAAAAACATTTAAAAAAATGGATGTTTTGTTTCCTTGCCTACCCCTTGGGATTGTACTATATTGATGATTTACTAAGCCACTTCACCACATAGTTTTAGCTAGCATCAACAAGGTCGTTATATATGGGACTATATTAGTTAATATGTTGCAATGTTAAAAAGGTTAAAATAACAATATTGCATGTTTACATGGTGGTAAACAAGTTGCATCCAAATTAAAGATAGAAAGGTTATCAAGTTGGTTAGCAGTTCAATAATATAGCAACCCAACAAAAAATTGATAGCCTCAAGTTTGAATCCTAGTTTAAAAATATATTAGAGATAAGTTTTAATTATAATTCATGAGTTAATAAAAGAATAATTCTAAGTAAAACAACAGTACTCTGTTATTGGGAATTTGGGACTAGTATTCTCCGAGAAAGGGAATTTTCCATGAATGATGATGTACCAATTTCCTTGTAGTTATTATGCCTTCACCATGAGGGAGACCACTAGTAGAATAGATCCTCAATAGGGAATTGAATGTTGTATGATATCCTTAATAGGCAAGTTTCAAGGGTACTAGGATGTTTAAATTGAATTAGGATCAATATTTGTGGGAGGCCAAGTGTGGTATGGATGACCTAGTCAGAAGATCCTCAATATAGGCTTACTATATTATGAGATTAGTTAAGAATACTCTTACCTACTATGAGGAATTAATAATTGAAGGGAATCACTACTGAAACCTTGGTCATGGGTGTTAGTGTTCCTTAGATCAGATTAGATAACAAATCATTCAATAGAAATGTAACAATAAGACAATGAACACAACAAGATACCCTGGGAAAACCCTCCTCTTGAGGGAGAAAAACCCAGCAAATGATTCTCTTATATATATGATAATATAGTGACAGAAATCTACTTACAACACAGCCCAACAATGGCTAATGAATTCGCACTTTTCCTTAATACTTAGATGCAAATAAATCTGCTCTTCCTTGAACTTGGTCTGCTGCTACAATAATGATGATCTACTGCTCAAGTATGAACTTCTTCTAAGACTGCGAATTTGATCTGCTGATAATAGGTGCGAACTGCTTGTAATAATCTTATTTGAATAACCAAACATGACCTTGTATATATATCTCCTAGGAGCCTCTTCATTTGGGTCGGCCTTTGTTAAATAATAATTAATTACAACTTAAGTCGGCCAACAATAAGTACATAATATAAATCAATATAAGGTCGGCCCATGTTGATATTCATTTTCAATATATTTGAAGTTGGCTCTTGCAATTTATATTTAATTCGACTTTCTTGGGAAGTGCAGACTGAACCTGCAAATAACATCAACACTCCCTCTCAGCTAGGGATGAACTTCCATCTGCACAAGACACATCATATTAGAATGAAAACAAAATAGAATATCACCTCAACGTGATATTAACCATTATGGCTACTCTCATAGATGGTATACACTCATCATGGATTCCCTCACGTGATGTTGTCATGGAGTCACACACATGACTTCCACCATAGATTCTCCCAAAGGGTGGAAACAAGGGCTTTCACCTCAACTCTCTCTCATCAGAGAATTGCATTATCAAGGGCTTACACCTCAACTCTCTCTCATCAGAGAATTGCATTATCAAGGGCTTACACCTCAACTCTCTCTCAACAGAGAATTGCATTATCAAGGGCTTGCACCTCAACTCTCTCTCAACAGAGAATTGCATTATCAAGGGCTTGCACCTCAACTCTCTCTCAACAAAGAATTGCATTATCAAGGGATTTCACCTCGAACTTCTCTCAAAGAAGAACTCATTAAACAAAGGAACACTGATACTGAGACTCCCTCTCGATCCTGGCTTCAGAGATTGCAAAGAAGACTTCTGGAGATGTACTCCCTCTAGCCACCAACTCAGTCCCTCTAGTGTTTACTCCCTCTTGATCATTTCTTTGGTTGACATGACTTCTTCACAAGATGCCTCAAGCTTTTCATCACTAAGTAATCTCTTATCATCTTCTTCCCCCTAAACCTGTCCAGGAAGCATTTTAGATAGAGATTACTAACAGTCCATAATTATCCAAAGAAATATCAAGATTAGAATTGTACAAGTTATATCATGAATGAAATTTTTCCAAAGATCTTATGCTAGTGAACACAACACAATTCAAGAGAATCTACTATCTCTCTTAATTACAAGATCCAAGGAATAAATAAATGATATAACTCAGCAACCAAGGAATACTTATCTTTTTAACTATTCTGATAGGTCCAAATGCTGGACATAGTGTGATGCATTGTACTTGAGCTCAGATCAGTCCATAGCCTTCATAGTTTGAATACAATGACGACCTGAAAGGTACATTGACTTCAAGAGATATCTCCAGCCATCAATGTAGTCCAATGATTGCAAGCTATGACTCCAAGCTTGATCATTTCTTCATTCAGTAAGACTTCGAGATTGCTTGATGCTCAAGTTATCTCAATGAAAAAACAATTCATGAACATTATTCAACCATGCAATACTTATTTCATGGATTTCAAAAAATCTCTTGAGTAATAGATAATTAATTCATTAATCATGACATGTCTTTCTTTCAATTTCACAGAAGAGCTAATCTCAGCAAAACAAAAGACAAACTTCACAAATTGGCATGATCCTACTTGCAATGAATAAATCTAAAGAATCTTATTACAGTGATCACTATTTACTAGTCACACATAATCCTAAGTAAATAATGTCAAAATTGCATAACTCAACAAATTTAATTTTACCCTAGAATAGTAAATACAAAAAACAAAGAATACTTATCTCTTAAATATTCAGAAGAGTGGACACCGTATGATATGTTGTTCTTGCGCTTAGTACACAACCTTCACAGTTTGAACATAGGCCCATGACTAGAGTAGAAATTCACTAGAATCATTTTGGGGAGAGATCTCAACCACATCCGCAAATGAAGCATGCTGATTCGGCCTGGTAGGACAATCCCTCGCATAGTGACCAAATTTGTCACATTTAAAGCATTGAACACGAGAGAGGTCCCATTTCTTCTTGAATGCAGGGGCACCATCTGACCCATTATCTCGATTCCTTTTAAAGAATCCTTTCTTCCAAAATTTTCCTTTCTTCGATGAATGAGAGGCGAGGACATGTAACTCTTCATTCTTTGAACTTTGACCAATGCCCCTTGCCGTTAGTCTTGACTCCTCTTGAATGCAGTCAATCCTCAATCGATCAAACTTGGGAAGTTCAGATCTTGCACTGATTCCTTGAATGAATGCCTCCCATGAAAGCGGAAGACCATTAAGAGCAATCATGGTCAAATCCTTATCATCAACAATATGACCAATGGTAGAGAGTTGATCTCTCAATTCGGAAATCTTCATGAAGTAGGTGATGACAAACTCTTCTTCCACCATCTTAATGTGAAGTAGTTGTTGCTTCAAGGTTAGGGCACGACTGGTGTTGTTGATTTCGTACATCTCTTCCAATGTTTTGAACATCTCCCTTGCAGTATCCAACTTGAAGACAATTGGTACAATATGATCCTTGACGGAATCAACCAATACTTTCTTTGCCCTAGTGTCTTTCTTTCTCCATTGTAGCTTCTCTTCTTCCCCCTCAGGTTCGGGAACTTTTGTTTTCACAAACTCAGCCAAATCATTCTCTTCTAAGGTTAGCATGAACCTGAACCTCCATGATGTGTAGTTCGAGATCCCTTCGAGTCTATCCTCGATTTTCAGACCATTCACCATCTTGAGAAAATTAGAAGGTAGACTGAAAAAAAACAATGAGGGTTGCAAACTAATAGATCTGAATCTGATCACGATCTTTTTCACACCCGCTTTGATACCATGTTAGTGTTCCTTAGATCAGATTAGATAAAAAATCATTCAATAGAAATGTAACAATAAGACAATGAACACAACAAGATACCCTGGGAAAACCCTCCTCTTGAGGGAGAAAAACCCAGCAAATGATTCTCTTATATATATGATAATATAGTGACAGAAATCTGCTTACAACACAGCCCAACAATGGCTAATGAATTCGCACTTTTCCTTAATACTTAGATGCAAATAAATCTGCTCTTCCTTGAACTTGGTCTGCTGCTACAGTAATGATGATCTACTGCTCAAGTATGAACTTCTTCTAAGACTGCAAATTTGATCTGCTGATAATAGGTGTGAACTGCCTGTAATAATCTTATTTGAATAACCAAACATGACCTTGTATATATATCTCCTAGGTACCTCTTCATTTGGGTCGGTCTTTGTTAAATAATAATTAATTACAACTTAAGTCAGCCAACAATAAGTACATAATATAAATCAATATAAGGTCGGCCCATGTTGATATTCATTTTCAATATATTTGAAGTTGGCTCTTGCAATTTATATTTAATTCGACTTTCTTGGGAAGTGCAGACCGAACCTGCAAATAACATCAACAATGGGAATTGGATTGTATTCCTTTGAGAAACCTTTTGAGGAGAACTAGGTGTGACTTTGATCCATTTGGAAGTGGGTACGTAGCCAGTCCTTGGGAAAAGGATGTCCCTATGAACTGAAGTACTTAGGGGGATGGTTTAGGGTGATAACTCCAAGGGTTGGTGTTGTTCTTTATTGGTTTTAACTTCTCTATTTAGTAGGCTTTGGTTTGAGGCTGAATGGGTACCGAATGGGTATGAAAGAGAAGGAAATATAATACTGTGTATTTAATACATAATATGATTTTATAGAGCAAGTGAAGATTGACTACTTTATAATTAATAATTGAATATATGTATATTATAGGTAAATTCCATCTCATAATGGTTCCATGTTACCTTTATGTGTTATGAAAATTGACTCCATATTTAGAGGTCTCTATCTATAGGCCTATGTATCTATTGATTGTGATTTTGTGATTCATGTTATGTATGGCCCACCCAAGAGTGAACCTCTAGGATATTTGAGTAGTGACATGAAGTCACTAGAATGTGCCAATGATCGATGTCTTGGCTACTACAAGTGACTAGCCAACATTCACTTGGTTCATATAGGTGAAGGTGTCTATGGGCTGCTCTTATTATGATTAAGGTACGGTAATGGTTGCACGGGTAGGGACCCATTCGTGTAGGTAAGGATAATATGGGGCCAACCATTGTATCAAGGGGTTCACTAACTATCACTGAGGGAATGAAAGTGACTGAGGCCAGTGTTACGTCAGATTGTGAAGAAGATAGATGACAATATCACTAAGGTCACAAGGTGGTATATGTCAAGAGCTACTTCTTCTTTGGTGGATAGACTTAGATACAAACTCAATTATATAGTCCAATTGAAGACACGTGCATTCTAGTGGTTTTGTACACTCAAAAGATCATACACTACATGCTGAATCATGAAACAAAGCTCATAACAAAGATTGATCCCTTGAATTATCTCATCAACAAAGCGGCCTTAATGAGTTGATTAGCCAAATGGGTCATGATATTAGGTGAGTATGATATTTAGTATGTTGAGCAAAAGGAAATAAAAGGATAATTCATAGTTGATGAACATGCAGATGCACCCACAACAAAAGATCATCCATTCATATCCAACTTCCCCAACGAGTCTATATTCGCATTAGATACTACAGTCATATGGAAACTTTACTTTGATGGGTCCCACATGACCCATGGTTTAGGAGCAAGGATACTATTCATACACCACAACAAGACACGATACCAAAGTCATTTTGAATATCCTTTTCTTGTACTAATAATATATCAAAATATGAGGCACTACTCATAGGACTTTGTATGACCATTAAATAGACAATAAAGAGCCTTCAAGTATATGGTGATTCACAGCTGGTTATTTGGAAAATCAACGATGATTATGACATAAAGAATGATAAAATTACTCCTTACAAATGAATGGTTGACATCTTTGAGCAGTACTTTGATGATATCATCTTTTAGCGTGTCTTGAGAATCCAAAATAAGGTAGTTGTTGATCCCAGTAGTATGAGTTCTTGGTACAATAGTTGTTGATCCCCACCTATAATATCCCCAATCCGAGATAGTGTTCAAATTTCTTGGTCCCAATTCCCCTTAGAACAAAGATGTCTATGATTAATTACATGACCAAGTTATCCCTCTTCAATTTTCCACCAATCACTGCAAAACCTTTATCGGTAAGACCTCCAAATATCTTATCATTAGTGACACCCTTTATCATTGAATCTTGGGAAACACCTGTTGGTTATTTTTTTAGAACCAAACTTAATCTCACTCCCTACCTATGAATTTTCTAGAACTCAATTATTAGCAAGGTTGAGGATTGGCCAACGAATGAGTAAAAGCTACAAGACTCTTACTCCTACACTTTGGGCTCTATTAGATCTGGGAGGGTAATCCAACAAAGTAAACCTATGAATTTATACGACTACACTTGAACACATTGCCAATAACATATGATTCTCATAAAATTCCTCAATAATACAATACATCAAATAAGTTGGCAGCTCATTTATGAACATGTTATATTAGGAGCATGAGAAGACAAAACTCAATATAAAACAACTATAGTGGTATACTTTTGAGAATATATAAAATCAGAGTGATTGGATATTGAATAAATGACAAAACTAAACCATGAACACTTTGCATGGACTAGTGCTCTTATCCAAATATGGAGTCAATATCAACTTATATAACCCGATAACATTTAAACAATATCAGATATAGTTCTAAGAAACTTTGCATTACAACATTCCTTTATTACATTCATGATTATTACTACTTAAACCTATCCTAGCACCCAACTCTTACAAGTTATTAATCTCACTCGAGCACCTACATCAATTCATTGAACTAATAAGCATGAACAAAATTAAACATCCATTGAGAGACAACAGAGACAAACAAAAGAGTCCTTGATTTATTTCATTCATAACTTGTAAAACGAGCACAAAGAGAGACAATAGGCATGAAAATGGTATTACTATGTATTGTATTTGCTATATTGTTATCAAAATCATATACATGACACTAAACTCTGAAATTAAGACAAAAACACCAGAAACGTGGTATGTATTGCTATTACAGTTTTTTCCATAACTCAATTTTTAACCAACCCTTTGCTTCTCGCCCTGAATTATTTTTTATAGAGAGGAAAGAGAAAACAAGTCTCACACTAGGAAGCACATCTATCAAAACCTCATTGGACTGTTGTAACAAATATTCATTTTTCATTTATACTCGAGCCTTTAGGTGGCAAGAACAAACATGAGGCAAAATTAACCCTAATCATTGTAGATATCAGGTCCCACCTCAAAAGGCATCATTTGTTTGTTGTAATAGCTTCAAAATATTCCCCATGCACTCAAAATGTCTTTCCCAAGGAAAAACCAATCAAAAAAACTTACGAAGCAAGGCAAGTAGATAAAGAAACAAAGTTGACTAATCAAAAATAACATTTGTGTTACCAATCTTCATGTTGAGGGTAAAACAATCTTTTGCAATACTTTATCAAAAGCCTAATCTGCACTAGTTTCAGGCTATGTATCATTTTATTCCCCTTATCCATTATTCATCACATCAAAAAATATCCCCTACAAACCTACTTAGTATATTTTTCAACCAATTAGTATACTCATCCATAGTGGGCAACTTAACATCCAACATACCCTATATCTTCTCATTGTGTTGAGTGTACCTAGCTTCAATTAATGCTCTGGCCTCTGTAACAAAGATATACATCCCTATTTCAATCTCTATCAGCATATTAATATGTGGATTAAAAAAAGTATAGTCAACCACATACAAAGGCATTTTAATTGATGTGAGAAAATCTCCTAATTCTTATTTCCATTTTTCAAACTGATGTAACCCACCTTTGTGATTAAATATTGGAGGCATACCACACTTCACCACATCATTAAATATCTTTAGCTTATTTGGAGCTTCATACCTAGTTTTCCATGAAAGGTGGTTATTTCATTATTCAAATCAATATTTTGCAAAATATTAGGGATGTTAGTAGGTGCCTCGGGATCCTCCTTCATTCTGGGCATCATTTCTCTTAAATCACCTACCCTAGTACTCTAGTTACACCATTCATTCTTGAAATCCTCTTGTACTTAAAAATACCTCGTGTTTGCTTCATGAATATTCTTATAGGTATCCCAAACATCATTAGCTTTGTTGACCAACTTGGTCACCCTATGTTTTAATACATCCTCAAAAAATCTCATTTTCCACCTTGACAGTTTCATACTTAGCCTTCTTGACATTTTGCTTTTCAATATTCAGTTGATCATTCAAATATTTAATTTTCAAGGCTAAAGTTTCCTTATCTTGTGCAGACAAGTCCGAGGAAGAAGAGGATGGCAGGGATATCATTCTTACTGATTGAGTATCTTGAATAGTGTCCCTCATCTTATTTATCTCATCCAAGGCCTTATTGTATCCCTTTACTAAAGAATCATATTTTTTCTCTGAAACTTGTGCAATGTCCACACTAAGAATTGCAGCTTGAGAAATTAACTTAGCTATTATGAAATGAGTTATATTTGTGGCTCTTTTGACCACCAAGGAACCACTAACCTCTTCAACTGGTCTAGCAACCTTATGTTTTCAAGTATTAGGTTATGTAGAACAAATTGCAAGAGTATGCAATTCAGATATTGAAGCTTGAGGGTCTCTTATTAATGCATCATATGCTATAGAAGAGGTGATAGTGCATTCTTGTAACAACATGATTCAACTATCTGAGACAATTTTCCAAGCCTCTACAAGAGTAGTAGCTGCAATTTCAGCCTTGATATTTTCTTCCTCTACTTTCTCAGCTTCTTCTTGATGAGAAGGTTCAACACTAGCCCGAGCTAGTTCAAGTCTTTCCTTTATCTCCTTACTCCACTGTTAAATCATAAATTCCTGAAATTCATTGGATTGCACAAACTTATCATCTACAAGGAACTCATCACATTCCTTGATCCTAGTATCATCATCACTTTCCTTATCATACTGCCATTTGATAATTCTATCAGGGGGAACAACTAAACTAAGGGTTTCCTCAATATTAGGAGTAGGGAATTTCTTCTCCACCTCCTCATTTCCTGGCACATGTTCTTCCATTTGTTCCTCCCTAATTTCTTGGACATTCGTAGGCTTCTCTGGGATATCCATAGCTTGTGGTTGTTGTTCTAGGAGGGCTTGTTCTTTAACAACAACCTAGACTTCACCTTCACCTTAAAATCACCACTTTGATAATCCCTTAGCTTAGTGAAAGCTCTTTCAAAAGGTTCAGCAATGACATCATACGGACTTACATAAAATGCATTCCTCCTTATGATTCTTTCTTCAATGTCCATTATGAAATTCCATTCCCTCTTTCTAGCTATGAAAACCTCATCACTTTTCAAATTCCTTAACACATCATTTGTATATAAGAACTCATGACGTATCATTGATAAGTTTTTATCTCTCCTTCTTCAACCCACAAATCCTTCTGGATCAAAAATCCTAACCTCACTAAAAGGCATTCTGAGGTTATTCACCATGATTCCAAACTTTTCATACCCCTTAGGGGTAGTAACTTTGAAGTAAGAAAAAACACATTGGGGACTCACCACAGTACCCTTCCTGGGCTTCTTGAACATCTCATAATCCATATCATTAATTTTCCACATGAGCTCCATAAAGGATAATCTATCAGAGACATATAGGGGTAAAAAATGTGGTGCCACCTTAGCTCCATAGACTTTGATCAAACTATACTCTAAATAAAGAAACCAATCTTCCCAACTATGTGTTGCTTTAGATCCTAGTACATCTTTTGGGCGCATGATACTTCTAATTGCTGGAGAAAGCCTGTGAGTAGGTGCTAAACCCAACACTTCTAGGATGTACCATACCTTATGATATTAGAAAACATGATATAATTGGAATGGGAACAGTCCTGATCCCAAATGTGTGTCCACATTTGTACTAGAAAAAAATTATTTTCATTGTCTCTTAATCTCAATGTCAACTTCCTTTTCCAGCTATAATCACCCTCAAATAAGAGCATATGCATTAGTAGAGAATAGTGATGGAAATATAAAGGAAGTACCTCCTTCTTTAGATTGAGGAAATGCTCATGCATTTGTTCAACAACATAATGGGCATTGTCATAACAAGTGTTTAAATTATGTCTGTATATCTGTCACCATTACCAAGTCACAGGCTATCCTTACCTCAAAATTCTAAGCCAACACTTGATTCAGGAAATAATAAGTGTTCTTAAAATAATCCACAAAATCCTCACACTCAAAAGGCTCAACATCCTTTGGGAGAAACTTCTTCCTATCCTGTCTATGTAAAAAAATTAGTCTATCTTTGTATACAAATATTTTATTCTCGTATTTAGCATATAGCTCAACAAGCCTAAACTTCATAGTATAATTGGGGTTTAACTCAAATACCTCCATAATTTTATCCTTTGTCACTTCTAGGATCACATCACCATTTTCATTCGTGATTGTTTTATCAATGGGATGATAGTGTCGAGCCAATTCCATCATCAATTCCACTTCTACAAGTACATTTGGTACCACCAGCTTTCCAAGGTTTAGCACATATAAGATACATGCAAGCTTATTAGAATACTACCTATTGAAATCATACAGGAATAGTTGTCACTTGCTCTTAGGCTAGGTTTTTCGCCAATTTCACAAGAACTATCAATAAATCTAGTGGTCATGGAAACTTGACTTGTAGGTCTCTTGAAAATTCATGACCCTCCTTCTTTTATACCTCCAAAGGATTCCTGCATAAAACCTTTCTATTTGATTCTTTGCACTTCTGGTCCTAGTAGACATTGCAGGAGTACCTAGTGTAGGGTTAGCTATTGTAGATGGTTTTGGCTTAACCTCAAATGAAACATCCCAAGTTTTAGGTTGTTTAAACCTTTTCTATTTTGGTTTCCTCTCTGGTATAATACTAGACTCACTAGGCTCTGGTTCACTCATGTTTGAAATGGAGGAGGACTAGGGTTTATGATTTCTTGCAATTGAAAAGACCCTCCAAAGAATGAAAGAACACAACACTTACTTGCAGAACAAAACTATTTTACCAAATTCTCACCCAACACCTATCACCAAATTAAAGATACCAGTAATGGAAAAGTGAATAATCCTCCTCATTCCCTATCAAATTGCTAAAATAGTTTACTTCAATATTTTGGCTAGTAGGAGATATATAGTCTTCTTACTCGAGTGGATGATTTATGCACTTTCCATAGTATTAGTTCACTAGAGCTTCTTGTACATCTTCAACTTCTGGTACTCCTTTTCTGCTCCCGAGCAACTCCAAATGCTCGATTAACCAGGTATCTACCCTCTTTTATGGCCAAGAGATAGGAATGTTACCATTAATGTATGATAGTAAGTTCACGTGAGTGAACTGACATCTAGTCGTTCATGCTCAAACACTGGACGTTGATCTTGTTTTAAAACAACATCAATGGTCCTCAACTCACCTTTCTACTTTCTTTCTTGCTTTAAAAGATGTGCTCAAGATTCTTCCATATTTCCCTTTCATTCACTGGTCATTGCTTATCACTGACATGTGTCCTCCTTCATTAGCTCCATGAGCAAGGCAAGTATCCATGTGATGAAACCTTAGCCCTTGGATCAATGGCCCATCCTTGATCACATTCATTTTCCTGTTACACATCACTGATGTATCTGTGCACTTTAGATCCTATTAGTTACGAGAGATACATCAAAACTTCTAGGTTAAGACACATACATCTACTTGAGAATCAATGATACAAAAGACATCACACATAAGATCTATTCAAATTAGTGAAAGAAACTTGAACAAATAATTTCATCGCTCATCGATCTTTTGTAACTCAAAGCCTTGGCATGAATCCACAATGAGCAATATTGAAGCACTAGGTCATCACTCATCACTATTTCTCCTCGTACATTTTGCAAGCAATTAGCGATGAGCGATCCCCATGATGACATTATGTATTCACATCACATATCGCTAACGTAAAACTTATCATTTAAAACCAATCCATGATACGTGAAGCCCGGGAGATCCATCATATCGGTCATTGCTATTTGAAATTTACCTCTTCAAAACTATTTGTGATGAGCGATAAAGAGAACATAAGATATGAGGCCATCGCTTATTGCTATTACAAATTTGAAACTCAAAAGCCATTAGCGATAAGCAATAAAAGGAGAAACAAAGCAGCATCACTCATCACTTATTTAGATCAGGAGCTCCAAAAGCTATTCGTGATAAGCTAAAAAAGGAAATACCGCTCATTGTCTATCACTGTTACAAAGCATACACTCTAGAAGCAATTCACCATACGCGATAAAAAGAGATGGTAGATGGAACTCAACTAAAAACTTTCCAACACATGCTCACAAGTTGTTCTAATGAAGGGGACCCTCTAGGATGACACAAGAGAAGGAATTAAAGGCTTCTAAGTGATGAAATGCAAAGGATGTAAAGGCCAAAAGGCCCCATATTTATCCTTATAAAATAAAATAAACTCAGACCTAGGTGTGAGGGATCGGTTACCCTATGACGGTGAACAACACAAGATATTTTATTGTGACTAACAACGGGCAATAGGTAGTCAACAATGAAATAGAATGTTGGCTTAGACAAGAAACACTGAAGATACTATAAGGGAGGATTCAAAATATTTCAGAACCCTATAATAGTGATGACAAGCAAAAATCAAAGCCCCTAGATAATTAGAATGTGACAAGATTTGAGATGGAACATAAAAAATTTGTAGGCTCCATCAGTGGCTCCAGTTGGGGACATTTGTTTATCCAAAAGAAAGCAAGAATCCAAGATCTCAGGTGAAGTAGACCATCTAGATACAGTAGATCAAAAACCAAGGGACCACCCAGACAAGGCAACAAGACAAAAACTGATACAACCAAAGAAAAACACACCTATATACACAATGTACAAAACTTACATGTACATGGGGAGTAACATACTGAGGAAAAGTATGGCTTTAAGAATTTTCCATGTACTGACAGTTCAAAAAGTTCATTTGTTAAGCTTTGAAGGAAATAAGAATCCTTCCCATGTGTGTTGTCTATCAAATAGGGCCTACCCATAATGCTTCAAACTTTCCATGTTTACACTTCTCTTGAGCCTTTGCATTCCAAGCTAACACCATACTATCTACCTCAAACTTCCTGGGAGAAGCTCCCTTATTGTGTAAATGCTTAACTTGTAACTTCATCTTCATATTATTAGCATGAGCCTCTCTTCTAGTCTCATCCAACTATACCAAATTATTTATTCTATGTTGCATATCATCACATATCTCTTCATCATACTCCTGCATGAATTTATACATCTTCAATAGGTTATTCTATGTTAATCTAGCATCTAGACCATATACTAAGCGAAATGGTTAATAACCAGTAGCCTTTTTCATAGTCACTCTATCTGCTCAAAGTGCCAATTTTAGCTTTGAGTCCCAAGCCTTTTTGTTCCTTTCCATCACTCTTGATGATTTTCATCAAGCTCTTATTACTAGACTCAGCTTGACCATTTCCCTAAGGATGTTAAGGTGAAGAATAAGAAACCTGTATACCTTGTTTTCACAAAAGTCTTTGAAATCCTCAGACCTAAAGCACATAGCATTATATGAGATGATTTTTTTCAAGACTCCAAATCTAATGAGAATATTATTTAAGAGAAAATTTACCACCAGCTTACTTGTTGCTTTCTTAGTGGGTATTGCTTCTACCCACTTTGTAAAGTAGTCATTGGCAACAAGGATCCATGAGTGTCCTCCACTAGAATTTTCTATTATCTCTCCAATGAAATCAATTCCCCATTGTTGGAAAGGGGCCTTAGAATCTTGTGTGTAGATGTCCTTTCCATATAATGACCACCACACACTCCCTTATGCATCTCATAAAAGAGTTCTAATGATTTCTTTTCGTCTACGCAATTAAGCAATATACCATCCAGGTTCCTCCACCATAATTCATTATCAATAATCACATATTTGATGGCATGCAACTTTAACATCCTCTTGTCATTGTCAACCATATCTGCAGGACATTGCATAGTTTGTAAGTAATGGAAAATTCTTCTATACCATCTACATGTTTTCATATCACAAATAGGTGCAACATCAATTACTTATGTGTGATTTATCTGGTTAGCCTCCAAATTAGCTTCTTCCATTAATTTAGCTAGTCCTTCCCCTCTTACTAATTTGGTGATCTAAACATCAATGTTAAATTATTGGATCTTGTTGATCCATCTGCACCTTCTACCTGTAGTATCATGCTGAGTGAAAATATCTTTCACAACAGCGCTTGGAACAAAAGCTATACAATAGCTCCTTGTAAATAAGTCCTGAAATTCTTTACATCCTTAATGAGAGCATACACTTGCTTCTCAGTTGTGTCATATTTCAACTCAAAAACTTTTAAAGACTTGTTAAAAAATGCAATGGGTTGTTCAAAGCCCTCCTCATTCTTCTGTAACAGAACCACAACAATGGTATGAAAAGAAACAAAAGAGAAAATGTGCATCGGCTTAGAGAAGTTAGGAGATTTCAGAACTGGAGCTTCCTTAATAGCTTGTTTAATCTTATTGAACACATGACTAGGCTCTTCACTCCAAAGCACATTTTTTCCCTTCTTCATCATCTTAGAAATAGGTCTTGTGATTTCTGCAAATTTAGTCACAAACCTCCTACAAAAATTTATTTGTCCAAAAAATGACTGAATGCCCTTAACATTTTTTGGCTGAGGGATCTTGTCTATGGCTTCCACTCTTTCAGGGTCTATCCTCACTTCTTTAAACACAATGTGCCCCAACAATTTTCCCTTAGTGACCCCAAAAACAAATTTCTTTGGATTCAACTCGATATCCCATATTCTAAAGCTCTGACAAAAACCCTTTGTAAGTGCATACAATGGGTTTCCTCCTTTTGGGAATAGGTTGTCAAGTCATCTTGGTTTATGGCCATAAATACATCAATAAAATGCGAAAAGGCTACATCCATAGCTCTTTGGAAAGTGGCACCCACATTTTTTAAGCCAAATGACATCCTTACATAAACATAGGTGCCCCATGGAGTGATGAATGCCATCTTATACTGCTCATAATCTTTTACCTTTACTTGGTTATAACCTGAGAAACCATCCATCATTGACAACAACTCACAACCAGTGACCTTTTGTAACATGGCATCCATGTTTAGCAATGGGTAATTGTCCTTTAATGAGGATACATTCAGGTTTTTGAAATCAACACATAATCTTATGTCACCATTATTTTTTCATACTGGTACTAGATTGGATACCCATAAGGAATGTCTAATGGGTCTTATAATACCAACATCTCTCAACTTTACCAACTCCTCTTGCATCTTGGGAGCTAGAATATGATTAATCGATCTTTGCTTCTGCCTGAAAGGTTTAGCATTATCCTTCAGAGGAATCTCATTCTGAAACAATTCCTCTTTGTAAGCTTTCAAGTCATCATACAGCCAAACAAAGACATGTATGTATTTTCTATGTAAGTAAATTAAAATTTCCTTCACTTTTGGATTCATCTTTTTCCCTACATATACCTTCTTAGGGGCATTTTCAGTCCCCAAATTTACTTCCTTTAGATCATTTGGATGAGTAGCAGTTGTCTTAATCTTGCCTTTATCTTGACTGTCAAAGACCCTTTCAAGTGCTACAAGGCCTTTGGGGATTTTGTTTTTCCTTAACTAAATGATTTCCTTTTCAAATATTGTGTCCTTTCCATCAATATTCTCAAAAAATCCACCAAAGTCAATCTCCTGACCTTTATATCCATCAACATAGTTTAGGAATTTTAGGATATCCTCATCATCATTGAAAATATGCTAGTCGTACACATTGTCAGGAATAGAAGGCCTTGTCTGTACCTCCACCTTAGAAATACCTATAAAAGTTATGTCATTAGGTATCAATGCAATGTATTCAAGTAAGTTAGCTACTCTATTTTGTCCTATCTCCATCCAATTAATGTCGAAGGCATCAAACTACTCAATGGAAACCCCAGACAACATTTTTGTATTGCTTAATTTTTTTATTTTTGTAGGCATATTTGGCCCTTACCTAGGATATCACAAGCTTAGAATCACCAATTACCATTAACTTTTTTATTCTGTGCTTCTCATCCAGTCTCAATCCCAGTAATAAAGCGTCATACTTTTCCACATTATTTGTACAGACAAAAGACAATGTGAAATAGAATATATAAGTACTGCTAGTAGGTGATACTAATAATATCCATGCACCTGACCCTTGCTTGGAACTTTCACCATCAAAATACATTTTTCAAAGTCCACTGCTGTACAGTAATCTTAAAAACTCATTTTCTATAGGTGCAAGACACCTATCAACCTTTCTTGGTACTTATTCTATCTTGAAATCACTAATATAAGTGTTTATGAACAAAATTGTGCCATCTTCAAGAGAATGCTTCAACATATGTGGTACCTTTGGTTTTCTCATTATTTGAACATCCTTACCATCAATGGGAAATGTGACATAAGATATGTCACATTTCATACTACCTCCCATAGATGTAATCCATTTCCAAGATAGCAACATTCCATAATTAGGTGGGATATCCACTACCACCACATTCATTTGGAATTCTTTGTCAGATTAGGCTGGTAGTTTGTAGGGAAGTTCATTTATCACACCGATGATAGGGACTTCTCTTGCATCCATGGAATAACACTTGCCATGAGTGCTATCAACTTTTAATCCTAGTGCATCCATGATTTTTTCTAGAATGATGTTGTTGGATGCCCCAAAGTCAATAATACAATTTTTTATAAAATTTCCCCCAACTACCTAGGTGAGGAAGAACAAATCTATCTTATTAGAACAAGTAGTCATTGAATTTCATAGGAAGATATAAGGAATCTCAGTAATATTTCCCTCAAATTTCTTTTCTTTCTTATCCTTTTCACTCAGTTTGGGTGGAGTGAGCACCACTAAATCATTACATGCCATAGCACCACCATTGATAAGGGCTAATGCCTTTTCTTATGTTCCTTTATCCTCATCATTTTTAGAAAAGACATAGATACTTTTACTTGACTAAGTAATTGAAACATATGAACATGAGTATACTTGGGTAATTCAATTGGGAGCATACCTTGTTCATTGTTTCTCTCCTTCTATTGATGTTTTGTTTCCTTAGTGCTATACTTAGCATCCTTCCTCATGCTTTCGGGATTTTTCCTTTGATTTTTTATCTTCTCACCGAGAGATTTAAATTCTTGAGTAACTTTCAGCTTTTCTACTCTCTTAGCCCAAATTTTATCTCCCATGCTTTCTTTAGCCTTGCCTGCTTCCATTTTTCCATTAGGCTTGTGCTCCTTATTCTTGGAATTCTTCTCCTTGATGAAACGACCAACAGGACTATCGTTTTCACCACCAACCATTTTGTTCCTCAAATGATAGGAAATTCTCGCTTGGGCAGACAAGGCTATAATATATTTAGAAATCTCCTCCTTTGAGGGACTTCTTAGTGATACACTATCCTCTATCACTTCCAAATTGTACACTTCAACATCACCACCAACATCCTCATCAGAGAGAACTTGCTAATGATATGTACTAGAGATTTTCCTTTGATTATCTACATCCACTTCATGGGAGTCCACATCAGAAGAGCATTCACTGTCTGCAACATCAGAGTCACCCATAGTCATAAGAACATCAACATCCTCCTCATTTTTTTGATCAGAGTCTCTAGGAATATCTTCATCTACTTCAACCATGTGGAACTACACATTGTTGAGAAGAATGTGGCATTTGGAAAGTCATGCACCAAGGGGTATCTTTAAAAAAAATTCCTTAATTCTTCTATAGAGGATCTGGAGGGACTTTATTCTGGGTATTTCTTTGATTATTCAGATAGGTTTTCCATTATACCAATTGGTATTATATGGGTGATCTTGCAACTGAGGAGGTCTTTCAGTTCTTTGATAATTTTCTGGTTGAACCTTTTCTTGTTTCATAATTTTATCATTTATAGTTCTCATAAAATTATCAATTTTATCCTCAAGATTTCCTCCTTTAGTACCTAAACTTTTATCTTCCTTTTTTGGACTTTTGAAGAGTTTTACATCATCTCTTCTACCAACTTTACTAGTTGCTCTACTAATATTCTCAATATGCTCCACCATCTTGAAGGATTCCCTCAATGTCTGAAGGTTCTTATCTAGCAGGTGATAACTCATTTTTGTATCAAAAACATTGCGATAATTTACCAGGCATACATGGTCATTCAATTGTAAACAAGGAGGCAACCTCTTTCTGGCCTTTTGGAATCTTTTGTTGAACTTTGCCACTGATTCATTATTACCCTTAGCAATAGTATTAAATTGATTCAATAAAAAACTTTAATTAGTCTCGTCACCATATTGCTCTCTAAAAACCCTCTCAAGAATTCTTCCCAAGAGCCAATGCTCTTAGCAAACAAGCTTATGTACCACTCTCGAGCATATTCAATAAGAGACTGCATAAAAAAATTCATCATGACATCTTCTACCTCTACCTCGAAATCATCCATAATATTGGTAAACGCCTTGAGATGTTCTTCACCACTTAAGGCATTATTACTAGAGAATTTGACCATAGCAAGTATGAAATCCATAGGGAATGGGTTAGGGTAGCTAGGTATTTTGATGAAACACAACTACTAGTATCTATATACTAGGAGTGGCCTCCTAGTATGTCGATCCTCATGAACATCCCTTTGCTCATCATTTCTTTTATTATCAGATTGACTGCTATATTTACCCTTTCCACTTTCATCGTTACCACCACCCTTATTTCTTCCTTCATCATCATAAGAATAAGAATTATTATTCTTATTATTTCCTCCACCTCCACCACCTTGATCTCCACCACCACCTCCACTAGGGATATGTTTGTTTGGCTTCTTCTTTTGTGAATCAGTACTAGTATGTCTAGATCTTGAAGTTTCTGGAGTTTATGTGGACATCTTAAGGAAATCGATCTTCCTAACCATTTTTTCATTAGAGGCTTCCATCTCAACTTTCTTCAAATCTTCTTGCAACATTTCGTTTTCCAACTATAAATTCAACATCTTAGGATTTAGAGGTGCATTAAATGGAGTTGGATTGATCTTGGCCTTATGTGTGGGGATATTAGTAGATGAGGTATTGGTGGTGGTATTGGTGTTAAAAGTAGTTTTCTTAGGCTAATTAGCTGGTATCTTCCCATGATCTACAAATGATGTCTTCTTAATAGTAACAAGAGGATCTAAGGCTTTAGTAGTTGAGACAGATGTAGTATAGGTATCAATAGTAGAGATTCTATAATGTTCCCTTACTGTACTTATCTAAAAATATATAAAGTATAAGTTAGGATATGTAATTTATTTATCAGCACATCATTTTCTAAATGTAATTTATATGAAGTTCTACATAAATCATGTATTATCAATAAAGCACATAATTTTGTGTTCAAGATTAATTGATTCTAGAATGCATATTTCAAGAAAGACAATTAAGTACATCAACATTTTAGGCATAAATTAGTATAATCATATATGACTTATTACTCTTGATTAGAATAGAACCCTGCCTTTTTGGCCACCTTTCCTAGCCTCTTGGATGGTAGATTTACTGTGCAAAGGGTGCGCCAACGATCTCAAATTGGACTCCCTCAAGGTGTCCAACCCATCTTGGGACCGTCCATGAATGGATCGATTTACCAGCCTTTCCCTCTACAAAATCCTTATCCTCATTGAGTGCTAGCGAAAGATCATTGTTTGGCCCGAGTCTATTCTTTAGGGTAAAGCCATCATCAATTATTGAGGCACAATAATTGCTGGAAGAAACATTATTGTGTCTAGAAAACTAGCATCCAACATTTTGTATATTTACTTTGATTGATATAGAAGATTTTTTTGTTTGATATATATGTAGCTTTCATAGCATATTTTTTAGCTTCATAGTTTTCCTCTAATACAGTCCATATTTACTTTCTTCACAAATATGACTTACCTGTAGCTGGTGTGGCCTTCTTTCTCTGAGTTTCATCTTGGCCAATGGTCCCAGCCTGTTGCCTGGTTTCCAAATTATTTTCCTTTGTGTGGGCTGAGTCACGACTATATATATTTCCTCCTGATTGCTTCCAAGCGCATCCTTCCTTTGGAACATCCTTCCCCTTCAGGTGCGGTTTCTTCTCAAGTGATATGATTTCCTGGGCATGACTCTTCAGATCATGGCTATCTCCAATCAGTTTGTTGCCTCTTTTTTATTGTTTTTATTTGCAAAGGCTCAATGAGGTTTCGATAATCTTTGGTAAATGCTTATGGGTATGTGCAGGCCCTTAAGTGGCAATAAAAAGACAGAAAATCAGAGTTGGACAACTTGATGTAAAAATTTGAATAAGTTATCTATATTATTTCAAAAAAATGTAAAAATAGAATCTGTAGCAAATATAATGTAGTTCCTAAACTACTAGACCTTTATTTAAAAAAAAAATCTATTTGGTGAAAATTTGAAATTTCAATGCAGTAGTATTTAAATTTAAAGGTAAAAATAAGAATTAGGTGTCTGTCTGACCACCCTAACTGCAATACAATGATAAAAAAAATTTATAATATTTAAATATAAGTAGAGGACTCATTTTCAATGTGATGCATATTTTTTTATAATTTTTTTCCAAGTAAATAATTAATTATGAATTTTTTATTACAAATTTTAAAAAATATAAAAGCTAGTCTGTCTAACCATCTTAACTTGGTCAAAAATTCATGAAATTCAATTTTTGTTTTTTTAATCCTATAGTATGTGAAGCATAGAATGTGAAGCATGTTTCAGATTCAAAAAATGTTATACCATTTGAAAGTTATAGATGTTTTTCAATCAGCCTATCAATCAGGACTTTATTCGTAATTCTAATAGAAAATGAATAATAATTATTTATTAAATTCAAAGTAAAGAATAATTTATATTGGTGGAAAGTTGAGAATCTCCTCTAAAAACCCTTTTCGTTTCATCAATTTTGGGTAAAAAAAAAGTCATCAGCGACATAGGCCATCATATGGCTTACATATCGCCACTTTTTGGCCCATCATGCTCCTACACATACCCTTATGTGACATTTGATCAATATCACTTGATTTATTTATTTAATTATTATGGTGACTTTTATTTTATATATTAAAGGTAAGTTTTGTCAAGTATTTTATTTTATTTATTATTGTTTTCTAATACTACTTGTTATTTTAATATTAAGTCACAATAATAATATTATTATTTAATTCCAATTATTTTTTATATTATTTCCTTATGACAATATTAATAAGATTAATTGTTTTATTTATGCTAATTGTGTAATTATAATATTATCATGATAATCACAATACAAAGTGTTAGTATGTTTTGTATTTCAATGTTTGGTGATTTAAGTGTTCCATTTCGGGAACATGATAGTCCACCCGCTCTGAATTAGCTTGTCCTCAAGCAAAGTTAAAACTTGGATGTTTTAGGATCTCTTCATTTTCCCATGTAGAATCTTCCTCGGGCAACCCTTTCCATTTTATTAAATATTCAGGGATAATTTTATTCCTTAGCTTTTTATCTCGCATGTTTAAGATTGTTTCAAGTTCCAAAATGAGTCTTCCCTCATCATCAATGGGTGGTAATTTTGCACATGGATTAACCTGTTATCCAAGAACCCTTTTAAGTCTGGACACATGAAAGATATTATGTATCCTACTATTGCTAGGCAATTCCAATTCATAGGCTACTTCACCTACTTTCCTGATGACTTTGTACGGGCCATAAAATCGAGGTTTTAGTTTATCTGCACCGCTCACTTTGATGGAGGATTTTTTGTAGGGTTGGAGTTTTAGAAAAACCAAATCTCCAACTTCAAATGTTCTTTCAACCCAGTTTTGATGTGCATAATTTTTTTGTTGATTTTGAGCATGGTGAAGATTATCTTTGAGAGATTTTATTATATCTGTGCTCTATTGTATGAAATCTCTAGCACCTGGCACTCTACTATCCTGAATGACTAAGATCCCAAAGGTAGTTTCTTCATACCCATATAGAGCCTTGAATGGGCTCATTTTAATGGACATATGTAATGTTGTGTTGTAGTAGTACTCCCCCAAGTGAAACCATTTGAACCAAGAGTTTTGTTGTCTTGAAATATAATTTCTCAAGTATCCTTCCAACCACTTATTCACAATTTTTGTTTGCCCGTCGGTCTAAGGATGGTAACTAGTACTTGGAGTAAGATTAGTACCTGCGAGCCAGATTGAATTCTTGCTAGAATTGGCTAAGGAAGTAGCTATCTCAGTCACTAACTATATTCCCTTGTTGTAATTATCTAAAAATATATGAAGTATAGGTCAGGATTGTTATTTCAGGGATATCATTAGTCATTCTAGAAGAAAACTTGAAAATATTCTCCTCAAATATTTTACACCTAGTAGCATCTTCTCTCATTTTCTCCAACTTTTATTTCCTAGCATCTCTCTCAAGTTAATTAGCTCTAATCCTATCCTTTCTCTCCTTTAACTCCCTCATTCTATTCTCTTCTTTTTCTTGAAGCCTCAGTTCTTCCTCTTCTATAACTTTCATGTCTCTACCTATATCTTCCTCATTTTCTAGGAAATCTCCAAGCTCACTTGGGGCAGGAGTATAGTAGAGTTGTTCAATAGGATCTTCCTTAAGAGAAAGGTACACTTGTATCTCAGGAGATTCACCTCTAGGCTTAAAATTATTTCCATTGAAAATAGAACTAACACTAGGGGTTAAAGGCTTTGAAAAATTATTATTCTTATTCCAAAACTCCCACCTATCCTCCTCTCTTGAAATATTAATCTCAGTGTCAAATAATTTCTCAATAGGAAAACTTCCTTAGTCTATGTTAGACCCTTCAACTTCATGTATCTCATTGTGGATACTAGCACTAATTATATAGATATTTAAAGTAGGAGATACATCAGTAGGGGAATCAACAAACTTACTTGATTCAGAGTTTTTCTTGACCCATGCAGGTTGCTTCTCTTTTGTAGGTTCAGATTCTACCTTCTGGTTAGGTTGTTTTTTGTGTAACTTTTGGTCTTCTTCATGGTGTCCAATATGTGAGAATTCCTCTTCTTACATCCCTTTTGAGAACTTATCTTCACATTGGTATTAGAGAATTCAAAGTCACCACCCAAAATGCTGGGAAATATAAAGTTATTGCACTTTGATTTTGTACTTGTGATCTCAAAAAAGATTTTAAGCATAAACCGACACAAGGTGACCGAATGTAAAAAGACCTAACACATAAGATTGAATATGATGAGACTAATACAACAAAATTTTAATCGATTTTTCTTCGGAAGGAAAATAATATCATAACGAACAACTAACTCTTACTGTACCAGATCTAAAATAGAGACTTTGGACTTAGCTAGTCCCCAATGGAGTCCCCAATCTGTTGGTTATTTTTTTAGAACCAAACTTAATCTCACTCCCTACCTATAAATTTTCTAGAACTCAATTATTAGCAAGGCTGAGGATTGGCCAACAAATGAGTAAAAGTTGTGAGACTCTTACTCCTACACTTTGGGCTTTGTTAGACCCAGGAGGTTAATCCCACAATGCAAACCTAGGAATTCACATGAATACACTTGAACACATTTCCAATAACACATGCTTCTCATAAAACTTCTCAATAATAAAATGCATCAAATAATTTGGAAGCTCATTTATGAATATGCTATATTAGGAGCATGTGAAGGCATAACTCAATATAAAACAACTACAGTGGTATCCTTTTGAGAATATATAAAATCAGAGTGATTGGTTGTTGAATAAAGTAGGAAACTAAACCATGAACACTTTGCACGGACTAGTGCTCTGATACAAATACAAAGATAGTATCAATTTATATAACCTAATAGGTCATTTAAATAATAGCGGATATAGTTCTAAGAAACTCTACATTATAACATGAATCCTTTATGGAATTCATGATTATTACTTCCTAAAACTATCCTAACACCCAAATCTTATAAGTTATTAATCTCACTCGAGCACCTACATTAATTCATTGAACTAATAAGTAGGAACAAAATTAAACATCCGTTGCGAGACAATAGAGAAAAACAAAAGAGTCCTTGATTTCTTTCATTCATAACTTATAAAATGAGCACAAGGAGAGACAATAGCCATGAAATTGGTATTACTCTATATTGTATTTTCTATACTGTTATCAAAATCACATACATGACACTAAAATCTGAACTTAAGACAAAAAAAATAAAAATGTTATGTATTTCTATTAGAGTTTTCTGTGTAACTCAATTTTCAACCAACCCTTTGCTTCTGGCCCTAAATTCTTTCTTATAGCAACATAAGAGAGAAAAATCCTTAGGACATGAAGCACACCTGCCAAAACCTCATTGGACCATTGTAACAAATATTTCTTTTTGAGTTACACTCGAGCCCTCATGTGGCAAGAACAAACATAAGGAAAAATTAACTCTAATCATTGTAGAGATCAAGTCCCACCTCAAAAAGGCATCATTTTTTTGTTGTAACATCTTCAAAATATTCCCCATGTGCTCAAAATCTCTTTCCCAAGGGAAAAAAATTCAGCAAAACTTACAAATAAATGAAAGGAGATAAAGAAACAAAGTTGACTAATCCATATCAACACTTGTGTCACCAATCTTCATGTTGAGGGGAAAACAATCTTTTGCAATAATTTATCAAAAGCCTAATCTGCACTAGCTTTAGGCTATGTATTGTTTTATTCCACTTATTTGTTATTCATCATATCAAAAATCATCCCCTACAAACCTACTCAATATGTTTTTCAACCAAGTAGTATACTCATCCTCAATGGGCCACTTCACATCCAATAGACTCTGTATCTTCTCATTTTGTTGAGTGTACCTAGCATCAATTAATGATTTGGTCCATCTAACAAAGATATCCATCCATGCTTCAATCTTTATCAGGATATTAATATGTGGATTCAAAAAAGTATAGTCAACCACAAATAAAGGCATTTTAGTTGATGTGAGCAGATCTCCTAATTCTTCTTTCCATTTTTCAAACTGATGTAACTCACCTTTGTAATTAAATATTGCAGGCATACCACACTTCACCACATCATTAAATTTCTTTAGCTTATTTTGGAGCTGCATACCTAGTTTTCCATGAAAGGTGGTTATTTCATAAATCAAATCAATATTTTGCAAAATCTTAGGGATGTTAGTAGGTGCCTCAGGATCCTCCTTCATTCTGGGCATCATTTCTCTTAAAGCACCTACCCAATTACTCCAATTACTCCATTCATTATTGAAAGCCTCTTCTACCTGCATATACCTCGTGTTTGCTTCATATATATTCTTATAGGTAGCCCAAAAATCATCAGATTTGTTGACCAACTTGGTCACCCTATGTTTTAATACATCCTCAAAAATATCATTTTCCACCTTGATAGTTTCATACTTAGCCTTCTTGAAATTTTCCTTTTCAATATTCAGCTGATCATTCAAATCTTTAATTTTCAAGGCTAAAGTTTCCTTATCCTGTGTAGAAAATTCTAAGGAAGAAGAGGATGGGAGGGATATTGTTCTTAATGACTGAGTAGCCTGAATAGTGTCTGGCATCTTATTTATCTCATCCAAGAACTTATTGTATTCCTTTACTAAAGAATGATATTTTTTCTCTGAATTTTGTGTAATTTCCACACTGAGCATTGCAGCTTGAGCAACTAACTTAGTTGTTTGGAAATAAGTTATATATGTGGGTCTTTTGACCACCAAGAAACCAATAACCTCTTAAATTGGTCTAGCAACCTCATGTTTTTCAGTATTAGGTGCCATAGACCAAATTGCAGGAGTATGCAACTTTGGACTATATCCAGATCCAAAGAACTTATCCTCAAATTTTTGTTCAAATATTGAAACCTGGGGGTCTCTTCTTACTGCATCATATGCTATAGCGGACATGATAGTGCATCCTAGTAACAACATGATTCCACTATCTGAAGAAATTTTCCTAGCCTCTATGGGAGTAATAGTTACAATTTCATCCTTGATCTTTTGTACCTCTACTTTCTCAGCTTCTTCTTGATGAGAAGGTTCAACACTAGCGTGAGCTAGTTCAAGTCTTTCCTTTATCTCCTTACTCCACTGCTGAATCATAAATTCCTGAAATTCATTAGATTGCACAAACTTATCATCTGCAAGGAATTCATCGCATTCCTTGATCTTAGGATCATCATGAATTTCATTATCATACAACCATTTCTATCAAGGGGAACAACTAAACTAAGGGTTTCCTCAATATTAGGAGTAGGGAATTTATTCTCCACCTCTTCATTTCCTCACACATGTTCTGCCATTTTTTCCTCCCTAATTTCTTGGACATTCATAGTCTTCTCTATGATATCCATAGCTTGTGGTTGTTCTAGGAGGGCTTGTGCTTAACAACAACCTCCTTCACCTTCACCTTAAAATCACCACTTTGATAATCCTTTAGCTTGGTGAAAGCTCTTTCAAAAGGTCAGCAATGACATCATATAGACACATAAAATACATTCCTCCTTATGATTCTTTCTGCAATGTCCATTATGAAAGTCCATTCCCTCTTTCTTGCTATGACAACCTCATCATTTTTCAAATTCCTTAACCCATCATCTATATACAAGAACTCATGACGTATCATCGTTAATTTTTTATCTCTCCTTCTTCCACCCATAAATCCTTCCAGATCAAAAATCCTAACCTCACTAAAAGGCATTCTAAGGTTATTCACCATGATTCCAAAATTTTCATACCCCTCAGGGGTAGTAACTTTGAAGTAATAAAAATCACATTGAGGACTCACCACAGTACCCTTCTTGGGCTTCCAGAACATCTCATAATCCATATCATCAATTTTCCACATGAGCTCCATAAAGGCTAATCTATTAGACATATAGGGGTAAACAACGTGGTGCCACCTTAGCTCCGTAGGCTCTGATCAAAGTATACTCTGAGTGAAGAAACCAATATTCCCAATTATGTGTTTCTTTAGATCCTAGTACATCTTTTGGGCACATGATACTTCTAATTGTTTGAGAAATCCTTTCACTAGGTGCTACACCCAACACTTCTAGGATACCATACCTTATGATATTAACACACATGATATAATCAGAATGAAAACAGTCTTGATCCCAAATGTGTGTCCACATTTGTACTAGAAACACATTATTTTCATTGTCTCTTAATCTCAATGTTAGCTTCCTTTTCCAACTATAATCACCCTCAAATAAGAGCATATGCATTAGCAGAGAATAGTGAGGGAAATATAAAGAAAGTACCTCCTTCTTCAGATTGAGGAAATGCTCATGCATTATTCAACAACATAATCAACATAGTCATAACTAGTGTCTTGATTATGATTGTGTATATCCGTTACCATTACCAATAAGTTAGGGGCTATCCTTACTTCAAAAAATTTGGACAACACTTGATTTAGGCAGTAATAAGTGTTCTTGAAATAATCCACAAACTCCTCACACTCAAAAGGCTCAACATCCTTTGGGAGAAACTTCTTCCTACTCTATCTATGTCAAACAAGTAGTCTAGCTTTGTATGCAAATATGTTAGACTCATATTCAACATATAGATCAGCATGACTAAACTTCACAATATAATTGGGGTTTAACCCAAATAACTCCAAAATTTTGTCCTTTCTCACTTCTAGGATCACATCACCATTTTCATTCCTAATTGTTATATCAATGGAATGATAGTGCCGAGCCAGTTCCATCATCAAGTCCACTTCTACAAATACATTTGGTACCAACAATTTTCCAAGGTTCGGGCCATATAAGAAACATGAAGGCTTATTAGAATACTACCTGTTGAAAGCATACAAGAATAGTTGCCACCCGCTCTAAGGTTGGGATTTTTTGCCAATTTCACTTGCACTATCAATCAATCTGGTGGTCACAAAAAATTGACCTATAGGTCTCTTGCCAATTCATTTCTCTCCTTCTTTTATACCTCCAACGACTTCCTACATGAACCTTTCTATTTCCTTCTTTGCACTTTTGGTCCGAGTAGACATTATAGGAGTACCTAGTGTAGGGTTAGCTGCTATAGATGGTTTCAGCTTAACCTCAGATGAAACATCCCAAGTTTTAAGTTGTTTAACCCTTTTCTATTTTGTTTCCTCTCTGGTCTAATACTAGACTCATTGGGATCTAGTTCACTCATGTTTGAAATGGAGGAGGACTAGGGTTTATGATTAATTGCAATAAAAAAGACCCTCCCAAGAATGAAAGCACACAACACTCACTTATAGAACAATTTTTTTTTCCTAAATTCTAACCTAGCACCTATCACCAAATTAAAGCTACCACTAATGGACAAGTGAATAATCCTCCCGATTCCCTATCAACTTCATAAAATATTTCACTTAAATATTTTGGCTAGGAGGAGATATATAGTCTTCTTACCCAACTGAATGATTTACACACTTGTCGTTGTATTAGTTCACCATAGCTTCCTATATATCTTCTTCAACTTCTGGTACTCCTTTTCCACTCTCAAGTAACTCTAAATTCTCAATTAACCAAGTATCTGCCCTCTTTTATGGCCAAGAGATGAGAATGTTACCATTAATGTATAATAGTAAGTTTGCACGAGAAAACTAACATCTAGCCTTTCACGTTCACCTTGGCTCTTAATCTTATTTTAAAACCACATCAATGGTCCTCAACTTGCCTTGCTACTTTCTTTCCTGCTTTATATGATGTCCTCAAGATTTTTCCACATTTCCCTTTCATTCACTGGTCATCGTTTATCACTGACATGTGTCCTCCTTCATTAGCTCCATCAGTGAGGCAAGAATCCATGTGATGAAATCTTAGCCCTTGGATTAATGGCCCATCCTTGATCATGTTCATATTCCCATCACACATCATTGATGTATCTTCACACTTTGGATCCTATTAGCAATGAGAGATACAACAAAGCATCTAGGTTAAGACACGTACACTTGCATGGGAATCAATGATACAAAAGACATCATGTACATAAGATCTATTCAAATTAGTGAAAGAAAATTGAACAAATAATTCAATCATGCTCATCTCTTTTGTAACTTAAAGCCTTGGCATGAATCCACAATGAGCGATATTGAAGCACTAGGCCATCACTCATCGCTAATTCTCCTCATACATTTTGCAAGCAATTAGCGATGAGTGATCCCTATGATGATATTGAGTATTCACATCGCATATCACTAATGTAAAGCTTATCATTTAAAACCAATCCGCAATACGTGAAGCCCGAGAGATCCATCATATCACTCATCACTTTTTGAAATTTACCTCTTCAAAACTATTTGCGATGAGTGATAAAGAGAAGAACATAAGAACTGAGGCCATCGCTTATCGTTATTACAAACTTGAAACTCAAAAGCCACTAGTGATAAGCTATAAAGAGAGAAAAAAAAGAGAATCACTCATCACTTATTTAGATCAAGAGCTCCAAAATCTATCCATGATGAGCCAAAAAAGGAAATACCGCTCATCGTCTATCGCTGTTACAAAGCATACACTCTAGAAGAAATTTGTGATACACGATAAAAAGAGATGGCCGACGAAACTTATGTGAAAAATTTGAAGCACATGCTCACAATTTATTCTAATAAAGGGGATCCTATAGGATGACACGAGAGAAGGACTCAAAGGCTTCTAAGTCATCAAATACAAAGGATGTAAAGGAAAAAAGGCCCCGTATTTATCCTTTTTAAATAAAATGAACTTAGACCTAGGCATGAGGGACCGGTTACCCTATGATGGTGAACAACATAAGATGCTTTAATGTGACCAACAACGGGTAGTAGGGAGTCAATAGCGAAATATAATGTTGGTTTAGAGAAAAAACCCTAAAGATACTATAAGGGAGGATTCAAAATATTTTTGAACCCTACAACAGTGATGACAAGTAGAAATAAAAGCCCCCAGATAATTAGAATGTGACAAGATTTGAGATGGAACATAAAAAATTTGTAGGCTCCATCAACACCCTCCTTAGATGTCTTTATTCTAATGAAGCACAAAAAACCCTACGGGCAGGTGCATGGAAATGGGTAGAAATTTCATGGACAACTTACTTTTTCATCCCGAAATAGCAAAAATGTGAACGTGTTATAGTAAAACGTGCTCGCGTTATGGCTTGGTAATGACATTTATATATGGAAATTTACTTTCTAATACTTTAAGTTATATTTCATGTATATAATTACAGAATGTTTGAGAGTGGTTTCAGATCTCTAGGAGTTATAATGCAAATTCTAGTTTCTAGAAGATCTTTAAAATTTTAGACTTAGTCAAATTTCAGTAATCAGCATGTCAAATTTCAGTAATTAGGAGGTTAGATTTTAGTAGTCAACAAGTTCTATCATCTTTCTCTCTCACTCTCTCCTTCTCTCTACTCTTTATCTCTCCGCTCCCTCTCTCTCTCCCTTCCTCCCTCTCTCCCCTCTCTCTCTTCTAGTTTTTGGAAGATCTCACAAATTTCAAACTTAGTCAAATTTCAATAATCAGGAGGTCAAATTTCAGTAATAAAAAAATTGTATTATTTTTCTCTCTCTCTCACTCATTTTTATCCCTTACACTCTAGACCTCTCTCTCACTATCTCTATCCTTTTTTCTGACTCCCTCTCTCCCTTGATCTCAAGAAATCTCTCTCTCTATCTCTCTCTCCTTTTCCCTCTAATTCTCTCTACCTCACTTATCTCTCCCTCTCTCTCACCTTCCCTCTCTACTTATCTCTATCTCCCTCCCCCCTCTCTCTCTCTCTCTACCTACCTACCTCTCCCTCCATCACGCCCTACCACTCTCTCTATTTCTCTCTAGCTAACCTCTCTCTCTCACCTCCCTCTCTCTCCCTCCATACTTCTCTCTCCCTCTCTTCTTCCCTATCTACTCTCTATCTCCCATCTCTCTTTACCTACCTCTACATCCATCAAACCTTACCACTCTCTCTACACCTCTCTCCCTCCCTCCCTCATTCCCTCTCTACTTCTCTCTATCTCACCTCTCTCTCTACCTCTCCTTCCATCTCTACTTATCTTTATCTCCTCTCTCCCTCTATCTACCTACCTCTCCTTCAAACAATCTTTATTTCTCTCTATCTCACCTCTCTCTCCCTCCCTCCCTCCCTCTCTACATATATATATCCCCTCTCCCTCTCTACCTAGCTCTCAATCCATCACAACTTACCACTTCTCTCCATTACTCTCTATCTAACCTCCCACTCTCTCCATCCATACCTCTCCCTCTCCTTCCCTATCTACTCTCTACCTCCCTAATCCTTCTCTACCTACTTCTCCATCGATCACTCCCTAACATTCTCTCTACACCTCTCTATATTGCTTCTCTCCCTCCCTCCCTCATTCCCTCTCTACTCTCTCTCTACCTCTCCTTCCCTCTCTAATTATCTTTATCTCCCCTATCCCTCTCTCTCTCTCACTAGATGTCTCCCTCCCTACCTTTTCCCCTATCTACTCTCTCTCACTCCTCCCTTACCCTCTTTCTCTCTCACTCTCTCCTCTTTATCTCACCATTCTCTCTTTCCCTCTTTGTAACTCTCCACTTCTCTATATGTCACCATTCTCTCTCTACATATATTTATCTCACCTATCCCTCTTTACCTCTCCCTTCCTCCCCTCTCTCACCCACCCTCCCTCCTTCCCTCTATCTATATCTCTCTCTACTTCTCTCTATCTCACCTATCCCTCTCTAGCTACATATCCCTCCATCACTCCCTACCACACTCTCTCTATTTCTCTCTATCTCACCTCTCTCTCACCTCCCTCTTTCCCTCCAGACCTCTCCCTCCATCTATACTTCCTCATCCACTCTTTATCTCTCATTTATCTCTACCTATCCTTCCCTCTCTACTTATATTTATCTCCTCTTTCCCTCCAAACCTCTCTCTCCCTCCCCAATCCCTCCCTCCCCAATCCCTCCCTCCCCTATTTCTCTCTCCCCCTATGAGGGTTGAGAGTGTAAGGTTTAGTGTTTAAGGTATAGAGTTAATTGTATAGGGAATAAGGTTTAGGGTTTAGGATATTAGGTATAAAGTTGAGGGTATATGGTATAGGGATTATGGATGAAGGTTTAGGGTTTAAGGTATAGGGTTGAGGGTTGAGGATTGAGGGTTGAGGGATAGTGTTTAGGGTTGAGGGTATAAGGTTAAGTGTATAGGGTATATAGTTGAGGGTATTGGGTTGAGGATATTAGGTTTAGGGTTGATTGTTTAGGTTTTAGGATTTATGTACAAGTTTAAGGGTTGAGGGTTGAGGTATAATGTTCAGGGTTAAGGGTATGAGGTTAAGTGTATAGGGTATAGGGATTAGGGTTTAGGTTGTAGGGTTAAGGGTATAAGGTATAGGGTTAAGACTTGAGATTGTAGGGTTTTCTGTTTAACATTATTCCTGAACCCTAAACCCTAAACATTATCCTTGAACCCTTAACCCTATAATTAAACACTAAATCCTACATTAAACCTTGTACCCTAAACCCTCAACCCTAAACCCAATACCCTCAACCCTATACCAAATATTCTAAACCCTAATCCCTATACTCTATATAGTTAACCCTACACCCCCAACCTTGAACACTATACCTCAACCCTACACCTTCAACCCTCATCCTTATACCCTATACCCTCAACCTTATAACCTAAGCCCTGAACATCATCCCCCAACCCTATACTTAAACCCTAAACCCTACATTCAACCTTGTACACTAAACCCTAAACCCTAAACCTCAATCTGAAACCCAATACCCTCAACCCTATACCCATTATTCTAAACCTTAATCCCTATACCCTATACACTTAGCCCTATACCCTCAACCCTATACCCATTATTCTAAACCCTAATCCTTATGCCCTATACACTTATCCCTATACCCTCAACCTTGAAGACTATCCCTCAACCCTCAACCCTATAGCTTAAACCCTAAACCCTACACCCTCAAGCCTCATCTCTTTACCCTGCACCCTCAACCTTATACCCTAAACCATAAACATTATCCCTCAACCCTATACTTAAATGGAAAACCCTACAATCTCAAGACTCTCCCTCCTACCTGCTCTCCCTCTCTCAAGTCTCTCTCTCACTCACTCCCTCTATCTCTCTCCCACTCCCTCCCTCTCTCTCTCTTAAGTCTCTCCCTCCTACTGCCTCTCCCTCTCTTAGGTCTCTCTCTCTCACTCACTCCCTCTATCTCTCTCCCCTCTACCCTTAATCCTAAACCTTAAACTGCTACCCTTAAACCCTAAACCCTCTACCCTATACCCATAACCCTCCCTCCCTCTATCCCTCTCCCACTCCCTCCCTCCGTCTATCTCTCTCAACCCTCTCCCTCCATCTCTCTCTCAAGTCTCTCTCTCCTACCCTCTCTCCCTCTCTCAACTCTCTCTCTCACTCCCTCTATCTCTCTCCCCTCTACCCTAAACCCTCTACCCTTAACCCTCCCTCCCTCTATATATCTACCACTCCCTCCCTCACTCTCTCTCTCTCAAACCTCTCCCTCTCTTAGGTCTCTCTCTCAGTCACTCCCTCTATCTCTCTCCCCTCTACCCTTAACCGTAAACCCTAAAAAAATTACCCTTAAACCATTAAACCCTTTATCTCTCTCCCATTCCCTCACTCTCTCTCTCTCTCAAGTATCTCTCTCCTACTCTCTCTCCCTCTCTCAAGTCTCTCTCTCTCACTCACTCAATTTTTCTATGTCTCTCCCCTCTACCCTTAATCCTCTACCATCTACCCTTTACCCTTAAACTCTTAATCCTCTACCCTCTACCCTTAATCGTAAACCCTAAACACTTAACCCTTAAACCCTTAAACCCTCTATCCTCTATCTCTCTCCCACTCCCTCCCTCTTTCTCTTTCTTCAAGTCTCTCCCTCCTATCCCCTCTCCCTCTCCCAAGTATCTCTCTCTCACTCACTCACTCCTTCTATCTCTCTCTCCTCTACCCTCAACCCTCTACCCTAGCTTTCCAATTCGATGAAATTGGGAACATAGTGGCCTATTTGAAAAAATAGGTCCAAGAAATGGGGTCTCTTAGTGATTTAAATCATCGAGAGACCCCATTTTTTCAAATAAGCAAGTTAGGTTTGCTAATTTCATCGAATTACCAAGCTAGTGGGCCCAATAGCTTTCCAATTCGGTGAAATTATTAATGTAGTGGTCTGTTTGAAAAAATGGGACTAAGAAATGGGGTCTCTGGTGATTTACATCACCAAATCACCGAAGACCCCATTTTTTCAAACAAGACAAGTTAGGTTGTCAATTTCGGCAAATTGGCAAGATAGTGGGCCCACTAGCTTGCCAATTCAGTGAAATTGGAAATGTAGTGGCATGTTTGAAAAAATGGGTCCAAGAAATGGGGTCTCTCAATGATGTAAATCATGGGAAGAAATGGGGTCTCTGAATGATGTAAATCATGGGGAGACCCCATTTCTTGGGCCCATTTCTTCAAATAGGCAAGTTAGGTTGTCAATTTCACTAAATTGCCAAGCTAGTGGGCCCACTAGCTTGCCAATTCAGTGAAATTGGCAATGTAGTGGCCTGTTTGAAAAAATGGGTCCAAGAAATGGGGTCTCCCGGTGATGTAGATCACTGAGAGACCCCATTTCTTGGACTAATTTTTTCAAACAAGACAAGTTAGTCTGCCAATTTCACCAAATTTGCAAGCTAGTGGGCCCACTAGCTTGCCAATTTAGTGAAATTAGAAATGTAGTGGCCTGTTTGAAAAAATGGGTCCAAGAAATGGAGTCTCTTAGTGATTTACATCATCGAGACCCCATTTCTTGGACCCTCAAATAGGCTGGATTAGGATTCTCAATTTCACTTAGATTGCCAAGCTAGTGGGCCCACTAGCTTGCCAGTTGGTGAAATTGGCAATGTAATTGGCTGTTTGAAAAATGGGTCAGAAATGGGGTCTCAGATGATGTAAATCAACAGAGACCCATGTTAGACCATTTTCAAGCTGACTGAAGATGGTTGTAATTTCACCAAATTGGAAACTAGTGGGCCCACTAGCTTGCCAATTTAGTGAAATTGTAAATGTAGTGGCTTGTTTGAAAAAATGGGTCCAAGAAATGGGGTCTCTCGGTGATGTAAATCACTAGGAGACCCCATTTCTTGGGCCCATTTCTTCAAATAGGCAAGTTAGGTTACCAATTTCATTGAATTGCCAAGCTAGTGGACCCACCGGCTTGCTAATTCAATGAAATTGGCAATGTAGTGGCCTATTTGAAAAAATGGGTCCAAGAAATGGGGTCTCCTGGTGATTTACATCACCAAGAGACCCCATTTCTTGGACCCATTTTTTCAAATAGGCAAGTTAGGTTGCCAATTTCATCGAATTGCCAAGCTAGTGGGCCCACTAGCTTGCCAATTCAGTGAAATTGGCAATGTGGTGGACTGTTTGAAAAAAATGGGTCCAAGAAATGGGGTCTCCAGGTGATTTACATCATCGGGAGACCCCAATTCTTGGACCCATTTTTTCAAACAGGGCAAGTTAGGTTGCCAATTTCACCGATACCTTAAACACTATAGGTTTCTTGCCAATTTTTGACCCACCCTCTTTTATATTCTCAGAAGAACCTTCCATGAGTATCTCTTGAGCTTTCTTTGCACTCCTTAATGATGCATGCGGCTTTGAATTAACCATGGATGAAACATCCTGGGTTTTGATCCTTTTAACTCTTTTCTTCTTTGGTTTTATCTCTGGCCTAATGCTGAATTCACTAGGCTCTAGTTCACTCATTTTTGCAAAGTGGAAAGAATAGGGTTTAGAGTTTTCTTGATCGAAAAGACCTACCCAATTTTAAAACCCAATAAAAAATTAACATAACAAAAAACTTTCAAACCTTACACAATGTTTATCACCCCAAACAAGGACACTCAATGAATAAAACCATAAGCAAGTTATTTCTAAAATTCCCTACTAATCTTTAGACTAGCAAAATTTAGTACTTGATATGAAGAGGTACAATAGTTTGCTTACCCAGGTGAACAATTGGTACCAATGCTATTATAATTGCTTGTTGGATTCATCCACATTGTTTCTTCAACTTTTGGCTTTCTTCTCCACTCTTGAGGAGCTCCAAATGTCCAAAAAACAAGCTAACCACCTTCTTTATTAGTGGGAAATGGAACATAACACCATTAATGGTCGATAGAAAGATCACATGAGTGAACTGGCACTTAGTAATTCATGTTTAAAATTGGTCATTGATCATCCTTCATGTTTAAAGTTTCCCAGGTTGACTAAGTTGCCACCTTGGGAGACTTAGTCCCATGTAGCATAAAAATCAAAATTAACACAAAATTTTGGTGGGATATTATCTCCTAACCCTAAGGTTGGCCTGTGATGTGTTATTTTCGGGAAATTAGGGAGTGTGACATGTATAAATAAAGGGTTTTCCCTCATTTTCATCTCCCATCTTCATAAGAAATCAAGCAATCTATCTTCTAAAGCAAGCATCAAGCATTCAAGCACTTCAAGTACAATCCATTGGAGATGATCACTTGCATGTCTTCACAATTTTCCATCTCAAGGGCTTGGTGATTTTTTGTACTTGCATGTTATTCAATCATCTTTCCCTTTTCATTCTATTTCATTATCTAGGGTTTGATTACCAAAATGGGGTTTAACTAAGGCAAACCCCTATTCTCTAACCCTAACCCCTTTCCCCCTATTTGCATGTGTATTTTGCAGACTTTGTATGTAGATTAGTCAAAGATCAAGGTGCTAAAAGGTGTCATCTTTCCATCCACATCATTCCAAGTCAAAAAACCCTAAAATGAGCTTGAAGACAACTTGCAGGTCAACATCTGAAGATTTAGGTCTGAATTTCTATCAAAAACAAAAGTACAATTTGATAGCTATAGATTCCAGTCTCAAGATTCTCAAAAGCTATAGGTGGACTAAGTCACCATCATTGGAAAATTAGTCCTGCTATTAGGCCTAAAAAGTGATCTCTACAGATCTGGACACCCATTTCCCTGAAACTAGTTCCGATAAAGTTTCCCCGAAGCAAGACTAAGTTGCCCAACTTGGTGTAAGTGTCCAAGTGGACCTTAATTATAGATTCTGGAAGATTCCAGAGCTCCTCTTCATCAACCTTAAGTTTGTAGGTGCAACACTTCTACCTCTTTATGTTTTGTTATAGTTTGCATGTATTTTAGGTCATTGTTAGGTCATTTTACATAGTGTTTTACATACTTTTACATTTCATTAGTTTTCATTCATTATATAGTTTCATTTAATTTAGTTTCAACATTTAGATACATTTCACATCACACACATATCACACATTAGACCCCTAATCTTGAATGAACCCTCAGATTTTGGATGCGGAAAGAGTTCTCTCCTAAGTGAGAACCCTAGAAATGCTAGGGAACCCACCTTTCCCCTAAAATTTTTGGTTTATAAATTAACAAAATAAAGCTTGAACAAATAACCACATTGCTCATCACTATTTTGAGGCTCAAATTTTACAACAGATCCATGATGAGCGATGGAAATTGATATAAAGATCTCAAAGGGCTATCATGCATTGTAGATTTACAACACAAGAATCAAAAGCAATTAGCAACAAAAGGGAGCCAACAAGAACACGTAGAACACATGCATCACACATCACTAATAATTGACATTCATAAAGCTATCCATGATGAGTGATGAATAAAAACAATAGATGGGACTTAAGTGGGATAATTTGGAACATGCTCATAAGTTGTTTTAAAAAAGGGGACAGCTTAGGATGACGTATGAAGAGGCCTCAAATGACTTAAATCATATTATTTCAAATGATGTAAAGGCCAAACAAGGTCGATCAAATGACCTTAAAAATAAAATATGTTTTGGACCTAGGCACAACAGGTTGGTAACCTTACGGGATTTAATGACATAAGATGTAACTTAAATGACCAAACACCGGTGACAAGGGGTCAACAATCAATTAGAACATTGGAAAGGACACAAACCTAAGGGTTACTAATGCAAGCTCTAGGAAAAATAAAACTATAAGGTAATGAGAGCAACAAAACCCTAATCCTAAAGAGATGGATTTGACCAAAATTTTGTAGAATTTTAAGATGAAACATGAAGCATTTTAGGGGTTCCATCAGGATGTTCATAAAATTATATAATAAATGTCAAACTCTAGTTGTTCTTAATGAGAATTCCTTATAATGTCCTAGATTATCCATATATGATTTAAATTGAGTAGTGAGTTTCCTTAAAACAAAAACCAATCACACAAATCAACAAGTGCTAAGTAAAGTCATAATGACTAGTGAAGTAGCTGGCAACAAATAAATTTGAAGTTTGAGTTCTAAAAGTGAAGGTTTAGATTAATAACTATAGAAGTGACTTGGGTCATGTCTACACTTTAAAATCTACAATTCATTTTTTAAAAGTCTATTATAATCATGATTGCAAATTTAGGAGCTAGTGATAGTAGGAGTTAGTACTATAGACACCTAAAATTGACCACACCTAACCACACTTGGCTTTACCTTAACATAGTCATTAATTAAATAAATATTCATTATCTATGTAATTAGTTTATCCTTCACTTTTATCTCCCACTCAATTAAATAATATTTATTATTTAATTAATTAATTTATCGATACCACATTTATCCCATTTTGATTAAATAAATATTTATTATTTATTTATTATATCTATTGAATTAATTTAGTGCCACCTTTATCCCCCACATTGATTAAATTAAAATTGATTTTTATTTAATTAATTTATTCTTCACCTTTATCTTCCACTTTAACTAAATAAATATTAATTATTTATTTAATTAACTTATCCTTCCACATCACACTTCTCCAATAAATTATTAAATTATTTTATTTTATTTAATTAATTATTGAAAGTCCAATCTAGACACTTACCACAAAAGTCAAACTAACTTTGCATCTCATCCATCCATTTCATACTACATCTCCAAATCTCAACCATTCACATAAGGATATGTCTTAAGACACCTCCTAAACCTATCCCTTATCCCTCATGTGACACTTGTCACATGACTATAACCTTAATCCAAACCCTAATCCTCAATCAATTTGAACCATCCATTAATCAATCTATCTTGGCCTTTGATTTCTTTCTTGAAAATTCTATAAATGAGAGGCCTCTCATCTCATTTGAGCATCCACTTTCATTATGGACTTATGTTGCTAAAATTTTTACTAGGTCATCTATCATCATAGCTTTATGCTCCTGCATTTTCTATCTAATATAGCCTCATCATATCCTCATGATATCCATTTGATCATTCACCATATCAATCCTACCATCATGTTGTTGGTTTAATAAATGATCACATTCTTCCATCAACATATCAAAAGAGAAAACCAAATGGAGCTAGTGTGCACTCTTTTTCAGCTCTATGTGTGGAGAAAGAAGATTTTTAGATGAAGATATTGTGTATGTATTACATTATCTTCTATATTATTTACTTTTAATATTTTTTGTCTTCAAGTACAGATTGAGATGTAGAATATCATAAGTCAATTTGACACATAACTATACCTCTTTTAAATTGATTATTATATTTATACTTTTAATCAATACCAAATCCAAAACATTAAAGAAAACATGAACACTATTTTTAATCAACACACACTCCCTATATTAAAAAATATATTATTATAGAGAATTCAAAGTTCGTAACAAGTAATTAGAAAATATTATATGTCGATCTACAACAATATTTAAATAAGAAATTGGGCGGGGGCCCTAGCTCAGTTGGCTAAATATTTCTTGTTGTAGGAGGTTGGACATGAGGTCTAGTTGAACCACCAAAAATGAAGAAGGGGAAAGATGATTCCCCCAATGATCCTCTTGGGTTTTTCACCCTAGAAACTAATTTTGGGAGAATGTCTATCTTTCACACCTTTTCATCTTAGGGTTCATTCAAAGAGGATTGTATTTTGAGGGGTTGTGAATGTGTGTGTAAGCATGTATAATTCCAATAAATTTAAAATCTAAATGTTTTATTAATGCTAAATTATGTAAATGTAAAGTGATGGAAAACACAGTGATGTATGCAAGCATATACAAGATGAACTAATAATATACACTAAAATATATAGAAATGAAGGAGTTAGAATGTGTGCACCTGGGAATAGAAGGAGGAACTAATGAAGGTCTTGAATGCTACAGGAAATGCTATAGAAGCTAAGAGGGACACTTTTACCAATCTAGGCGACCTAGTCCCAGATTCTTGAAAACTAGTCTGAAGCCTGTTTCTGCTAATTGGGTTTCCATAAATTTATAAATCAAAAAATGGCTTATCTAGAGGGACTAGGTCTCCATTCTAGTCCTTTTCAATATTTTTGGAGTTTTCGTAGAGGAAACAAAAGCCCTAGGTTTGCAGCCTGGATCTTCACAATTTCCCACTTCTGAAACTTTGATATTCGTGCCTGAGAGTGATTTTTGGTGGATGATTTGACTTTGCATGCAAGGGGTGGTGTTCAAAAATTCTTTAAATCTTTCAATGATCTTCAATGTACTTGAATCTACAATCACACAAGAAGATAAGGAGAAAAATGTTGATTGTTAGGGATTAGGGGTTTGTCTTAGTCAAACCCATTTTAGGTAAATAAACCAAAATGAATAGAAACAATTAAATGAAACATGAAACTTGAAGTAATGGAGTGATTTGCCTTGCCATGATGAGAAATTTTGTTTTGTTGCTGTAATTAGCCCTTGAATTATTCATAAAATGATGTCTTGTTGACTTGGAAGGATCAAACCCTAGTTTTCTTGAGGAGAAGAAGGGATGAGAGAGAGAAGAGTTATGTGAGAGAGGAAAAATGAGTGATGCATAATGAGGAATTAGGGTTTCTAGGCTTATTTATGAAAATTATGCCCTAATTTTCCCGAAATAACACCATACAAGCCGACCTTAGGGTTTTAGAGACCAAAATCCTGAGAGAAATTAAGTTTAATTCAAATTTTATGCCTCATGGGACTAGGTCGCCCAAGGTGGTGACCTAGTCCACCTAGGCATTTTAAAGTGGTTTTCGGTAATTAAAATATAATTATTTATGTTTGTCAGGATTTTCTTCATAAAAAACACTAAAATAGGACTTGTATGCGTATTAAGGGGTCATTATAGCATAAAAAGGGGTTAATTTGATGATGACAAGCCTACGAGAGTGTCAAAATGTCTTGCAACACCTTACAACACTTTGTCACCAAGCTTGGAAATGGGTAAAAATGGGTTGAAAAAGGTCCAAGATCATAGGCCCTCACTTTAGTGAGAGTATAAGCTTGCTTCACACTCACACTAAAGTAGTCACATGATTTGGATGGTGAAGGATGAAAAATAAGAAGATAGGGAATTGAAGGAGGTGGTCAAAACCCTAAGGATTCGAGATTCTAAGTCAACTTGACATCAATGCAAAATACATCCAAGGGTGAATGCATTACAACAAGATGAGATACATGGTCATGCAATGACAAGGTTTAGTGTGAAGAGAATAAAGAGATATGTGCTCACTCTGAGGCCACAAAATATTAGGTTTTCCATGGGGTGAGAAGTCCCAAAAGGTGAGAAACATACACATGGTTGGTATCTAATCACAAAGGTAGCTATGGGGAAAGTCGTGCCGCTTGTTGGGCTTCCTGCTTAAACCATACCAAAGTTATACCTTGTGATAACTTTGATAAGGCGCCACAAAAGGAAGTGATGTTTGAAATGATGGTGTTTAGAGGGATTTTTCTTTGTTCGTGTGAGGTCTCATCCTAAGAAACAATATGTGAAATGTTTCCAAGGGAGGAAAAGTACAAGTGTACTCATCTTATATGCAAGAGAGGCTAGGGCTCATCTTGTATGCAAAAGAGAAAAAATGAAGATGTTTGATCATAAGTAACATTGTATGTAAAGCCCTATGCCAAGTCATATGGTTCCAAAAAGCTACATCATGAAGGAGGGATGTATGTCACATGTGATTCAATCTTAGGACATGTCATCCACATCCCAAACTTTCTCTTATATGTTCATGAAATATTAATGAAAAGTTAAGTTTGACAACGAAAAGTGACATACGAGTGGATAAAGGCTAACTAACCTCTTGCCCCCACTTAGTGCAAGACAAGAGTGAGCCAAAAGGATTGAGGGGATGAAAGGGAGGGTGAATTTGTATCAAATAAAAGACTTAGGTGCCCCCATAGATGGAAGAACACCAAAGGCCTTAAGAAGTTAGAGTTTGGAACTCAAGGCCTTACACTCATTGGTAGAGTGGCCATGAAATTGGTGGTAAGCACAAAAGGAATGTTTGTTTAAACATTTCTTTCGAGTTCTAGGAGGAGGGGAAATCAAGTGATCTTGGAGGAGTCTCAACAAGATTCCCTCTTAATCAAGGGTAGAAGGGGATCCTTTGGTTTGGGACAAGGAAGGATCTTGCTTAGTATAGGATGGCTTAGCTATGCAAAGCTCTATGGATTGCAAGATTTTCTATACTCCTTTGGAGGAGTGTGTAAAATCTGAATCAGGAGTGGGTTACGGGATGAAATTGGCTTTAAGCGAAGAGTCCTCTATTGGTGTCAAAGGATCACTTTGGAAGGTAGGGGTAGAAGAGTGATTAGGGATAAATTTGGTGTGGGAGGAAGGTTAGATAGTCTCAATTAGAGGATGAAATCCAAGACCATGATTGGATGTTTGCATGATAGGCTCTATAGGGTTGTGGATACCTTGTTCGTTAGCACAAAAACCTTGTCCATGATAGCCAATTTGTTTCATGATATCATAACCTTTACCATAAATATTTTTCAGATTACTTGGATCAGGTGATTGTTCATCATGTGTTTCTTTAACTGAAGTAGTTGAGGTGGATTCTTCGGAAGGATCACTCGAGTATTGTGTGGACAATACTATGTTTCCCTTATTAGAGTCTTGGTGTATGATCTTGGATTCTCCCATTAAGGGAGGGGTGAAGTCTAAGGAACCCCACTCATCATCTAAGAGCTTGGTGATTGGCTCAAGATGTTGTTCGTTATTGATGTGGTGTGAGGGTTCCACTTGGGTGGTGGGTGTTAAGGTGTGGAAATGATTCTCTTTGGATTTTTTAATGTTTAAGAAACTATTAGGTTCGTGATCGACATCAAGTGTGTACACTTTGTGATTGTAAATGTAATTCATCTTATGATGAAGAGTGGAAGGCAATCCATTCATAGCATGAATCCATGGTCTACCTAGGAGAAGATTGTATGAAACCTCCTGAGGCATAGCATGGATGGTTGTGTCCAATATGGACATTCCAACTGTAAGACGGATAGTGATCACATCGAGCGGTTTCTTAGATACATTGTAAAATCTGCTGACAGAGAGAGAATCGGGTTGGATGTGGGATCTATCTATGCCAAGTCTATCCAGAAGGCTCACACTACACACATTAAGAGAAGAGTCGGTATCTACAAGAGTTCTCTTGATCCATTTTGTTTTGTATTGAGATATTATCATGATTGCTTCATTTTATTTTCACACATCCAAAGGAGGGAGCTCACCTTGGTGAAAAACAATGTTACCATTTATTCCATGAATAATAGCTGCTATGTCATTTGATGGCTTATTAGAAGGGATATGAACTTGTTGTAGGGTGGCTTGCATCATATTGTGATAGTGAGTGGAGACTTGAATAAGGTCCCATAAATATATCTTAGTGGGAGTATTCCTTAGTTGATCAACAAGGTCATACTCCGAGTATGTGCAAGATCATCATGGAAAAAACAGGCCCTTAAGTGGCAATAAAATTAAGAAAAATCAGAGTTAGGCAACTTGATGTAAAAATTTGAATAAGTTATCTATATTATTTGAAAAATATGTAAGAACAAAATTTGTGGAAAATTTAATGTAGTTTCTAAACTACTAGGTTTATTTAAAAATAAATAAAATCTATTTGGTAAAAATTTGAAATTTTTGTGCAGTAGTACTTAAATTTCAAGGAAAAAATAAGTAGGTGTTTGTCTGACCACCCTAATCACAATAAAATGATAATATTTTTTATAATATTTTAGATATAAGTAGAGGAATGATGTCCCAATGTGATACATATTTTTTTGTAATTATTTTCCCAGTAATTATTAATTATGATTTTTTTATTACAACTTTTAAAAAATATAAAAAATTATATGTCTAACAACCTTAACTTGGTCAAAAATTCATGAAATTCAATTTTTTTCTTTGAATCCTATATTATGTGAAGCATCTAATGTGACACATGTTTCGGATTCAAAAAATGTGATATTGTTTGAAAGCTATAGATGGTTTTCAATCAGCCTATCAATCAAGACTTTAGTCGTAATTCAAATAGAAAATGAATAATAATTATTTATTAAACTCAAAGTAAAGAATAATTTATATTGGTGGAAATTTGAGAATCTCCTTTAAAAACCCTTTTCATTTCATCAATTTTAGGCAAAAAAAAAGTCGTCAGCCACATGGGCCATCATATCACTTACATATCACCACTTTTTGCCCATCACAATCTTACACATAGACCTCCCTAAGCAAGGAATTGAGGCGAGGGGAAGAGGGTAAGATGGGAGGATTGGGTAAAGGTAAGGGAGTGCAGGGTGACGGTTGGCAACATGGGTTATTCCGAGTATAATGTGTATGAGCAATGGTATTAGGACTCAGTTGCAGCATCACATTAGGGGTAGGCGGGTAGAGGGTAAATTTGGGTTTGGGTTTGGGTGAAGCTGGATAGAGCATAAGTTGAGGTTGAATAATATTGACATACCCTTGGGAAGGAGAGTCAATGTTATCCTTGTATTGCATCATTATATCCTCCCTACGAGGAGATATTTTAGAAGAACTAAAAGCCTCATGTTCATGATATTCAAAGATTGGTTCTTGTAAAATGACCTTGTAATAAGTAGGGGAAGGATAATTGATGGGATGAGCATGGGTGGGATGAGGAGAAGAGGGTGCTAGTTTCTTAGGAAAGGTTTCATTCTCTTGTTCCATAATAGCGACCCTAGTAAGAGAATGATAATCAAGAGGTTCATCACATCGCATGGTTTCCCCATAAATAGGGTGGTGATCAAGGGAAGGAAAAGGGTGAGTCTCTTGTGTGTCCATGATTCGATATTGTTGTTCAAATAGGCCCTTCCAAATGTTAGGAACATGAGGAAAGAGGGAAATAAGGTTAGAGCTCTCAATCATTGGATGCCTTGAAACCAATATATCCTTCTCACAAAGGTGTTTGTCATGATTGGTTTTAATGATATCCTTATTCAATAAAGCATTGTCACAAAGAGGGTAAGTCTTAGGATATGAAGGGAGACTAGGTAGAGTGGTGGAAATTAATTCCTCTTGTATGGTTATACTATCATCCCAAAGGGAATGAGGAGAAGAGCAAACAAGACCATCATGACGTTCAACGATTGTACCTTCATTTTCCAAGATACCTTTGTCACTAAGAGGAGAGGTATCATGAGAAGAACAAATATGGTCATCATGATTATCTAAGTTTGTATTTTCTTCTAACACATCATTCTCATAGATAGGAGAGATAGAAGGGGGGTAAGTGTAAGACAAGTGTTAATGTTTTCATCTGCTAGACCCTCATAATGAGGGAATGTATTGAATCAATTTTAACATTTTTGAATAGGTTACAAACAATATTAAGAAAAAGGAAAAATGTAAAAATGTTTGAATAATTTACAATGCAATTTAAAAAATGGAAAGATAATTTTCAGATTGCAAAGAAGGCAATTTGTTGATTATAGTATCAAGGATCTAAAAAATGAAACTTTGTAAATGCAAAACTAAAAAATTTACAATGCATGGAATGAGCTAATTTATGCTAATTTTGATAAAATACATTTAACAGAAACACAACCTATTGATACAAGTGGGTAATGGCACCAAACAAAAGTCTAAAAATAGGGTTTTCAGTTCTGTATAGGGCAAATCTAGGACCCTAAAGGGACTAGGTCGCCCAAAATGGCGACCTAGTCCTCCTGATGATTTTTTTAAGGTTTTTTAGGAGTTTTGAATTGGTACAAGTGGTTTTTGTGCTGTACAATGTAGGTCTAAAGAGAAAATGCAGAAATTCAGATAGATTTGATGATTTAAAATGCCAAAATGCACTTTCCACTAATGCAAGTTTGGGAAGCCTAGGATACAACTTCACTAATGCAATATGCAATGTAAATGAATCCTAAGACAATGAAGGGTTGTAAATCAAACAAGAGGGTGTAGAAAATTTGGGTTCAACAAAATGAACCACCAAAAATGAAGAAGGGGGAAAGATGATTCCCCCAATGAGCCTCTAGGGTTTTTCACCCTACAAGCTAACTTTAAGAGAATGTTTGTCTTTCACACTTTTTCATCTTAGGGTTCATTCAAAGAGGGTTGGATTTTGAGGGGTTGTGAATGTGTGTGTAAGCTTGTCTAAGTGGAATAAACTGAAAATCTAAATGTTTTATTAATGCTAAACTATGCAAATGTAAAGTGCTGGAAAACACAGTGATGTATACAAACATATACAAGATGAACTAATAATATACACTAAACTATACAGAAATGAAGGAGTTATAATGTGTGCAACTGGGAATAGAAGAAGGAACTAATGAAGGTCTGGAATGCTGCTGGAAATGTTGCAGAAGCCGAGAGGGACACTTGTGCCAATCTAGGTGACCTAGTCCCAAATTCTCGAAAAGTGGTCTAGAGCTTGTTTCTGCTAAATGGGTGTCTAGAAATGTCTATATCACAAATTTTCCTATCTAGAGAGACTAGGTCACAATTCTTGGTGACTTAGTCCTCTTTGAGATTTTTGGAGTTTTCGAAGACGAAACAGAAGCCTTAGGTTTGCAGCCTGGTTCTTCATAGTTTTCCACTTCTAAAACTTTGATATTCAAGTTTGAGAGTGATTTTTGGTGGATGATTTGAACTTTCATGCAAGGGGTTGTCTTCAATAAGTCTTCAAAGCCTTCAATGATCTTCAAAGTACCTGAATCTGCAATCACAAAAGAAGAGAAGGAGAAAAATGTTGATTGTTAGGGATGAAGGGTTTGCCTTAGTCAAACCCCTTTTAGGTAACTAAACCAAAATGAATAGAAATAATGAAATGAAACATGAAACTTTAATTAATGGAGTGATTTACCTTGCCATGATGAGAGATCTTGTGTTGTTGCAACAATCAAGCCTTGAATGCTTCAAAAAATGATGTCTTGTTGACTTGGAAGGACCAAACCCTAGTTTTCTTGAGGAGAAGAAGAGATGAGAGAGAGAAGAGTTATGTGAGAGAGGAAAAATGAGTGATGCATAATGAGGAATTAGGGTTTCTAGGCTTATTTATGCAAGTTATGCCCTAATTTTCCCGAAATAACACCATACAAGTCAACCTTAGCGTTTTAGAGACCAAAATCCTGAAAGAAATTAAGTTTAATTCAAATTTTATGCCTCATAGAAATAGGTCACCCAAGGTGGTCATCTAGTCCACCTGGGTATTTTTAAGTGGTTTTCTATAGTTAAAATATAATTATTTATGTTTGTCGGGATTGTCTTCATAAAACACACTAAAATAGGACTTGTATGCTTATTAAGGGGTCATTATATCATAACAAGGGGTTAATTTGGTGATGAAAAGGCTAGGAGAGTGTGAAAATGTCTTGCAACACCTTACAACACTTTGTTACTAGGCTTGGAAATGGGTAAAAATGGGGTGAAAGATGTGCAAGATCATAGGCCAAGGTCCAAATGAGTTAAAACTGTCAAGGTATACATTTTTTGGCAACACACTAGTCTCCCCAAACCTCGTGGTATTGGAGGGCATGTTGCGCCAGCACCACCAATCACGTTAAAAAATTATCAGGTGCACTATAGTTTATAGGGGGTCGTGCTACTCGTTTCTTGCAGTCTAAAAAAATATATACAGATTTCCACTAAATCTGATTTAAATTATTTGTCTGAATGGTGGAAACATAAAACACAACATATTTCCACTAAATCTGATTTAAGGTATGTTTTTTACAGCTCTAGGAAAATTTACTACCAACAATTCACAATGGGAAAATTTACCACCAATAATTCATTGTGGGAAAATTCACTGCCATGAAAAAATCACCTTAAGGAAAATTCACTACCAGCAATTCATAGTCATGGAAAATTCATCGCATTAGAAGTTTGTGATTAATTTTTGTGACCATGAATTGCTGGTGGTGAATTTTCCTTGAGATGAATTTATCATGGCAGTGAATTTTCCCGCGATGAATTGTTGGCGGTGAATTTTCCTGATGCGGTATTTTTTTATCAAGATATTGATCAAACCCCACTCCTTTGATCAACAAGAGCTCTTCATCCACTATTACAATAATGAATTCATCTCTACAAGATAAAGTTAACATGGAAAACTTGGGTTTACTGCATTACTTCCCAAGTATTGAAATTTTGTAGTTTGACTCAAGTATTACTCTTGTACAACCCAAGTATAATCTTGATCTACTTGCTCAATTTCACATGACTAATTGCAAGCCATATTTAACTCTCTTTCTATATGGGGTGAATCTTGAGGCTAATTTTACTACACCATTTCTTAATGTTACATTGTATTGACAACTTGTTGGTAATATCATCTATTTGGCTCATATTAAGCCTAACATTTTATATGTACTAGGCACAGTTTTGAGATTCATGCAAGAGCCTCATGAGCTATGTTGGAAAGTATATAAGAGAATACTTCACTACCTTTAGGGCACTATTAAATTTTATACTCACTATAAATTTGACATAGAGGTTCAATTGTTTGGATACACATATTTAGATTGGGCTAATGATGCTCAAAGTTACAAGTCAACTTCAAGTTATAGTTTCTCACTAGGTTCTAGTCCAATCAGTTGGTCTAGTAAAAAAGTAAATTTTTATTGCTTTATCATCCATAGAGGCAAAGTATAGGGGAGTTTTCAATGCAACTACTAAGACTCTTTGGATTATAGTAATTATAACTAATCTTGGCATTCTATTTAGACATCCACAACCATGTATTTTGATAACCAAAGCACCATCTAGATGTGCAAGAATCTGGTCTAGCACCAATAGACCAAACACATAGATATCCATATGCATTACATTCAGGAGCTTATTCATGGTTAGATCCTCAACCTAGTCGTTTGCTAGTCTTTAGAGCAAGTTGTTGATATTTCACCAAACCTTCTACAAAGAGAAAGTTCATTCATCTACAAGCTCTTCTTGCGGTGCGATCTACTTTAGTGGAAACATCATCTTTGAGAGGGGATTTCTAGTTCTCACTTTCTTTTCTCCCTTTTAGGGGGAGTTTTTCCCACTAATTTTTCTCCCTTTCTCCACTTTATGAGATATTGCATTATACTTGGGTACCTCTTTAGAGATAATTTTAGAGACCTTATTTCTTTGTGCGCACCTAAGATATGTTTAAGGGGAAACTGTATTACTATATATATTATTTAGTGTATTATACACACATATATCTACACACGACCTGTTAAGCTTATTTAGGTGTCCCAATTAGTGAGAGTTAGCTCACCACCTCTTGAGATTTTTTAGGAAGTTAACTCATCACCACTCTCTATTAGTGGGAGTTAACTACCAAGTATTGTCCATTATTCTTGATGGAAATTTCTTGCCTCCCTTATATATGTATATATCATTCATGGCTTAATTAATATGTTGATTTATCCATTCTTGTGTCTTTTTCTTGCATTGTTTTTTATCATCTCATAGGTAGGAGTGATTGTGTCCACCTTACGTCACTTGATATAATACTAGTATTCTATCCAAGGATGTCTACAAAATTATATAATAAATGGTGTTAGATTCTTTTTATTCTCTAATGTCAAACTCTAGTTATGCTCAATGAGAATTCCCTATGATGTCCTAGATGATCCATATATGATTTAAGTTGAGTAGTGATTTTCCTTAAAACAAAAGCCAATCACACAAATCAATACATGTTAAGTCAAGTCATAATGGCTAGTGAAGTAGTTGGCAACAAATAAATTTGAAGTTTGAGTTATAAAAGTGAAGGTTTAGATTAATAACTATATAGAAGTGACTTGGTTCAAGTCTACTTTTGTAAATCTATAATTCATTTTTTTTAAAGTCTATTAGAATCATGAATGCAAATTTAGGAACTAGTGATGGTAGGAATTAGTACTGTAGACACCTAAAATTGACAACACCTAACCACACTTGGCTTTACCTTAGCATATTCATTTATTAAATAATTATTCATTATTTATTTAATTAGTTTATCCTTCACTTTTATCTCCCACTTCAAATAAATAATATTTATTATTTATTTAATTTATCCATATCACTTTTATCCCATTTTGATTAAATGAATGATTATTATTTATTTATTTATTATATCAATTGAATTAATTTATCCTTCACCTTTATCTACCATATTTTGATTAAATAAATATTTATATTTATTTAATTAATTTATCCTTCACCTTTATCTCCCACTTTAATTAATTAAATATTTATTCTTTATTTAATTAATTTATCTTTCCACATCACACTTTTTCAATAAATTATTATATAATTTTATTTTATTTAATTAATTAGTGAAAGTCAAATCTAGATACTTACTACAAAAGTCAAACTAACTTTGCATCTGATGCATCCATTTCATACTACATCTCCAAATCTCAACCATTCACATAAGGATATGTCTTAATACATCTCCAAAACCTAACCCTTATCCCTCATGTGACACTTGTCACATGACTATAACTTTAATCCAAACCCTAATCCTCAATCAATCCTAACCATCCATTAATCAATCTATTTTGGCCTTTGATTTATTTCTTGAAAATTCTATAAATGAGGGGCCTCTCATCTTATTTGAGCATCCACTTTCATTATTGCCTTATGTTGCTAAATTTTTTATTGGGCCATCTATCATCATAGCCTTATGCTTCTGCATTTTCTATCTAATATATCCTCATCATATCCTCATGATATCCATTTGATCATTCACCATAACAATCCTACCATCATGTTGTTGGTTTCATAAGCGATCACATTCTTCCATCAACATATCAAAAGAGCAAACCAAATGGAGCTAGGGTGCACTCTTCTTCAACTCTATTTGAGGAGAAAAAATATTTTTAGATGAAGGTATTGTGTATGTATTACATCATCTTCTATGTTATTTACTTTCAATATTTTTTTCTCTTCAAGTAAGATTGAGATATAGAATATCATAAATCAATTTGACACATAATTATACCTCTTGTAAATAGATTATTATATTTATAGTTTTAATCAATACCAAATCTAACACATTAAAAAAAAATAAGAACATTATTTTTAATCAATACACACTCCCTATATTAAAAAATATTAGTCAAATTATAGAAAATTTAAAGTTCGTAACAAGTAATTTGAAAATATTATATGCTATCCACAACAATATTTAAATAAGAAATTAATTTTTTGAATGGTGGAAACATAAAAAACAACATATTTCTAGTAAATTTGATTTAAGGTGTTTTTTTCGCGGCTCTAGGAAAATTCACTGTGAGCAATTCACAGTCGGAAAATTTACCACTAAAAATTCACCATGGAAAAATTCACCAATTTATCTAATACAATTTTTTTTTTATCTAGATATTTTTGAAACCCCACTCCTTTGATGAACCCTCCCTAATATTCAAGGGTTAATTTTTCAAAAACAAATTCATTTCATGGGACTATTTTCGAGTTGATAAACAGAAAAGGGAGACAAAAAAACTCTCCACCTTTCCTAAATTAGACCACCCTTGAAATACGACCATTCCAACGAATCCTAGAAACAAGGGCACCCACGTCAGAGTGGACAATCACAATATTTATACTACATGTTATTTGTCTCTACATTAACAACACATGGATTGACCACAACTCTTTAAAAGATGTTATATATGAAATCTTTACTAAAAATATTATGGGTAGTAAATTATAGAAGATAGTGCCCCAATACCTGAATTGAACTTGTACCCTAAAGTGAAATAAACTGCTTTCACTTACATTGAGAGCCAGAAAGGAAGGTTGCTTGTGAGAACCCTTAGAGAGATCCACTTCCTACTATTGTTGAGGCTGGTTATTTGGGTTAGGTGTTGCTTGAGTAGGGAGCTGGGTTGGCTTAGGATTTTGGCTTTGGTTAGCTGTAGAAGGTGGCATGATTGACTACTACTGAGGTTGCTGAAGGAAACCAGCGTGTGTATTTGACCATTGCTAGCCTCCCATCCACTGGTTGGACTACTGCCAATTTCCTTGGGGAGGTTGCCACTAGTTTTGCTATGGTGACTGCCAAATTATTTGCAGAGGCTGTCACCGGTTTTGCTGAGCATTTGGCCAAGGATTATTCCAACTAGGTTGGGAATATGGGCCATAATTTGGAGGGTACTCGTTCTTCCATTAACTATTATATGAACCAAAATTTTGAAAAGGGTCCTGAGGCATACCTTGTCTTGGGGCCCAAGGCCTGCGTTGAGCAACAAAGAAAACTTCTTCATCTCCTTCTATTATTTTGAACTCAGTGGGAAGATGTTGCACCTCCAAATTAGCCACCGCCTTGCATCTGAAATCCTTCTTCCTTTGTCTACAGTGAGGGAAATATTTAGCTAGCATTGCCTCTACTTCATCTTTCTTCCTCCTAGCGTGCATAGTGTCAAGTTGTGTAGCAACATCATTGATGATATCTTTCTTGAAGTCTAACAAGAGATTAGAAATCTCCCCCTTAGACACTCCTGAGCCATTTCCTTTTGAAATAGAGGGTCTAAACCATCTACCTATCTTCATAGTTGCTCTGGAGTAGTTGAGACAGATCTTCTTGATATCATCCCAATTGATTTGGGTGATATCTCCTCCGTCCATGAGGTCTAGTGCCTCAATGCAAGCATCATTGAATCCTCTTAGAAAGAGAAGCTTTTTACACTCCTCATTGAGTTGGTGCTAAGTTTTTTTCTGCACACTGGACAAAAACCTTCACACATAGTCTTCCAGGGTTTCATCCCCTTTTTGTGACATCTTGAAGATGCCATCTCCTCTCATATCATTCCCCCTACAATATTCTTTAGATTTTCCCAAGAATAGCTCCTTCATTTCATCCCAATTGGTCACTGCATTTCCACCTAAGCCCATGAACCACCTCAAGGCTGTCTCTTTTAGGGTAGAGGGAAACAACTTCAACATGTGTGCATTAGTTGTGCAGTCATAACTCCTACAAAGGATGTCAAACTCAAACAAGAAGGTATGAGGGTCTTCTGTAATAAGTCCATAGAACTTTGGAAGTAATGAGGCATGGATGTTCTTGAGGTTATTATTATCATGTAGGTCAAGAATTGGGAATGGAAAAGTATGCCTTGCCATCCTTGGTGGTCTTACTGGGTTAGCTCCTGGTTGATAAACTACAATGACAAGTGGATTATTATATTGGTCTAGGTTGTTGGAAGTTTTAAAATTATTCAGATGTTGAATGAGTGGATTAAGGTCATCTAGATCATCAAATAGGTTCAAACTTAACTTTGAGGAAGAAGATGAGGTAACTAAGTCTTGGCCAACATCCAAATATGGTTCTTCTTGGAAACTCTCTGGTTCAATTTCTTTGGTATCTATTCTTCCAGGAAGGAATCTTCCAGATTGGTCTCTTCTTCTACGCATATAGGAAAAAGTAAGTCTAAACTACGAAAAATCTTGGAATTCTGAATTCTAAGCTAAATGCTAGGAATGAAATTCAAACTCCTACTACCATGCCTACAATAGGTTCTTAGTCTGACACCATCCTCGTTAATGGCGCCAAAAATATAGTGTCCATAAATAGGTTTCAATAACTAGGAACATATATTCCTCTACTCAGGGATTAAACATCATGACTGGCAGTCATAATCTACTAAGGACATCATTTAATTGTCAACCCAGGGACATTAGACTTGAAATGGGTCTAAACAGTATATGCACTAACAACCTATTTTAGACATGTGTTCTTTCCTAAAAATACCATGCTAGAATTGAAATTGCTTGAAACAAATTTTAGCTGAATAAATCTTCTCAAAATGAAAACTAAATCCAGTTTTCAAGACAAGAACTACTCTGTCGCTAGTGGCTGCAAGAGTAGTCACACTAAAGTTCTATGAAAATGAAATACAGATACTATAATTGTAGAAATGGAAAAGATAGAAAGCATCCCTAAGTGAGCCCCCTTAGGTAGTATCTCAAGTACACAATAGATTAAATTTTAGAATCCATGAAACACTTTTATTGAACTCAAAGTGATAAGTACATTGCTCACAACTTGCAACTTGTAATTTTATTACTTGAAAACTAAGCTATTACAATAGTAAACTTCAGCCCTTTCTCTAAAGGAGAATAGGCTATTTATTCAAAACTGAAACCTAACAACTAACTAACATTTCCCTCATAAAATGGGAAATATTTATTACATCATCACCTTTACATTGAAGAAGTGGACACAAGAGGGAGAACTGAATCAAATTAGTTTGAAAGAATTAATGCACCACTAGACTGGATTTGTGTGTCATCAAGACGCCTCTATTGGATTCTTGGAATGCTTCCCTTGCATGGCGGATGACTTATTGACTATCTCCTCATTTCTTGCTACTGAATTGGTCCACTTTGAATCAGTCCTGCAACGATCTAGTGGAGGCTAAATTTTCTCCTTGAGACTTGGTACATACAATAATTAACAACTACTCTTGCGGCAAAGGATCAACTCAACACATTTAACTCATTAAACGATCCATTATCTCATTCATACATTCATTAGGTATTGATTTTGATCAAACAATAATTCACATATGGTTGTAGGAAGGTGAAGAGTAGTGGCTGCAAGAAAAGCATTTCATCACAAAAAGTCACAAGGCACACATCTTCCATCAAACTAATAAAACATTTAAGAAATAATCATAGAAAGACTTATCATAATAAACTTGTTATATTAAGCATAAAGTCTATGTATTACTTCCATAATTACCACTAACTGTATTTCTTAGCATAATAAAAGATATAAAAATGTTTAAAAAACATAGTCTAAAATATGCCAAAAACTGGGCTCATCATGCACCTGGGAATAGAAGAAGGAACTAATGAAGGTCTGAAATGTTGCTGGAAATGTTGTAGAAGCCAAGAGGGAAACTTGTGCCAATCTGGGCGACCTAGTCCCAGATTCCCAAAAACTGGTCTGGATCTTGTTTTTGCTAAATGGGTGTCCAAAATGTCTAAATCACCAAATTGCCTATCTAGAGGGACTAGGTTGCCATTCTTGGTGACTTATTCCTCTTCAAGATTTTTGGAGTTTCTGAAGAGGAAACGGAAGCCCTGGGTTTGCAGCCCGATTCTTCACAATTTCCCACTTCTGAAACTTTGATATTCGGGCCTGAGAGTGATTTTTGGTGGATGATTTGAATTTGCATGCAAGGGGTGGTCTTCAAAAAGCCTTCAAAGCCTTCAATGATCTTCAAAGTACCTGAATCTACAATCACACAATAAGAGAAGGGGAAAATATTGATTTTTAGAAGGCAAACCCCTTTTAGGTAACTAAACCAAGATGAATAGAAACATGGAACTTGAAGTAATGGAGTGAGTTACCTTGCCATGATGAGAGACCTTGTGTTGTTGCAGAAATCAACCCTTGAATGCTTCAGAAAATGATGTCTTTTTGACTTGGAAGGATCAAACCCTAGTTTGCTTGAGGAGAAGAGATGAGAGAGAAGAGTTGTGTGAGAGAGGAAAAAAGAGTGATGCATAATGAGGAATTAGGGTTTCTAGGATTATTTATGCAAGGTAGGCCCTAATTTTCCCGAATAACACCATACAAGTCGACCTTAGGGTTTTAGAGACCAAAATTCCGAAATAAATTAAGTTTAATTCAAATTTTATGCTTCATGGGACTAGGTCACCCAAGGTGGTGACCTAGTCCACCTGGGCATTTTTAAGTGATTTTTCAGTAATTAAAATATAATTATTTATGTTTGTCAGGATTGTCTTCATAAAACACACTAAAATAGGACTTGTATGCATATTAAGGTGTCATTATAGCGTAACAAGGGGTTAATTTGATGATTACAAGCCTAGGAGAGTGTGAAAATGTCTTGCAACACCTTACAACACTTCGTCACCAGGCTTGGAAATGGGTAAAAATGGGTTGAAAAAGGTCCAAGATCATAGGCCAAGGTCCAAATGAGTGAAAAGTGTCAAGGTATACACTTTTTGGTGACACATTTAGCCCCCACTTTAGTGATAGTATGAACTTGCTTCAGACTCACACTAAAGTAGCCACATGATTTGGATGGTGAAGGATGACAAAGAGGAAGAACGAGAAGAGAAGGAGGTGGTCAAGCCCCCAAGGATTCGATATTTTAAGTAAACTTGACATCAATGCAAAAGACATCCAAGGGGGATTGCATTACAATAAGATGAGATACATGATCATGCATTGGCAAGGATTAGTGTGAAGAGAATAAAGAGATGTGTGCTCCCTCTGGGGCCACAAAACATCAGGTTGTCCACAAGGTGAGAAACATACACATGGTTGGTATGTACTCATAAAGGTAGTTATGGAGAAATTTGTGTCACATGTTGGGCTTCCCGCTTAAATCATACCAAAGTTATACCTTGTGATAACTTTGGTAAGGCGCCACGAAAGGAAGTGATGTTTGAAATTATGGTGTTCAGAGGGATTGTTCTTTGTTCATGTGATGTCTCATACTAAAGAACATTATGCAAAAATTTTCCAAGAGAGGCAAAGTCCAAGTGTAGTCATCCTATATGCAAGAGAGGCAAGGGCACATCTTGTATGCAAAAGCAGAAAAATGCAAATGTCTCATCCTGACTAACAATGTACGCAATATTTTCAAGAGAAGGAATTGCAAGAGAAAGAAGATCACACAATGAAATGTGAGTGGTTATGTGTTCCCCCACTTTAAAATAATTGTGAAACATCGTATTGTGAGCAATTGCTTTAATGTATAAAAGGAAAGGGACATTAGAGCTTGTTCGGAAAGCCCTATGCCGAGTCATATGGTTCCAAAAAGATACATCATGAAGGATGGGTGTATGTCACATGCGAGTCAATCTTAAGACATGTGATCCACATCCCAAGCTTTCTCTTATATGCTCATGAAATATTAACAAATTAAGTTTGACAACGAAAAGTGACATATGAGGGGAGAAATGCTAACTAACCTTTGGGCCCCACTTAGTGCAGGACAAGAGTGAGCCAAAAGGATTGAGGGGATGAAAGGGAGGGTGAATTTGTATCAAATAGAGGATTTAGGTGCCCGCATAGATGGAAGAACACAAAAGGCCTTTAGATGTTGGAGTTTGGAACTCAAGGCCTTACACTCATTGGTGGAGTGGTCATAAACTCGGTGGTAAGAACAAAAGGAATTTTTGTTTAAACATTTATTTTTAGATCTGGGAAGAAGGGAGATCAAGTGATCTTCGAGGAGCCTTAACAAGATTCCCTCTTGATCAAGGGTAGAAGGGATCCTCTTGTTTAGGACAAGGAAGGATCTTGCTTAGTAGAGGATGGATTACTTACGCAAGGTTCTATGGATTGCGAGATTTTGTATACTCCTTTGGAAGAGTGTGTAAAATATGAATCAAGAGTGGGTTGCAGGATGAAATTGGCTTTAAGTGAAGATTCCTTTGTTGGTGTCAACGGATCACTTTGGAAGGTAGGGGTAGAAGAGTGATTAGGGATAAATGTGGTGTGGGAGGAAGGTTGGATGGTCGCAATTAGAGAAAAAAATCAAAGACCATGATTGGCTGTTTGCATGATAGGCTCTATAGGGTTGTGGATGCCTTGTTCGTTAGAACCATAACCTTGTCCACTATAGCCAAGTTGTTTCATGATATCATAAAATTTCCAATAAATATTTTTCAGCTTTTTTAGATCAGGTGATTGTTCATCATGTGCTTCTTTGGCTAAAGTAGTTGAGGTGGATGATTTAGAAGGAACGCTCGAGTCTTGTGTGGACAAGACTACATTTACCTTGTTAGAGTCTTGGTGTTTGATCTTGGAGTCTCCCATTAAGGGAGGGGTTAATTCTAAGGAACCCCACTCATCATCTAAGAGCTTGGTGATTGGCTCAAGATTTTGTTTGTTATTGATGTGGTGTGAGGGTTCCACTTGGGTGGTGGGTGTTAAGGTGTGGAAATGATTTTCTTTGGATTTTTTAATTTTTAAGCAACTATTAGGTTCGGGATCGACATCAAGTGTGTACACTTTGTGATTGTAAATGTACTTCATCTTACGATAAAGAGTGGAAGGCACTCCATTCATAGCATGAATCCATGGTCTGCCTAAGAGAATATTGTATGAAACCTTCTAAGGCATAACATGGATGGTTGTGTCCAATATGGCAATTCCAACTATAAGAGGGATACTGATCACACCAAGCAGTTTCTTAGATACATTGTCAAATCCTCTGACAGAGAGAGAATTGGGTTGGATGTGGGATCTATCTATGCCAAGTCTATCTAAAAGGATCACACTACACACATTAAGAGTGGAGCCGGTATGTACAGGAGTTCTCTTAATCCCTTTTGTTTTGTATTGAGATATTATCATTAAAGATTCATTTTGTTTTTTGCACATCCAAAGGAGAAAGCTCACTTTGTGAAAAACAATGTTAGCATTTATTCCATGAATAATAGTTGCTATGTCATTTGATGGCTCATTAGAAGGGATATGAACTTGTTATAGGGCAGATTGCATCATATTGTGATAGTGAGGGGGGAGACTTGAATAAGGTCCCATAAAGATATCTTAGCGGGAGTATTCCTTAGTTGATCAACAAGGCCATACTCGCTAAGGAGGGAATTTAGGTGAGGGGTAGCGGGTAAGATGGGAGGATTAGATAAAGGTACGGGAGTGGAGGGTGATGGTTGGCAACACAGGTTATTATGAGTATAATGTGTATGAGCAACGGTATTAGGAATCGGTTGTGGAAACACATTAGGAGTAGGCGAGTAGAGGGTAAATTTTGGTTTGGGTTTGGGTGATGGTGGCTAGAGGATAAGTTGAGGTTGAATAATATCGACATCCCCTTGGGAAGGAGATTCAATTGTATCCTTGGATTGTATCATTATATCCTCCCTTGGAGGAGATATTTTAGGAGAACTACAAGCCTCATTTTCATGATATTCAAAGATTGGTTCTTCTAAAATGACCTATTCATAAGTAGGGGAAAGATAATGTATGGGATGAGCATAGGTGGGATGAGGAGAAGAGGGTGCTCGTTTATCAAGAAAGGTCTCATTCTCTTGTTCCATAATAGAAACCATAGTAAGAGAATGATAATCAAGAGGTTCATCACATGGCATGGTTTCCCCACAAATAGGGTGGTCATCAAGGGAAGGAAAACGGTGAGTCTCTTGCGTGTCCATGATTGGATCTTGTTGTTCAAATAGGCCCTTCCAAATGTTAGGAACATGAGGAAAGAGGGAAATAAGGTTAGAGCTCTGAATCATTAGATGCCTTGAAACCAATATATCCTTCTCACAAAGGTGTTTGTCATGATTGGTTTTGATGATATCCTTATTCAATAAAGCATTATCACAAAGAGGGGAAGTCTTAGGATATGAAGGGAGACTAGGTAGAGTGGTGACAATTAATTCCTCTTGTATGGTTATACTATCGTCACAAAGGGAGTTAGGAGAAGAACAAACAAGACCATCATGATGTTCAACGATTGTACCTTCATTTGCCAAGATACCTTCATCACTAAAAGGAGAGGTATCATGAGAAGAAAAAATGTGATCATCATGATTATCTAAGTTTTCATTTTCTTATAACACATCATTCTCAAAAATAGGAGAGATAGAAGGGGGGTAACTGTAAGACAAGTGTTAATGTTTTCATCTACTAGACGCTCATAACGAGGGAATGTATTGAATGAATTTTTAACATGTTTGAATAGGTTACAAAAAATATAAAGAAAAAGGAAAAATGTAAACATTTTTAAAGAATTTACAATGCAATTTAAAAAATGGAAAGATAATTTTTAGATTGCAGAGAAGGCAATTTGTTGATTACACTATCAAGGATCTGAAAATGAAACTTTGTAAATGCAAAATTGAAAATGTACAAAGCATGAAATGAGCTAATGTATGCTAATTTTGATAAAATAGATGTAACAGAAACACAACCTATTGATACAAGTTGGTAATGGCACCAGACAAAATCCTAAAAACAGGGTTTTCAGCTCTGTAGAGGTAGTTTCAGAACCCTGAAGGGACTAGGTCGCCCAAAATAGTGACCTAGTCCTCCTGATGATTTTTTAAAGGTTTTTAGGGGTTTTGAATTGGTACAAGTGGTTTATGTGTTGTACAGTGTAGGTGTAAAGAGAAAATGCAGAAATTTAGAGAGATTTGATGATTTAAAATGCCAAATTGAAACCAAATTGCACTTTTCACTAATGCAAGTTTGGAAAACCTAGGATGCAACTTCACTAATGCAATTTGCAATGCAAATGAATCCTAAGACAATGAAGAGGTATAAATCAGACAAGAGGGTATAGGAAAGTTGGGTTCACCAAAATGAACCACAAAAAATGAAGAAGGAGAAAGATGATTCCCCCAATGAGCCTCTAAGGTTTTTCACCCTAGAAGCTAACTTTGGGAGAATGTTTGTCTTTCACACCTTTACATCTTAGGGTTCATTCAAAGAGGGTTGAATTTTGAGGGGTTGTGAATGTATGTTTAAATGTGTCTAGAAGTGCAATAAATTGAAAATCTACATGTTTTATTAATGTTAAACTATGCAAATGTAAAGTGCTGGAAAACACAGTGATGTATGCAAACATATACAAGATGAACTAATAATATGCACTAAACTATATATAAATGGAGTTAGAATGTGTGCACTTGTGAATAGAAGAAGGAACTGATGAAGGAATGGAATGTTGCTGGAAATGTATTTAGAAGCCGAGAGGGACACTTGTGCCAATCTAGGTGACCTAGTCCCAGATTCTCGAAAACTGGTCCAGAGCCTATTTCTACTAAATGGGTGTCCAAAAATATCTAAATCACAGAATGGCGACCTATTCTTTTTCAACATTTTTGTATTTTTTGAAGAGGAAACAAAAGCCCTAGGTTTGCACCCTAGTTCTTCATAGTTTCACACTTCTGAAACTTTGATATTCAGGTCTGAGAGTGATTTTTGGTGGATGATTTGAATTTGCGTGCTAGGGGTGGTCTTCAAATTCAAAGCTTTCAATGATCTTCAAAGTACTTGAATCTGCAATCACACAAGAAGAGAAGGAGAAAAATGTTGATTGTTAGGGATTAGGGGTTTGCCTTAGTCAAACCCCTTTTAGGTAACTAAACCAAAATGAATAGAAACAATGAAATGTAACATGAAACTTGAAGTAATGGAGTGAGTTACCTTTCCATGATGAGAGATCTTGTGTTTCTGCAATAATTATCCCTCAAATGCTTCATAAAATGATGTCTTATTGACTTGGAAGGATCAAACCCTAGATTTCTTGAGGGGAAGAAGAGATGAGAGAGAATATTTTTGTGAGAGAGGAAAAATGAGTGATGCATAATGAGGAATTAGGGTTTCTAGGTTTATTTATGCAAGTTATTCCCTAATTTGCTCGCAATAACACCATTCAAGCCGACCTTAGGGTTTTAGAGACAAAAATCTCGAAAGAAATTAAGTTTAGTTCAAATTTTATGCCTCATGGGAATAGGTCACCCAAGATGGCGACCTAGTCCACTTGGGCATTTTTAAGTGGTTTTTGGTAATTAAAATATAGTTATTTATGTTTGTCGAGATTATCTTCATAAAACACACTAAAATAAGACTTGTATGCATATTAAGGGGTCATTATAGCATAACAAGGGGTTAATTTTATGATGACAAGCCTAGGAGAGTGTGAAAATGTCTTGCAACACCTTACAACACTTCGTCACTAGGCTTGGAAATTGGTAAAAATGAGGTGAAAAAGGTCCAAGATCATAGGCCAAGGTCCAAATTAGTGAAAAGTGGCAAGGTATATATTTTTTGGTGACACACTAGTCTCCCCCACCCCTATGGTATTAGAGGGCATGTCGCACCAACGTTGCTGATCATGTTAAAAAAATATCAAGTGCACTGCAATTTATAGGGGATCTTGCTACCCGATTCTTGCAGTCTAAAATATATATATATATATATATATATATATATATATTTCCAGTAAATCTGATTTAAATTAATTGTCTGAATGGTGGAAACATAAAACACAACATATTTCCACTAAATCTGATTTTTTTCAGCTCTAGGAAAATTCACTATTAGCGATTCACAGTGGGAAAATTTACCACCAATAATTCATTGTGGGAAAATTCACTACCATGAAAAATTTACCTTAAGGAAAATTCACCACCAACAATTCATAGTCATGGAAAATTCATTGCATTAAAATTTTGTGATTAATTTTTGTGACCATGAATTGCTGGTGGTGAATTTTCCTTGAGATGAATTTATCATGGCAGTGAATTTTCTTGATGCGATATTTATCAAGATATTGATGAAAACCCACTCCTTTGATCACCAAGAGCTCTTCATCCACTATTACAATAATGAATTCATCTCTACAAGATAGAGTTAACATGGGAAACTTGGGTTTACTGCATTACTTCCCAAGTATTGAAAATTTGTAGTTTGACTCAAGTATTACTCTTGTACAACTTAAGTATAATCTTGATCTACTTGCTCAATTTCACATGACTAATTGTAAGCCATCTTTAACTCTCTTTCTATATGGGGTCAATCCTGAGGCTAGTTTTACTAAACCATTGCTTAGTGTTACTTTGTATTGAAATTTTTTTGGTAATATCATTTATTTGGCTCATATTAAGCCGAACATTTTATATGTACTAGGCACAGTTTTGAGATTCATGCAAGAGCCTCATGAGCTATGTTGGAAAGTATATAAGAGAATCCTTCACTACCTTCAGGGTACTATTAAATTTGACATTCACTACAAATTTGACATAGAGGTTCACTTGGTTGGATACACATATTTAGATTGGGCTAGTGATACTCAAAGTTACAAGTCAAATTCAGGTTATAGTTTCTCACTAGGTTCCGGTCCCATCAGTTGGTCTAGTAAAAAAGTAAATTTTTATTACTTTATCATCCATAGAGGCAAAGTATAGGGGAGTTTTCAATTCAACTAGTAAGACTCTTTGGCTTATAGTAATTATAAATAAGATTGGCCTTCTATTTAAACATCCACAACCATGTATTTTTATAACCAAAGCACCATCTAGATGTGCAAGAATCTGGTCTAGCACCAATTGACCAAACAAATAGATATCCATATGCATTACATTCAGGAGCATATTCATGGTTAGACCATCAACCTAGTCTTTTGCTAGTCTTCAGAGCAATTTGATATTTCACCAAACCTTCTACAAAGAGAGTGTTCATTCATCTACAAGCTCTTCTTGGGGTGCGATCTACTTTAGTGGAAACATCATCTTTGAGGGGGGGGTTTCTAGTTCTCATTTTCTTTTCTCTGTTTTAGGGGGAGTGTTTCCCACTAATTTTTCTTGCTTTCTCCACTTTATGAGAGATTGCATTATAATTGGGTACCTCATTAGACATAATTTTAGAGACCTTATTTCTTTGTGCCCACCTAAGATATGTTTAAGGGGGGACTGTATTATTGTATATATTATTTAATGTATTATACACACATATATTTACACATGACTTGATAAGCTTATTTAGGTGTCCCAATTAGTGAGAGTTAGCTCACCACCTCTTGAGATTTTTGAGGAAGTTAACTAACCACCACTCTCTATTAGTGGGATTTAACTACTGAGTATTCTCCATTATTCTTGATGGAAATTTCTTGCCTCCCTTATATATTTATATATCATTCATGGCTTAATTAATATGTTGATTTATCCATTCTTGTGTATTTTCTGGCATTTTTTTTATGATCTCATAGGTAGGATTGATTGTGTTCACCTTACGTCGCTTGATATAATACTAGTATTCTATCCAAGGATGTTTACAAAATTATATAATAAATGGTGTTAGATTCTTTTTATTCTCTAATGTCAAACTCTAGTTGTGCTCAATGAGAATTCCCTATGATGTCCTAGATGATCCATATATGATTTAAGTTGAGTAGTGAGTTTCCCTAAAACAAAAACCAATCACACAAATCAACAGGTGCTAAGTCAAGTCATAATGGCTAGTGAAGTAGTTGGAAACAAATAAATTTGAAGTTTGAGCTCTAAAAGTGAAGGTTTAGATTAATAGCTATATAGAAATTACTTGGGTCAAGTCTACTTTTGCAAATCTACAATTCTTTAAAAAAAAATTCTATTAGAAACATGAATGCAAATTTAGGAACTAGTGATGGTAGGAATTAGTACTGTAGACAACTAAAATTGACAACACCTAACCATACTTGGCTTTACCTTAGCATAGTCATTAATTAAATAATTATTCATTATTTATTTAATTAGTTTATCCTTCACTTTTATCTCCCACTTTAAATAAACTAGTATACATATATTAATTAATAATATATATAAAGAACATTGAAAGTTATCAATACTTAACAATGTTTATTATAAAATTAATTAATAAAATATATGAAAAACTAATAATATATATAAAAAACTATTTTTACTATTTATATATATATTAATTAATAATATATATAAAAAACTATTCAAGCATACATATCTTAGTGGAATTATGTCCTTGTTCTTCTTAAGCAACACATACTTCCACTTTCCTGTCATTTTCAATGAAGCTTCAAAAATTTTACGAATATTCCTTTGTTGCTTTCACTGTATAATGCTTTCAGTCTAATAATATTTATTATTTATTTAATTTATCCATATCACTTTTATCCCATTTTGATTGAATGAATGATTATTATTTATTTAATTAATTTATCCTTCACCTTTATCTCTCAAAACTAGTATGCATATAATAATTAATAATATATAAAAAAAACGCTGAAAGTTATCATTACTTAACATTGTTCTTCTTAAATTTTAAATATAAAATAATTTTTAAAACTTTTTTGATCTTATACACTCTTTTCAAAAATATAAAATGTATTAACTCTATATTTTTTTAGTTTTCAATGTATTCTATTATTTTACTTTAGATTTAAAAATATTTTATTAAAGAGTAGGAAAAACATTTCATAACATAACAATTTTAGAAAAAATATTTACTATTTTTACTATTCTATCTTTTATTTTGTTTTATTTTTTATAAAAGTATAATAAATATTATATATATTTATGTATAATTTGTTATTTTTTTTCTTTATTTTTTATTAAATTTTTTCATTTTATAATATATGTTTTCAATTTAAAGGGATTTTCAAAATCGGTTAGGAAAAATAGAAAAAACAAATTCATTTTGATTTTCAAAATAGAGACCGTTAGAAAAAAAGAAGCACATGACTTCCACCTCCCTGTCATTTTCAATGAAGCTTCAAGAACTTTATACAAAATATTCCTTGTTCCTTTCACTATATAACGCTTTCAGCATAATAAATATTTATTATTTATTTAATTAATTTATCCTTCCACATCACACTTTTTCAATAAATTATTATATAATTTTATTTTATTTTATTAATTATTGAAAGTCAAATCTACATACTTACTACAAAATTCAAACTAACTTTGCATCTCATCCATCCATTTCATACTACATCTCCAAATCTCAACCATTCACATAAGGATATGTCTTAATACACCTCCTAAACCTAACCCTTATCCCTCATGTGACACTTGTCACATGACTATAACTTTAATCCAAACCCTAATCCTCAATCTATCCTAACCATCCATTAATCAATCTATCTCAGCCTTTGATTTCTTTCTTGAAAATTCTATAAATGAGAGGTCTCTCATCTCATTTGAGCATCCACTTTCATTATGGCCTTATGTTGCTAAAATTTTTATTGGGCCATCTATCATCATAGCCTTATGCTTTTGCATTTTCTATCTAATATATCCTCATCATATCTTCATGATATCCATTTGATCATTCACCATAGCAATCCTACCATCATGTTGTTGGTTTCATAAGCGATCACATCATCTTCTATGTTATTTACTTAAAATATTTTTTTGTTTAAAAGTTTTTGATTAATTTTTCATGGCTGTGAATTGCTGGTGATGAATTTTCCTCGAGATGAATTTATCATGATAAACAGAAAAGTGAGACAACAAAACTCGCCACCTATCCTCAGTTAAACCAGCCTTGAAATGCAAGCATTCCAACCAGAGCATAAGTTATGAACTGGTTTTGAGGAAAAGTACTGTTTGCTCTTCAGGTAGATCTTCAATCATTTTTAAACTCGATCAGTTTCTATGACATTAGTTTTACATTTAGATTACTTTGGCCGTTGGGTTTTTCTGCTCCTGTTGTGCTACTAGTTATTTTCATCTTACCAGTGGCTGGATTTGAAACTCAGCACTATCATTTCAATTCCACACAAAATGACTATGATTCCATGCCTTGTCTTGCCTCTTGACTGTGATTCCATGCCTTGTCCTTGGCTCTTGGCTCTTTTACATATTAACAAAGTTCAGGTTACGTCCATTCTTCATCAAGAAGGTAGAAATTTCCGAGTTAAGATTTGATGAATATACAAGCTAAATGAAAAGGAACTCCAGTGTGGACTTCTCAATCTGAATTCATAACCCAGATAAGTCTCTGGGTTAATCCATGACCCAATAAACATCTTTGTGAGCAGTCTACATGAAATAGTTGAAATAGAAGATTCGACTTTACGAAATGGCTGCAACGCCATCAAAAGATATGTTAAAATAGCAGAGTAAAATCCAGTCGTAACTTTCGTTTGCTAATATATTGAAGTGTCTAATTTTCAGAACGTCGTTTAGTATTTAAAAAAATATAAAACAAGGGCACCCACGTCAGAGTGCACGATCACAATATTTACACATCATGTTATTCGTCTCTACATAAACAATACATGGATTGACCACAACTCTTTAAAAGATGTTATATACGAAATCTTTACTAAAAAATTTGTGGGTAGTAAATTATAGAAGATAGTGCCCCAATACCTGAATTAAACTTGTACCCTAAAGTGAAATGGACTGCTTTCACTTACATAGAGAGTCAGAAAGGAAGGTTGCTTGTGAGCGCCCTTAGAGATAATCCACTTCCTTCTCATTTAAAAAAGCACACACCATTGCAGTTGCAGTGGATAAATGATAGCCATGCACTTTGATCAAAACTATTGCAGTCACAAGATGATAACGATTACGATCACGTTTTAACAACTACAAGAGTTGGGTGAACAATTTATAGAGGTAAACAATGTCTTTTGAAAAATTTCTTTAGTTACATAAATAAATATAAATCTTCTATTTTCATTCGAAGCTCAAATCAGACCGATCTCATTACCCTAAGCTATTTTCTCTCAAAGCAATTTTCTATATATATTCCAAAGAGCTTCCAAACCTTTTCAACATCTGTTTGAACTTTTCTTTTTGTTGTTTACCATTACTTCCTTGATCAATTGTCAAAAGATGATAGTTTAGGAGATTCTTCATAAATTTGTTATAGGATATGAATTTTTTATTTTTTTAATTAAAAACATTTATAATTGGATGTAAAAAATTCCTACATAATTACAATCAAAAGCATTTATTCATAAGTAGAAAACTTATTTCCTTAAATTTTGGTATGTGATATTCATGTTTTTTTGAATTTATATGTAACAATCAATTGAGCTTAGATGTTTAATATAGAATTGCATTAACAATATTTTTTTGATTATTGTTGGACATATCAGATGTGGTTTAGCAATTGTAAATCATAGATTTGAACCTTAGTAACATCACTATTGCAATTTGAATTGATAAGATTAATGACATGCTGACCAAAGAAATGAATGACGAGTATATCCCACTCTATTGGATGGTGAAGAAATAATAGTTTACATAGTAGGGAAATTATTTAACCAAGAATCAAATTTGGCATAAGCTTCCTTATCTAGCATAAAACTAGTTGTATTGAGTTTAACTATTTATTCTAAGTCATTTCAATAGTAGTTTTGGATAAGAATTATGATCTTGTAAAAATAGGATATTAGAATTTCAAACATTTTCAGTTTTCTAATAAGATTGTCTATACTCTATTATATCTTTCAAAATTTAAGGGCATGAGTCACTAACAAGTGATGTGGCTCTTTGATAACTACCAAAAACCCTAATTTAATATTTTTGATAAAAAAATTATTTGTTAACAATTATATAATAACTAAATTTAAAGCATATAACTAGAATATAAGGCATGCATGTATCATACATTTATTTTTCCATTTTGTATACACTCTTAATTAATTTTTTTATTTTTTTTAATAAATAATATCAGTTACGAAATACTTAGGAAAAAATTCTAGATTGTGATAAAAAGAATGTAAATAGTAGAAAGTCAGAAGGAAATACCTTCATCATTTTCCACAACCAATGTTTTTTCTTAGCTTTCTTCCATCTAGACATATCTCTCATGAAATGTAAATTACATGTTGTCAATCTTTCTCCCATATATGGTGAAATACCCATTATAAAAAAAATAACATAAAACACATACAATTTTTTGACGTGATTAAAAAGTAATAAGCATTAAAATATAAAAATGTGACATTAGATCATAAACAAGGGGCATTCTAACATGAAGTGTACACATCATTTATGTTTGATTTTGAAATTTCTTCTTGAATTTCCTCTATTGATACGACAACACCACCAAATGACATTTCTAAAGGCATGGGATCAAACAAAATATTAGTTTAGAAACACAAAAACAATGATTTGTTTGACGGTTATGTTAGCAAATGAACTATAATGTGTCACACTACAACTTACTCTGATGGTTGACCCATATATTTGGGTATATCTATCTAGTACTTGCTACCAATACTAGATCTCTTATTGCACTCGACAGACTTATTCAATCTTTCTTTACTTAGTAGAAAAAAAATACTCACATTTTTTCTCTCATTCTGACATGTTGGACAATTGTTAATATATTTTGGTTTCATTTTTTGTTTCAAACAAGTAATATGAAATAACTCTTCACACATATCACATATCAAAGTTTTTATATCTACCAAATAATTATGCATTTTACAATTTTGTTTCATGATGCCATCACAAATAATCCCTGGATGTTCTGTCGCTCTAGATTTTAGAGAATCAAAACTAAAACTATTAGTGCCATTTAAAATGTATTCAAGCCATTCTTTATAGTATATACCCACCTGATGCACCTTTACTAGTATAAGCAATGTTTTTTTTGTAGTGCATAATGAACTTTTTGAAGTAGAAGCATTATGATTTATGATCTCGACATGCTAGTTGGCGGTTGAAAACTCGTATTAAAGGATATAGTTTGACACATTCAATGTTTTGTCTTTCTTTTGCAGCAGTTGATATCCTTGGATTTATGCAGTTGTTATAATTTTCATCAATTTGCTTCTTACAATTTGAAGTTCATCAATTGATCCTATATTATTAATCTGAATAAAATTGGTTTGAAGTTCATCAATAGATTCTATACCATTAATCTGAATAAAATTGGTGTCAGAAAGCTTTTCAGGTTTTTGTAAGCATGTTTCTCTCTTTTGAAACAAACATATGTCATTTATATCAACAATTGATATCTCTGGCTCAAAATGTCTGTTGGAATTGCAGCTGAAAAGCATATCTCCTGAAAGTGTTAGGATCAAAGTAAGCATTTAAGAAGGTATAAATTAGATTCCCTTGCTCAAGAGTATAACTGTCAAACAATGGAAACAAGTTAGTGTATGTATAATAAAAATGAAAGATGATAAAACAAAACCATTACAGGGATGTTAAAGTTTCATATATATATATATATAGTCTTAAATCATATCTCTTAGAGCTGAAGCTGAATATCAATGACAAGGATTTCAGTATAAGGTGAAGGGAATACATAATAGGATAAAATTTTAAAACTTAATCTAAATAAGACAAGATAATAAGGAAATTTGATACAACAATACTCTGTATATTGTGCTGTAGAAAATAAATGTATAATATTTTTAATTGCACTATTATAACAACAATAAACTCGGATCTTTTCAATTCACAACAGGAAGTTAACGTGTGAGAATTGGAAATTCAATTTTGCAATAGTAACTTAACCAATCAGAATTGGAAAGAAACTCAACCAAGTACAGTATATTGTGCTATATATAAGCCTTTAGGAGCTTATTGTACTGTAATAATAACTAGCACTTGCACCTGAATAATATGCAATACTTACGCCGATAGGTTGAGCCCACATTATTTACGACTGTGAAAAGTAGTGGACGACGTGAAGAAAGTAGTGATCTATCTCACCTATCCCTCTCTACCTCTCCCTCCCTCCCTCCCTCCCCCCCTTCTCTCTCCCTCTTGCTCTCTCCTTCCCTCTCTATTTCTCTCTATATCACATATCCCTCTCTACCTATCCCTCCCTCCATCCCACCTATTTCTCTCTCTCTCTCTCTCTCTCTCTCTCTCTACTTCTCTCCCTCTCTCACTTATTCCTCTCTACCTCTCTCTCCTTCCCCCTCTAATTCTCTATAACTCCCCTATCCCTCTCTACCTCTCCCTCCCTCCCTCTCTCTCTCCCTCACTCTCTCTAGCTCTCTCTTTCCTTCTCTACTTCTTTCTATCCCACCTCTCTCTCCTTCCCTATCTCTATCTCACTTATCCTCTCTACCTCCCTCGTCCCTTTACCTTCCTCTCTCTCTCTCTTTCTCTATCCTTCCCTCTCTACTTTTTTACCCTCCTCTCCAATTCATTCCAAAAACAACACTTCCTATACAACTTTAGTTTTTCATTTTTCTATTTGTTTAATGTTTAGATTTTATAACACAATTTTTTTTTATTTTTTTATTAAAAGATTATTATATTATTTTATTTAAAGAATCTTTTTTATTTTATTTATTATATAAATTATTTTATTTTATTTTATTTATTATATAATTTTTTTATTTATTTTATTTATTACATAAATTATTATTATATAAATTATTTTATAAATAAATTATTAGATACATTATTATTACATAAATTATTATATAAATTATTTTATTTTATTTTATGTATTATATAAATTACTATTTTTTTAATTTATTACATAAATTATTTATATTTATATTACAATCAATCAAATCATTAATATAATTTTACAATCAATAATCGAAGTTGCAAGCCCCACAATGATATAAAGAAGCTTGCCAATGTATCGTTTGTTCCCCTCAATTTTGTCTATTTTGACGAACTAAATTTTGCGTCAGAGGCTGCCTGGAATTTTGTAGTAACAACAACAACTGCCTGGGCTTTGTACACAAACTAGACATAGCAAACTGTGTCTATCAATTTGATAAATTGGTCAACGGATATTGGGCTCCAAGAGTGCAAATGCGCATGTATTTGAAGATATTTGCAAGCGGGGAAGAAGGTCTGAATCTCTTTCATGATTCAATTTCTATAGTTGAAAATTTTTGTTCGATCCGTCTAAAAATACCCTTTCCTAGGACTCAATCAAACCCCACGATGCAAAATCTCATCATAATCTTCTCCATTTTTGGCTTGGAGCTCTTTGTGTGGGGATTATGCCTTCGACGCATTTTTGAGGAAGTACTCACAATTCAAGAACATAGCCCGAATATTTGCGTTGGATCTTCTTCCTTTTGGCGAGCCTAAGAAATTCTCGTACGCAGAGCTGAAAGCAGCCACCAATGACTTCAGCAATATACTGGGGAAGGGAGGACTCGGGACGATGTATAGGGGCCTTCTGCCCAATCAGAGGCAGATCGTAGTGAAGAAACTAGAAGGCCTTCACCATGGAGAACAACAATTTTGGGTTGAGGTGACCATTATAGGGCGAATCCATCATCTCAACCTTGTTCGCATGTGGGGATTCTGTGCAAAAGGCGAGCACAGATTGCTAGTGTACAATTACATACCCAATGGGTTGCTAGAGAAGCATTTGTTCAACATAGAGGGAGTGACTGCAATGGAGTGGGGCGTTTAATGCCGCATAGCGTTGGGAGTAGCGAGAGCCATAGCGTACCTGCACATGGGATTCCCGGTGCGGTTTCTGGTGTCAGACTGGAGGAGATCCCGGTGGGATTGCCCCACGTATAATAACCTATCGGCTAATAATAAAGTTTAGCTAATTAAATTAATAAATAGAAACTTAACTGATTATAATTGGAAAGAATCTTAGTAAACACTCCATTTTCTAAATACAAATTTGTATTACCAAATCTTAGGGTTGCAATCTAACATGACATAAAATATATAATTTCTCCTAGACACAACTAGATACAATATGCTTGAAAACTTCAAGAACCAAGTAATGTATAAATAGAGAAAAAAAATGAATATACAGTTTCAGGCTACATAGAACTATGAATTTAATATAAGCCAGAAAAATTTGAAAAATGTTTGGACATCAATTTTATTCAAATTAATGGTAAAGGATCTATTGATGACCTTCAAACTGGATTTACAAGTAAGAGGCCAATTTTTGAATATTATAAAAGCAACATACATACAAAGATGTCAGGTGCTGCAGAAGAAAGAGAAACCATTGAATCTTTCAAACTGTGTCCTCCAATCAGAAATTTTAAGGGCCACCTAGCATGCCAGGATCATAATGCTTCTACTTCAGGAAGTTATGCACTAAAAAAGAAACATTGCTAATACCAGTAAAGGTGCACTAGGTGGGTTGACTTCAAGTTAGATATAAACTATGAATTGCTATGCATCCATTTTAAAGGGCACTGATAATTATAGTTTTTGATTCTCCAAAATTCAGAGATATCAAAAATCCAAGGTTTGTTGGTGATGGCATCATGAAACAAAAATGTAAAATATGTAATTGTTTGGTAGATTTAAAAACTTTGATATGTGATATGTTTGAACAGTCATTTCATATTATTTGTTTGAAACCAAAAGTGAAACAAAATGACATTGACAATTGGTATGGTCCAACATCTCAAAATAAGAGAAAAAAATGTGAATATCTTTTTTCTACTAAGAAAATATTGAATAAGTTTGCAGAGCACAAGAGAACACATATTGTTAGCAAGTACAAGGCAGAAATGCCCAATTATATGGTTTAGCCATCACAATTGCATCATAACAGATTATAGTTAACTTGCTAACATGACCTTGTTTTTGTGTTTCTAAAACAATGTTTCGTTTGATCCTAAGTCTTTAGAAATGTCATTGAGTGGTATTATGGTATCAATAGAGGAAATTGAAGATTTTTTTTCAAAACCGAGCATAAATGATGTATACACTTCATGCCATAATAACCCTTTTTTATAATTTAATGTCACAAGTTTTAGTTTTTAATACTTATTAACTTTAGATCACTTCAAAAAATTGCATGTGTGCTATTTTTTTTTATAATGGGTATTTTAGCATACATGGGAAAAAGGCTGGCAACATGCAAATTCTCTCCCACAAAATTTTGAGGAAAATTGACTTCAATTCAAAGAAATAATTTACATGAAAGGGGAGATATGCTTAGATGAAAAAAAGGCAAGACAACACATTCGTTGTGGAAAATGGTGAAGGTATTTCATTTTGACTTTCTTCTATTCACATTCTTTTTATCATATTTTAGGAATTTTTTCCTGAGTATCTTAATTGTAACTGCTTATACTTTTTGAATCCCATCAACAATTTTTAATCCTCTATAAGCATTAATATTATTTTTTTGTTTAAAAAGAATAAATTTACTAAAGTTTTGCGTTGTTGAAGTTTATGTTGGTTTATCTTATATATTGGTATTCTATAGAGCACCTTTATCTAATGTTGAGACAAATGAATTGGATTGTTCATGTACTATACTATGAGATCCATATCATGTATATTGTGTTGTAATGCAAGAAAGATCCACATCATAACATTCCCTTGTGCCACATAAAACTCTTTTCTTCTTTTAGAAAATCAAGATCTCCATTCTCATTTTCCATTTCCTCTTATTTGAATGTAATTATATGGAATTTTCTTGGTGTATCCATTGGTCAATAAATAGGAAATAAGAAACATTATACATTAGAGGTAGCATAGTGCACCATCACACATGGGAAAAAATTTAGTATACATTCACATTTTGTTGGGTTTCTAATCCATCAAATTTTACTTGAGACATGTTCCCATCCTTATCTTGTTGAAAAGCCACTCAAATTTAAATTTGGATTATCTATTGTAGAGGGTTATTAGCCACATATTATATCTTTGGAACAACAATACTTATTTTCAATTTTCTTAAACATGAGTTATACCTCTTCCTTTGTTGCAACTTTGACTTGTTTCTCTTTCATCATACATTATTTGATATCCATTTTAACTTCCTCCTCCTAATGATGATACATTTTGTGATCCCATATTCCATATGTCCATTGTTGTCTTGATCTCTTCTCTATCATAAGGATCAGACAAGTCTTTATTAAGTTCTTGAGAAATTGATTGTCAAAAATTCTCCCTATTATAATTTTCAAATCAAAGTAAGACTTTTTCTATTTCACAAATAGCTCAGATGGAAAAAGGGGTTTTAATTGAAATTTGTTTTTTCAGTGTACATTTAATCACTTATATAAATTTACTTTATCTACTCTTTTAAATCAGTTTGAAGTTGTCTTTTTCATCACCTTTTTTATTTTTAATTCTATCAGCACCATTTAGAGAAGACTAATTACAATCCTGATTGTTCCTATATAACAAACATTCCTATTTATTTCCTATTTGTTACATTCCTTGGCATAAGAGGATAGGGGAAATAAATAAATAACTACGATGACAAGGAAGGTCACCTACCGTTCCAAGAGGGGAGTATGGTGCCCTTATGCAACTTCTACTCCCCTAAGGACAATTACGAGATGGCACTAGTATAAGCGTCCTAATAGAATTATGGACATCCATCAAAGCATACAGACAAAATAATCCATGAAAGGAAAACAAGAGGGTCCTCGCAACCACTCTGGCGAATACGAATATAAAATATGGAAGAATGGAAGAGACATGAGAAAGTGGGATGAGATCCCTCAAAAATAAATGTGTTCCTAGGGTATAGCAAGATTTTAGGATTTTCACAAAATTGATCTATTGAAAAGGTTTAGAAAGTTTCAAGAAAAATACAGTTGATAGGTGTAAAACTAGATGCAACCACCTTCATTGGCATCCTCCTTGCCTATGCTGAAATGGCAGCCTTCACACATGCTTTGGAAATTTTTATGGGGAGTCATGCCTTCAAATTTCTTGTACACTCTTGGCATGCTAGCGGGCCCTTAAAATTTTTGATCAAGCATTTAATGTTTTCTCTTTCTTGTACATCAGTTGGTATCGTTGGATTTATGCAATTGTTATAATCTTCAATTGAAGGTCATCAATAGATCCTATATCATTAATTTGAATAAAATTGGTGTCTAAAAGTCTTGGATTTTTGTGAGAACTTTATTCTCTTTCAATGCAAACACATGTCATTTATATCATCAATTGGTATCTCTAGCTCAAAAATAATACATGGCATGTGTTTGTCTCATAGGGGAAAAACAGGCTCACAAAAACCTGAAAATTTTCTTACACCAATACTATTCAAATTAATGGTATAGGATATACTGATAACCTTCAAATTGGATGTACAAGTAAGAGAACAGTTGTTGAAGATTATAACAATTGCATAAATCCAAAGATATCAAGTGTTGCAAAAGAAGAAAAAACATTGAATGTGTCAAATTGTGTCCTACAATCAGAAATTTTAAGGGCTAGCTGGCATGCTGGGATCATAATGCTTCTACTTCAGGAAGTTTGTCATGCACTACAAGAAAGAACATTGCTGATACTAGTAAAGGTGAACCGGGTGGGTTGACTTCAAGTCAAGATATAAATTATGAGCAATGGTGTGAATCCATTTTAAAGGGCACTAAGAATTTTAGTTTTGATGGCATCAATAAACAAAACATCCAAGGTTTGTTGATGATGGCACTAATTTGAAGGTGGCACTTGAGTGTCTCTGCTCATGGTGAACAAACCCCAAAATCCTTTCTACTCCATGCAGCCCAGGCTTTCTAACAGTCCTTGAAAATTTGTAGGGACTTTTGATTTTCTATTGCCCACCTTCAAGAAGGTGCAAAAAGTCGAATGGGAGGGTGAAAGACTACATGCCACACCATAGATTAGACCACAAAATTTGACTGGGGTAGGGTCAATTCGACTTATTTTTTATTATTGTTAAGTCATCAAAGACAAGAAATGGAAAGAGCCATCATTGGCATTCAATTTCCCATAAACACCAACCAGTGCATCATTTGTACGTAGACACTACACTGTATTGCTTCATGATTATGAGAAAGTTTACATGTTTGGGGTGTAGGGTCACATGATTCCCCCACCATCCAGTAGGTGAAACTCTCATTATGTTTGTTTGTTGCATGTTTCATTTGAGAAAAGTATTTTAACATTTTCAACATTATTTTTCAGTTGTCAATCCACCCTTGGATGAATTACAAAGATGAAAGATTCAACTGCCATCTCTTAGGTTGTTTACTACTATCCACTTCAACAAATAATTATTTTAACTAATATTTTATACTTTATGTTTTAATAACTTAGATTTTCTATTTAATTAATCATTTAAAAAAAATGAATTAAGTTATACTTCATTTTCCTATTTGACACTTAACCCTGCATTGTCCATAGGTTGAAATATTGTTATTTAAATATAGTGGTACTTGGCTCAAAGAAATTGAGTGGAAAATTTTATCAAATGAAGAATTCCAATGTCTCTCCCTAAAATCAACCATTTTCTTCTTTGATATAACCCTTCCATCTCCAGCACAAACTAGGTTAAAGTTCAATTTTTTTATAATTAAAAGTAGTTGCCAACATATTTAAAGAAGTGGTAGTATTTCTTTGAATTATGCAAAAAAATTAAGTCTTTTTGGTTTTAGAAATATTATTATTTATTGTTTTAGAAATCTTCTCTTTGTATTTGAATCTTCACATCAACTTATAACATTTTTACAATAGATTTCTGCAAAACTATTGATCGCATATTTCTGAATATTTTTGGAAGTTGGAAGGGTGAATGATATTATTACATATAAAATAAATTCATTTTTTTTTCCAAAATATTTATGTAGCAATTTTACTTGAATTTCATTGATAAAATGATCAATAGAATGAGCCTAAAATCATAATTATAATTGAACTTGGAATTTTCAATATTGCTTATTAATCGAGGTATAAGAAAAACTAAATGAAAAACCTTCTCACCTTTTTAAAATTGTCAAACATATTGAAGGACAGAGGAGAGAATAGAAATTACATAGAAAAATAATTTTATATTATATTGATAAAATTCTAACAGCTACAATTTTTGCTTCTTTAGAGCAATGTCAGTTTTTTCATCTCTTTTATTACAAAATACAAATATACCAAATATATAATAAATTTTTCAGCCACACTACACTTAAAACAAAAATTAAAGGCAATTAAATATATGCCACGTTGTAAAGTCCAATCACATTCAAAAACAAGTCCTTTTGACATAAATAAATGTCATTTTATCATAACTGTTTGTCAGCTAGGATTTCATAAAAAATGATGCCGCCAAAAGCATCAACCCATGCTACCGCCAAAGAGAGAGAAGACAGGCGCGATAACATGGGGGTCACCACCCAATCGCAGAGATCCTGGGAGAGACTGCGGGGTCACCACCCAACCGCAGAGATCCCAGGAGAGACCGCGATGGCCGCGGTAACTGAGCTCCAACAGTTAGCCCATGTTACCGCGGTATGCAAGATTGATGGCCAAGGTATGGCGGTAGACACACCGTGCCACCGCAGGTGGTCAAGAGGCGAGCCATGGTGTGGCGGTAGACACCACCAGGTTTAACCCGTGTTATCGCAGTTTGGGAGGAGAGTGGCCACAGTGAGGTGGTAGCCACCGTGGCACCGCAGGAGCTTGGAAAGGAGGTTGAGGTATTGCAAAAACACCGTGCTACCATGGAAAAGGAAATGAGAGGCCGTGGTATTGCGGTCAACACCGCGGTACCATTAGCTGATGAAGAGGACAGTGCGGTTGCATGGTATGAGCATTTGGAGATAGGCAAGGGAGTTGAGTGAGACTCCAACACTCCCCCTTGAACGCAACTCCTACAGACTGTAACACCCATACGGTCTCTTTGGTGAATGAAATCATCTTTGCCCAATGCCTTTGTAAGTATATCTACAACCTGTTCCTCCGACTTGCAAAAAATCAAAGAAATCTCTCCACTGCTGATCAGCTCCTGAATGAAATGATAATGGGTGTCAATGTGTTTTCTTCGCTTATGAAACACTACATTTTTTGAGAAGGCAATAGCAAAATTATTATCACAAAAAATTTGTCTGGCTTTTAAATGCTTATGCTAAATCTCCTTCAAGACTCTCCTCATCCAAACTACCTAGCATGACACACTAGTTGCTGCAACATATTCAGCTTCGACTAAAGACAATGTAACTATTGGTTGTTTTATAGAAGCCCATGCAACAATTCTAGTCCCAAAATGAAATCCATATCCAAACGTGATTTTTCTATCATCTATGCTCCCAGCACAGTCACTGTCTATATAACCAGTTAACTTCAATTCATCTAATTTTGTATACTGGATGCCATAATTTTTGGTTCCATTGATATATCTAAGGATTCATTTTCCAACCATCTAGTGAGTCTCCTTTGGTGTTTCCATAAATTTGGAGATCAAACTAATTGCAAACATAATGTCTAGCCTTGTGGCTTTTAGATACATTAAACTTTTAACAAGTTGTTTATATAGTGTAGAATCAACATCTAAGCCTTCATCTTCCTTGCTAAGCTTCTGACCAGTCACCATTGGAGTAGGTGCAGGTTTATAGTTTAACATATTAAATCTTTTCAAAACCTCTTTAGCATACTTTACCTGGGAAATAAAAATTCCATTTTCATTTTGATTTACTTCAATTCCTAGAAAATATTTCATTAGACCTAAGTCTGTCATCTCAAACTCCTTCATCATTGCATCTTTGAACAAATCAAATGAAAAATTTCTAGTCAAGATTAAGTCACCTACATAAAGATAAATAATTAAAATTTCACCATTTCCATTGAACTTGGTGTACAGGGTTGGTTCATTGCAGCATCTGGTAAAATCATTCTATATGAAATAACTATCTATCCTACTATACCAAGCTCTTGGGGCTTGCTTCAGATGATACAATGCCTTCTTTAGCTTGTAGACTTTGTCTTCTTGTCCCAATATCTCATATCCAGGTGGTTGTTCAATATATACATCCTCTTCAAGATAGCCATTAAGAAATGTTGATTTCACATCCATCTGGTAAACTAACCATCTATTATGTGTTGCTATGGCCAATATCATTCTAAATGTGTCAAGGCATGTTGTAGGTGCAAAAGTTTTAGTGTAGTCAATTCTAGGTTGTTGTGCATAACCTTTTACAACCAATCTTGCTTTGTGCTTCTGCACTTCTCCATTTGCATTGAGTTTTTTTTTATAAATCCATTTAACACCTATCACATCTTTGTCTTTTGGTAGACTTTGCAATTCCCATGTCTGATTGTTTTCAATTGAATCAATTTCATCATCCATTGTTGTTATCCACTTCTCCTCTTTAATTGCATCTTCATAATGAATTGGGTCTTCAGCTTGTGAATAAAAGGAAAAAAGTGTGAAATGCTATGAATCATTCTCTCCTTCATTCTGATTATAGATATCACTCATACTTCTGATTTTCTATCTTCTCATACTTGCCAAAGTTGGGTTTGATAGATCACTCGAATCTATAGAATGTGAATTTGAAGGTCCTGTGCCAGAAGTTCTTGTTGTCGTTGGCATCTGCAGTCCTCTTGTTGTTGCTCTTACATTGCTAGATGGTGTCATTTTTTGACAACTCGCTTGAACTTGACTTGGTACAGCTGTAGGAACAATTACTGGAACTAAAATTTCATTTTCTTTTTGAGGGATATTGACTCTTACATTAACTATGCTCTCTCTACTTCCATCACATGCTTCGTCTTCAACAAATTGAGTATCTCTGCTGATTATAACCTTCCCAGTGATTGGATTGAACAGTTTATATGCTTTAGATTCATCACTGTAACCAACAAAAATACATTTCTCTCCTTTATTGTCAAGTTTTCTTCTCAACTCATCAAGTAAATGTGCATATGAGACACATCCAAAAACTCTCATGTGAGATACACTATGTTTTATACTAGTCCAGGCTTCTTCAAGAATGATGTTCATGACACTTTTGTTGGGCATCTGTTCATTATGTATGCCACACAAGATATAGTTGCAGCCAAAAATTCATTTGTCAAATGCTTGGCCTTCAACATGCTCCTAGCCATCTCCATTATGGTTCTATTTTTCCTCTCAGCTATCCTGTTCTGTTGAGGTGTGTATTTTGTTGTGAACTGCTTGTGTATACCATGATATTTGCAAAAATTTAAAAACTCTCTTGAGACATATTCTCCTCCTCTATCAATTCTCAGCACTTTTATAAAATGACCACTCTGGTTTCCACCAAGAGACTTGAACTGACGAAAGAAATCAAACACTTCACTTTTTTGTTTTAAGAAATAGACCCATGTCTTCTTTGAATAATCATCTATAAATGTTATCGTGGCACCGCAAGAGCTTGGAAAGGAGGTTGCGGTATTACGGTAACACTGCACTACCACAGACAAGGCAATGAGAGGCTGTGGTATTACATTCAATGCCATGGTACCGTGAGCTAATGAAGAGGTTGGTGCGGTTGCACGGTATGAGTAGTTGGAGACAAGTGCGGGAGTTGAGTGAAACTCCAATACTCCCCCTTGAACACAACTCCTGCAGACTATAACACCGAGATGGTCTCTTTGGTGAATGAAATCATCTCTGCCTAGTGCCTTTGTAAGTATATCTATAACCTATTCCTCCGACCTGCAAAAACTCAAAGAAATTTGTCCACTGCTGATCAAATCCCGAATGAAATGATAATGGGTGTCAATGTGTTTGCTTCGCTTATGAAACACTAGATTTTTTGACAAGGCAATAGAAGAATTATTATCACAGATAAATTGTGTGGCTTATGACTGCTCATGCTAAATCTCCTTCAAGACTCTCCTCATCCACACTACCTGGCATGATGCACTAGTTGTTGTAACATATTCAGCTTTGACTAAAGACAATCTTACTATCGGTTTCTTTTTAGAAGCCCATGCAAAAATTATAGTCCCAAAATGAAATGCATATCCAGATGTGATTTTTCTATCATCTATGCTCCCAACACAGTCACTATCTATATAACTAGTTAGCTTGAATTCATCTAATTTTGTATACTGGATTCCATAATTTTTGGTTCCATTGATATATCTAAGGATTCTTTTTCCAGCCATCCAGTGAGTCTCCTTTGGTGTTTCCATAAATTTGGATATCAAACTAACTACAAACATAATGTCTGGCCTTGTGGTTGTCAGATACATTAAACTTCCAACAAGCTATTTATACAGTGCAAAATCAACATCTAAGCCTTCATCTTCCTTGCTAAGCTTCTGACCAGTCACCATTGGAGTAGGTGCGGGTTTATAGTTTAACATATTAAATCTTTTGAAAACCTCTTTAGCATACTTTTCCTAGGAAATAAAAATTCCATTTTCATTTTGATTTACTTCAATTCCTAGAAAATATTTCATCAGACCTAAGTCTGTCATCTCAAACTCCTTCATCATTGCATCTTTGAACAAATCAAATGACATATTTCTAGTCAAGATTAAGTCACCTACATAAAGATAAATAATTAAAATTTCACCATTTCCATTGAACTTGGTGTACAGGGTTGGTTCATTGCAACATCTGGTAAAACCATTTTGTATGAAATAACTATCTATCCTACTATACCAAGCTCTTGGGGCTTGCTTCAGACCATACAGTGCCTTCTTCACCTTGTAGACTTTTTCTTCTTGTCCTAATATCTCATATCTAGGTGGTTGTTCAATAAATACATCCTCTTCAAGATAGCCATTAAGAAATGATTATTTCACATCCATCTGGTTAACTAACCATATATTATGTGCTGCTATGGCCAATATCATTCTGAATGTGCCAAGGCGTGCTACAGGTGCAAAATTTTCAGTGTAGTCAACTCTAGGTTGTTGTGCATAACCTTTTACAACCAATATTGCTTTGTGCTTCTGCACTTCTCCATTTGCATTGAGTTTTGTTTTATAAATCCATTTAACACCTATCACATCTTTGTCTTTTGGTAGACTTTACAATTCCCATTTCTGATTGTTTTCAATTGAATCAATTTTATCATCCATTATTGTTATCCACTTCTCCTCTTTAATTGCATCTTCATAATGAATTGGGTCTTTAGCTTGTGAATAAAAGGCAAAAAGTGTGAAATGTTGTGAATCGTTCTCTCCTTCCTTTTGATTATAGATATCACTCATACTTCTGATTTTCTATCTTCTCATACTTGCCAAAGTTGGGTTTGATAGATCACTCGAATCTATAGAATGTGGACTTGAAGGTCCTGCACTAGAAGTTCTTGTTGTATTTGGCATCTGCAGTCCTCTTGTTGTTGCTCTTACATTGCTAGATGGTGTCATTTGTTGACTACTCGCTTGAACTTGACTTCGTACAACTGTAGGAACAATTACTGGAACTAAAATTTCATTTTCTTCTTGAGGGACATTGATTGTTACATTAACTATTCTCTCTCTACTTCCATCCCATGCTTCATCTTCAACAAATTCAACATCTTTGCTGATTATAACCTTCCTAGTGGTTGGATTGAATAGTTTATATGCTTTAGATTCATCACTGTAACCAACAAAAATACATTTCTCTCTGTTATTGTCAAGTTTTCTTCTCAACTCATCAGGTACATGTGCATATGAGACACATCCAAAAACTCTCATGTGAGATACACTGTGTTTTTTACCAGTCCAGGCTTCTTCAAGAATGATGTTCATGACACTTTTGTTGGGCATTTGTTCATTATGTATTTTGCACAAGATACAACTTCAGCCCAAAATTCATTTGTTAAATGTTTCGCCTTCAACATGCTCCTAGCCATCTCCATTATGGTTATGTTTTTCCTCTCAGCTATCTTGTTCTATTGAGGTGTGTATCTTGTTATGAACTGCTTGTGTATACCATGATATTTACAGAAATTTAAAATCTCTCTTGAGACATATTCTCCTCCTCTATCAGTTCTCAGCACTTTGATAAAATGACCACTCTATTTTTCAGCAAGAGACTTGAATTGACGAAAGAAATCGAACACTTCACTTTTTTGTTTTAAGAAATAGACCCATGTCTTCCTTGAATAATCATCTATAAATGTTAGAAAATAAAAACTACCACCTATTGAAGGTGTCTGCATTGGACTACACAAGTCTAAATGAACAATTTCTAATGGGTATTTTTCTCTTGTGGATTTCCTTGTTGGGAAAGACTCTCTATGTTGCCTTCCTAGTATGCACCCTTCTCAAACTCTCTCGGGATTTTCTATTAATGGAATTCCTTTGACCATATTCTTTCTATGAAGTAAATTTAGACCAAAAAAATTCAAATGGCCAAATCTTAAGTGGCACAACCAGTTTTCATCCTTTACTTCTACCTAAAAGACAGACTGAGTAACAGTTGATACCTCTTGTGCTTGTGCATAGTTTGTGTTCAAATCTGGCTGAATTTTTAAAGGAAACATTCTATTGTTTGTCATCTTTATTTTAGCTATCAACAGGATACTTGGGTATTTATCTAAAATTGTGCATAGTCCAGTTTTGAAAGTTACTCTATAACCCTTTTGAACTAGTTGTCCTACACTCATCAAATTGTGTTTTAGTCCTGGCACAAAATACACATTAGAGATATATTTTTGCTCCCCCTACTTAGTCAGAATATTAACATTTCCCTTTCCTTTAACTAACACTTTTTTTTCATTACCCAAGGTGACATCAGACTTAATATTCTCATCTAAACTTGTGAATAACTCTAAATGTCTTATCATGTGACTACTAAAACCTGAGTCTAAAAACCAAATGTCTTTCTCACTAGCTTGTGCTACATTACAGGTTAAAAACATTGTGCTTTTATTTGGTCTATGTTCTTGACTCTCTTTAGTAAAATTTTCATTTTGTCTACCCATATCATACTGCTTCTTCCTACACTCATTCATATAATGTCCAAACTTTTTACAATAATGACATTGGACCTAAGATTTTTCATACCTCTGACCTTGAGAATAATTATGAGATGGATTTTGGCTGCTGCCTCTTCCACTTGAACTTGATGGGTTGTTTCTTCCACCTCTATTGAAACCTCTTCCTCTTGCTCTGAAATTTGATCTACCTCCACCTCTTCTTTGGTTAATTGAAGCTTGTGACTTAAATGCATACTCCAATGACATATTTGTTGTTCTGCTGATCCTATGCTCATGAGAAATTAGTGAAGAATAAAGCTCATCAACTGAATATTGTATGAGGTGTTTTGTCTCTTCTATAGTGACTGCAATTGACTCAAATATTGTGGGTAAACTTCTTAAAATATTTTCTACAACTTTGACATCTTCTAGTGTCTGACCATGTGTTCTCATCTGGTTCGCCAGTCCCATTGTCTAGGTGAAATATGAGTCTACTGACTCATTATCTTTCATAAAAAGGGTCTCAAATTCTCTTCTCAATATTTGTAACTTCACATTCTTAACTTTTTTCATTCCTTGATATGCAATTTTTAGAATGTCCCATGCTTGCTTGGACCTGATTGTAGTTGAAATTCTTGGAAAGATACTTTCATGTACTCCTTGTAGAATGAAAAAGTGAGCCTTTGAATCCTTCTTCTTGTTATCTTTTAGTAAGTCTTTCTCTGCTTATGTCAAGGCATTATATGCTACTACATCTGCCAGTTTTGGAAACCCATTTTATACAAACTCCCATAAATCTTGTCAACAAAAAAAGGCTCTCATGGTGATTGACCAATAATCATAATTCTTTCCATTTAATTGTGGAATCTGGGGATTAGACAAGCTTGTGCTTGCAGCCATTATTCAGACACACTAAAACACACTACAGATGACCTTAGGCTTTGATACCACGTGAAGGACAGAGGTAGAGAGTAAAAATTACATAGAAAAATAATTTTATATTTTATTCATAAATTTATAATAGCTACAATTTTTGCTTTGTCAGAGCAATGTCAATTTTTTCTTCTCTTTTATTACAAAAGACAAACATACCATATATATAATAACGTTTTCGGCCACACTACACTTAAAACAAAAATTCAAGGCAATTAAATATATGCCAAGTTGTAAAGTCCAATCACATTAAAAAACAAGTCCTTTTGACTTCAATAAATGTCCTTTTATCATAACTGTTCGCTAGCTAGGATTCCATAAAAAATGATGACGCCAGAAGCATCAACCGGTGCTACCGCTGAGGAGAGAGAAGACAAGCACGGTAATGTGGGGGTCACCACCCAACCACAGAGATCTCGGGAGAGACCGCGGTGGTCATGGTGGCCGTGGTAATCGAGCTCCAATGATTAGCTTGCATTAACGCGGTCTGCAAGACTGATGGCCATGGTGTGGCGGTAGACACACCGTGCCACCGCAAGTGGTCAAGAGGCAATCCACGGTGTGGTGGTAGACACCACCAATGTTGAACCTGCGTTATTGCGGTCTGGGAGGAGAGTGGCCGCAGTGAGGTAGTAGCCACTGTTGCACTGCAGGAGATTGGAAAGGAGGCCGCGGTATCGTAGTAACACCGCGGTACCATGGACAAGGCAATGAGAGGCCACGGTATTGTGGTCAACACCGTGGTACCGCGAGCTGATGAAGAGGATGGCATAGTTGTGCAGTATGAGTAGTTGGAGACAGGCGCAGGATTTGAGTGAAACTCCAACATATATTGTATGTGAATTTGCAAATTATAAATTCTAATTCATTTTGAAACCCTAAAATTATAAACTGAAGTTTGGGCCCAGATTGCAAAATGCTTCACCCAAAAAAACCCTAGCTTCATCTTTCTCAAGATGTTGCTTGGTCCCGAAGCCCAAACTGTAGTAGTCAAACCATTGCGATAGAAGAAGCTGAAATGCCAAAATGGGTTCATTCAAATGCCTTCAACAAAATAGAGAGAAAAAATCAACTATTTCGCAGATCCATTGTATTTCTAATAAAAGCCCAACATTTGTACTTACAGAAAAATAAAATGCTTAATTTGGAAAACCTGATCATTTGAAAAGCAGGCTTTTGATTTTTTAGTTTTTAATGAGTTGATTGAAGTGGAGCATATTTAGAAGAGACACTTTGGTAAGCGCAATAAACAAATAAGAGAAAAAAGTTTGATGGATAAAAATGAATGTTTTATGATTTTCAAATATAGAGGATGATAAGGAGACTGGAGGAGCCACCGAGTTAAAGCAACACTACTCTGATATGGGAATTTGGGACCAGTATTCTCAGAGAAAGGGAATTTACCATGAATGATGATGTACCAATTTCCTTGTAGCTATTATGCCTTCAATGTGAGGGAGACCACTAGTGGAGCAACTCCTCAATAGGGCATTGATGTGTATGATAAGTAGTATAGTTATCCTAAGAATCATTTTACTTGTGTTATTTAATTTACCATATTTTTCAATTTATAATCCACTTCTTTTAATGATAATTTATATTCCACTTCTTTAAATATTATGTTAAAAAAATCTTAGTAGTTTGCAAAGATAAATAGAAAGAAGGAGAAGGATTCCCAAATTTTTTTCACATTTGCATCCACTCCACCAGACAATATTCAGATGAGAGTGTAATGATGTGGTCTTTCTGTATGTTAACTGGAAACATGGAATATAGATACTATCCCTATGGAATTATTATTGCAATTGTCTGTAAAGGATTTCGTACATGATATTTTCCGATCACTATGCAATAAGCTTGATCAATACTTACATGGATTTTTAGACTGCAGGGTTCGCAATCCTTACTTAGAGATCCCTAACTAGTACCCCTCCCTGGACTGCATCAGGTTCAAACATTTCTATAAGAACCCAACATTCGCAGTCGAGGATTTTCAATGTTTGAAGATGATGTAGTCAAGGAAGGGGTACTAAAGTAAGGATTTCCCACCCTTGCAGTCTAAAAATCCTTTGTAGGTATTGATCAAGTTTATTGCATAGTGATTGGCAAATATAACGCAAGGAATTCCTTATAGACAATTGCAATAGTAAGTTCATAGGGCTGGTATCTCTATTCCATGTTTCTAGTTAACATACAAATATACCACATTGTTACACTCTCATTTGAATATTGTCCTATGGAGTGGATGCAAATATGAACAGCAATTGGGAATCCTTTGTTTCTATTTATCCTTGCAATCTGCTAAGAGATTTTGAACATCATTTTTAAGGAAGTGGAATATAAATTTCCATTAAAAGAAAAATCATGTAGCATGTAAAATGTTTTAGAGAATATGTAGCATGTGTGAGGTTGCTCTTGTACTTAGAAAAATCATATTCGATGTAAAGGTGTGTGAACCAAGAGAGTAGAGCCATTTAATATTTTTATGAAGAAGGTGTTTTTTAATTGAATCAAGGCATAAATAAAAAATTTACAAAGAAGTAACCACAGTCAAAGATCAGCAGTGACATACAACAAGTTCCTATAAAAGAAAGACATTCACAGTTTCTAAACAACAATAAATCATAAAGATAGTACGGTCTTCCAACAAACAGTCTAATTTGTGTAATCATAAAAATTGGAACTCCACATAATTATTGATCTATGTAGGGAGAGATAAGCTTTGACACTTTATTTGGAAATGCCAAAAACCAACTTCTTGATTTTTCTTTGACGATCCCAAAAGCTACCAATAGCCCACAAGAATGGTCTGGAAGAACATTATAAATGTCTAACTACATTTTGGGCTTCAAGTTCGAGAAGCATCTTGACAAACATGTAGCTAGGGTTTTCGAGGTGAGAAGCATGCATTTTGCAACTTTAGTTTACAATTTTAGGGTGTCAAAATGATTTACAATTTACAATTTGAAAATTCACTTGCAATATATTTGACAACTTCAAAATTATGAGAGGGTTGTTCATTTTTTTATATAATAATATCATTCACCCTTACAACCTCAAAAAACTATGAGAAATATGTGATCAACAATTCTCTAGAAATTTATTGTAAAAATGTCAAATATAAAGAGAGATTTCTAAATCGGTAAATAATATTATTTCTAAAACTAAAAAGTCAAACTTTTTTTTTTTCATAATTCAAACCAGTAGTACCATTTCTTTAAATATTTTTGTTGCTACTTTTAAATTTAAATAAAATTCAAAGATTAATATTTTGGGTTGGAGATGGAAGGGTCATAACAAAGAGAGGTTGATTTTAATGAGAGCCACTATGATTCCCTATGGTATATAATAGGCCACTCAATTTCCTTGAATCAAGTACTATTGTAATTGAATAGAAATCTTTCATCTTCACATCTATAACTCTAGTCATAGGTGTAGCTATGGAAGGTGCAAGGTTAATCATCAATTAAAGTTACACAAGAATTCATTTGAAAAACATGACTAGCTAAATAGAAAACCCAAGTTATTAAAGCATAAAGATAGAATATTTGTTAAAAGAATGTATTTGTTGGAGTGAGTAGTAGTAAACAATCTATAGAGATGGGAGTTGAAGATTTCCTCTTTCCCTTTTTTATACATTGTTGGACTTCATTGATTGGCAACTAAAAAATTATGTTGAGAATGTTAAAATAATTTTCCTAAATGGATCATGAAACAAGTAAGCTTGAGGAAAATAATGAAAATTTCACCTACTTGATGGTGGGGGAATTAAATGACCTTACACCCCAAAGAAGTAAACTTGCTCATGAAGAAATACAATGTAATGTCTATCCAATATAAATGATGCATTGGTTGGCCTTGATGGGATATTAAATTCCAATGATATCTCTTTCCACTTCCTATCTTTGGTGACCTAATAATAATAATAAATAAATAAAATTATTTCCAAAAATCATGACAAGAGAGTCGAATAGAGATTATCATTCAATCCCAGATAATAAGGGATGACATAGTAGACAATTAATTCACCTAATTTTAAACATAGACTAAGAAACCATCATATTAAATAAAATAAGAACTCTAAAATATCTCATAATAATTACAATATTAATTAAAAATGATTGAGAAAATTACCTTGATGTGAAATTCCACTAGAAGAGAAGAATAATCACAAATGATCATACCATTATCTTGATACAAAATTGAACATTCTTATTTTGAAATTATTTAGAAAAAGCATTTAAAAAAATGAATATTTTGTTTCCTTGCCTACCCCTTGGGATTGAACTATATTGATGATTTACTAAGCCACTTCACCGCATAGTTTTATCTAGCATCAACAAGGTCATTATAAATGGGATTAGATTAGTTAACATGTTGAAACGTTAAAAAGGTTAAAAGATAGCATCCAAATTAAAGATAGAAAGGTTATCAAGTGGGTTAGTAGTTCAATAATATAGCAACCCAACAAAAAAATAAATGGCCTCAAGTTTAAATCCTAGTTTCTAAGTCATCTCAATAGTAGTTTTGGATAAGGATTATGATCTTGTCAAAATAGGGTATTACAATTTCAAACATTTTCAGTTTTCTAATAAGATTGTCTATATTCTACTCTTTCAAAATTTAAGGACACCAGTCACTAACAAGTTATGTGGCTCTTTGATAACTACCAAAAATCCTAATTTAATATTTTTGATAAATTTTCTATTTGTTAAAAGTTATATAATAACTAAATTTAAAGCATATAACTAGAGTGTAAGGCATGCATGTATCATACATTTATTTTTCCATTTTGTATACACTCTTAACTAAAATTAAAAACATTTTATATAAACAATTGCAGTTAAGGAATACTTGGGAAAAAATTTCTAGATTGTGATAAAAACAATGTAAATAGTAGAAAGTCAAAAGGAAATACATTCAACATTTTCCACAACTAATGTTTTTTGTTATCTTTCTTCCATTTTGACATATCTCCCATTTCATGTAGATTACTTCTTTGCATTGAAGCCAATTTTCTTAAAAAAAATTTGACAGAGAATTTGCAGCCTTTCTCCCATGTATGATGAAATACCCATTATAAAAAAATAACATAAAACATGCAATTTTTTTAAAGTTATTTGAAAGTAATAAGCATTAAAACATAAAAAATGTGACATGAAATCATAAAACAAAGGGCATTATGACATGAAGTGTACACATCATTTATGTTTGATTTTGAAATTTCATCTTGAGTTTCCTCTATTGATGCCACAACACCATCCAATGGCATTTCTAAAGGCATGGAATCAAACAAAACATTATTTTTGAAACTCAAAAACAATGAATTGTTTGATGGTCATGTTAGCAAATAAACTATAATGTGTCACATTGCAACTTATTCTGATGGTTGGCCCATATATTTGGGTATTCTTTTTGGTACTTGCTTCCAATACTAGGTCTCTTATTGCCCTCTACAGACTTATTCAATATTTTCTTAGTAGAAAAAAAATACTCACATTTTTTTCTCTCGTGTTGGACAATATCAATTGTTAATATATTTTGGTTTCATTTTTTTGTTTCAAACTATTATTGCCATTTTAAATGTATTCAAACCATTCTTCATAGTATATATCTTTACTTGAAGTCAACCCACCTGGTGCACCTTTACTGGTATAAGCAATGTTCTTTTTTGTAGCACATAATTGAAGGAATAGGCAAAGATAAAAATTACATAGGAATTTTTTTTTATATATTATATTCTTTCAAACATAGAACAACTTCAAATTTGCCTCTTCAGAGCAATCTTAATATTCTTTTGTCGCTATACAATAAACAACTAGCATCATAAAATATCCAAAGTTTACGGCCAAGACATAAAAACAAAATTAAATGGAAATTAACATATGCCATCAAAACATGTATGAATCATAATAAACATATTGTCCTTAAGGATTAAAAACATGTCCATATGACATAAATACCCGCCAGCACACAAACCACTAACACTGTCATCAAAGATAAGAGATACCGCTATACCACGGTGAAGGCCCGACTGGCTAGCGGTACTGCGGGGGTTACCACCCAACCGCAGAAGGTCTAGGAGAGACCGAGGTGGCCATGGTAACAACATTGAAGTAGTTAGGAAATAGGCCAGTCAAGGACCGACGAAGGTCACTATGCCATAGAACGCAGTTAGGAGGGTAACTGTGGAACGGTGGTAACAGCGAACAGGCGGTTAACCGCATTACTGCAGGCAACATGCGGTTAGGCCACGGTAACCCGGTAGAAAGTGAGAAGGAAAACCACGAGACCGAAAATAGGAGAGAGATAGACCGCGGTAACCCAGTAGACACCATGGTACCATGAGTTGGACAATCTTTAGGCGTGGTTGGATGGTGAGAGCAGATGGAGGCCGCTTGGGTTGACTGAAATGCTGGTGCGGGAGTTGGGTGAATTCCCAACACTCCCCCTTGAACACAACTCTCACCATTTTTGATGCCCAGTCTGACTCTCTGATGTATGAAACTATCTCTGCCCAACGCCTTTGTGAAAATGTTCGCTTGCCGCTCCTCTGACCTACAGAAATTCAATGTAATCTCTCCATTGTTAATTAACTCCCTGATGAAGCGAAACCATGTGTCTATGTGCTTGCTCCTCTTATGGAAGACCCAATTCTTTGAAAGGGCAATTGCTAAGTTATTGTCACAGTAAATGCAAGTTGCTTCAAATTGTTCATGCTGAATTTCTTTTAAGACTGTCCTCATCTAGACAGCCTGGCAAGATGCACTAGTGGCTGCAACATATTTAGCTTCAACTAAGGATAATGTAAGAATTGGTTGCTTCTTAGAGGCCCATGAAACAATTCCACTGCCAAAGTGAAAAACGTATCTAGACGTGCTCTTTCTATCATCTATGCTCCCAACACAGTCACTGTCAGTATAACCAATTAGCTTGAATTCATTTGATCTAGTATAGTGGATACCATAATTCTTTGTTCCATTGATATATCTGAGGATTCTTTTTCTAGCCTTCCAGTGTGACTCCTTCGGTGTTTCCATAAATCTGGAGATTAAACTTACTGAAAACATAATAGTTGGCCTTGTGGTTGTTAAATACATTAAACTCCCAACAAGTTGTTTATAAAGTGTAGAATCAACATCAAAACTTTTATCTTCCTTGCTCAATTTTAGACCAATCACCATTGGAGTAGGTGTTGACTTACTGTTCAACATATGAAACCTTTTTAAAACATCTTGGCACACTTTGCCTATGAAATAAAAATTCCATTGTCATCTTGTTTTACCTCAATGCCCAGAAAATACTTCATCAGACCTAAGTCTGTCATCTCAAACTCTTTCATCATTGCTTCTTTGAACAAATCAACTGACATATTTCCAGTCAAGATTAAATCATCTACATAAAGGAAAATGATCAAAATTTTACCTTCTTCATCCACTTTAGTGTACAGTGTTGGTTCACTGCTGCATTTGAGAAATCCATTTTGTGTGAAATAACTATCTATTCTGCTATACCAAGCTCTTGGGGCTTGTTTCAGACCATATAGTGCCTTCTTCAACTTGTATACTTTATCTTCTTGTCCTAATATTTCATATCCAGGTGGCTATTCAATGTAAGCATCCTCTTCAAGATAGCCATTGAGGAATGCTGATTTAACATCCATTTGGTGAACTAACCATCTGTTCTATGCTGCTAAGGCCAAAATCATTCTGACTATTTCAAGGCATGCTACAGGTTCAAATGTTTCAGTATAATCAATTCCAGGTTGTGCATATCCTTTTACAACCAATCTTTCTTTGTGCTTCTTCACTTATCCATTTTCATTCAATTTAGTCTTATAAATCCATTTGACTCCAATGACATCTTTGTCTTTTGGAAGACTTTGCAACTTCCATGTCTGATTGTTTTCAATTGAATCTATCTCTTCATCCATTGCTGTTATCCACTTATCTTTTTTGATTGCATCTTCATAATGGATTGGATCTTCAACTTGAGAATAAAAGGAAAAAAGTGTAAACTACTATGAATCATTCTCACCTTCATTCTGATTATAAATATCACTCATACTTCTGATTTTTTGTTTTCTCATGCTTTCCAAAGTTGGGTTTGAGAGATCACTCGAATCTCTAGAATGTGGAATTGAAGGTCCTACCCCAGAAGCTCTTGCTGTGGTTGGCATCTGTAGTCCTCTTATTGATGCTCTTACATTGCTTCCTGGTGTCAATTGTTGACCACTTTCTTGGACTTGAACTAGTACAATAGTAGGAACATTTGTAGGTACATAAATTTCATTTTATTCTTGTGAAATATTAACTGTTACATTAATTGTGCTCTCTCTACTTCCATCCCATGCTTCATACTCAACAAATTTAACATCTCTGCTAATTATAACCTTCTTATTTGTTGGATTAAAAAGTTAATATGCTTTGGATTCATCACTGTAGCCAACAAAAATACATTTCTCTCCTTTATTGTCAAGTTTTCTACTCAATTCATCAGGTACATGTGCATATGAAACACAACCAAAAACTCTCATGTGAGATACACTGTGCTTTTTTCCAGTCTAGGCTTCTTTAGGAATAATATTCATCACACTTTTTGTTGGGCATCTATTCATTATGTATGTTGCACAAGATATGATTTCAGCCCAGAACTCATTAGTTAAATGCTTGGCTTTTAGCATACTCCTAGCCATCTCCAATATGGTTATGTTTTTTCTCTTAGCTACCCTATTCTATTGAGGTGTGTACATTTGGTTGTGAACTGCTTGTGTATACCATGATCTTTGCAGAAATTTAAAAATTCTCTTGAGACATATTCTCCTCCTCTATCAATTCTCGGCACTTTGATAAAATGACCACTTTGTTTTTCAACAAGAGATTTAAACTGACGAAATAAATCAAACACTCTTTTTTGTTTTAAGAAATAGACCTATGTCTTCCTTGAATAATCATCTATGAAAGTTAAAAAATAATAACTACAACCTATTGAAGGTGTTTGCATTGGACCACACAAGTCTGAATGAACAATTTCTAATGGGGTTTTTTCTCTTGTGGATTTCATTGCTGGGAAAGACTCTCTATGTTGCTTTCCTAGTATGCAACCTTCACAAATTCTCTCAAGTTTTTCAATTAATGGAATTCCTTTTACCATGTTCTTCCTATGAAGAAAATTCAAACCACCAAAATTCAAATGACCGAATCTGAAATGCCACAGCCAGTTTTCATCTTTTACTTCTGCCTGAAAGATAGTCTGAGTAACAGTTGATACCTCTTGTGCTTGTGCATAGTTTATGCTCAAATCTAGCTGAATTGTTAAAGGAAACATTCTATTGTTTGTCATCTTGATCTTAGCTATCAACTGGCTACTTGGGTATTTGTCTAAAATTGTGCACAAATCATTTTTAAAAGTCACTCTATAACCCTTTTGAATTAGTTGTCCTACACTCATCAAATTGTGCTTCAGAACTGGCATGAAATACACATATGAGATATATTTTTGCTCCCCCTTCTTGGTCAAAATATTAACATTTCCCTTTCCATTAACTGACACTTTGTTGTCATTACTCATTGTGACATTTGACTTAATATTCTCATCTAAACTTGTAAATAACTCTAAATTTCCTGTCATGTGGTTACTACAACCTGAGTCTAGGAACCAAACATCTTTTTCACTAGCTTATGCTACATTACAGGCTAAAAATATTGTTCTTTTACCTGGTCTATTATCTTGACTCTCTTTAGTAAAGTTTCCATTTTGTTTACCCATATAATACTGCTTCTTCCTACACTCATTCATATAATGTCCAAACTTTTTACAATAATGGCATTGGACCCGAGATTTATCATATCTTTGACCTTGAGGAAAATTTTGAGATGGGTTTTGGCTGCTGCCTCTTCCACTTGAACTTGACGGGTTGTTTCTTCCACCTCTATTGAAACCTCTTCCTCTTGTTTTGAAATTCATTCTACCACTGCCTCTTCCTTGGTTAATTGAAGCTTGTGTCTTGAATGCATGCTCCAATGATGTACTAGTTGTTCTATTGAACCTGTGCTCATGAGAAATTAGTGAAGCAGAAAGCTTATCAATTGAATACTAGGTGAGTTCCTTTGTCTCTTCTATAATAACTGCAATTGACTCAAATCTTGTGGGTAAACTTCTTAAAATATTTTCTACAACTTTAACATCTTCTAGTGTCTCTCCATCTGTTCTTATTTGGTTCACTAGTCCCATTATCTGGGTGAAGTGTGAATCTATAGACTCATTATCCTTCATAAACAGAGTCTCAAGCTCTGTTCTCAGTATTTGTAGTTTTGCAGTCTTAACTTTCTCCATTCCTCGGTAAGAAATTTGTAAAATGTCCCATGCTTGCTTGGACCTAGTTGTAGCTAAAATTCTTGGAAAGATACTTTCATGTACTCCTTGTAGAATGAAAAATGAGCCTTTGAATCATTCTTCTTGTTGTCTTTCAACAGGTCTTTCTATGCTTGTGTCAAGGCATTGTATGTTGTTGTATTTGTCAGTTCTGAAAACCCATTTTCTACAAACTCCCATAAATCTTGTGAATAGAACAAGGCTCTCATTGTTATAGACTAGTAGTCATAATTTTTCCTATTCAACTGTGGAATCTGGGGATTAGAAAAGCTTGTGCTTGCAGCCATAATTTACAAACTCTCTACAAATGACCTTAGGCTCTGATACCACGTGAAGGATTAGGCAGAGATAAAATTTACAAAGGAAATATATTTTTTATATTATATTCATTCAAACACAAAACAACTTCAAATTTTCTTCTTTAGAGCAATCTTAGTATTCTTCTGTCGCTATACAATAAACAACTAGCATCATAAAATATCCAAAGTTTACGGCCAAGACATAAAAACAAAATTAAATGGCAATTAATATATGCCATCAAAAAATTTCAAAATCATAATAAACATATTGTCCTTAAGTATTAAAAATACGTTCGTATGACATAAATACCTACCAGCACACAAACCACTAACACCGGCGTTAAAGATAAGAGATATTGCTATACTGCGGTGAAGGCCCGATCGACTAGCAGTACCGCGAGGGTTACTGCCCAACCGCAGAGGGTCTGGGAGAGACTGGGGTGGCCGTGGTAATAACATTGAAGCGATCAGGAAACAAGCCAGTCAAGGAGCAACGAAGGTCACTGCGCCACCGCACGTAGTCAGGAGGGTAACCGTGACATAGCAGTAACAACAAATAGGCGGTTAACCACATTGCCGCAGGCAACATGTGGTTAGGCCGTGGTAACCCGGTAGATGGCGAGAAGGCAAACCATGAGACCGTGGATAGGAAAGAGATAGGCTACGGTAACCCGGTAGACACCGCGATACCGCGAGTTGGATGGTCTTGAGGCACGGTTGCGTGGTGAGAGAAGATGGAGATTGTTTGGGTTGACTGAAATGATAGCATGGGAGTCGGGTGAATTCCCAACAATAATGAACTTCTTGAAGTAGAAGCATTATGATCTCGACATGCCAGTTGGCCCTTGAAAACTGGTATTGAAGGATACAGCTTGAGACATTCATTGTTTTGTCTTTCTTCTGCAGTAGTTGATATGCTTGGATTTATGCAGTTGTTATAATCTTCATCAATTTTCCTCTTACAGTTTGAAGGTCATCAATAGATCCTATACCATCAATCAAAATAAATTGGTGTCAGAAAGTTTTTCAGGTTTTTATGAGCATGTTTTTCTCTTTTGCGACAAACGTATGCCATTTATATCATCAATTGATATCTCTGGCTCAAAATGTATGTTGGAATTGTAGTTGGAAAGCATATTCCTTAAAAATGTTAGCATCAAAGTAAGCGCTTATAATTGTCAAACAATGGAAACAAGTTAGTGTATGCATAAAAAAAATGAAATATGATAAAACAAAACTATTGTAGGGATGTTAAAGTGTCCTTAAGCTCTCTCTATATATATTCTTATATCATATCTTTTATATCTGAAGTTGAATATCAATGACAAGGATTTCAGAATAAGGTGAAGGGCAGGCATAATAGGATAAAGTTTTAAAACTTAATCTAAATAAGAAGATAATAAAGAAATTTGATAAAACAATAGTCCATATATTGTTCTTGCAACAAGAAGTTAATGTGTGAGAATTGGAAATTAAATTTTGCAATTTAGTGACTTAATTGATCAGAATTGGAAGTAAACACTCCATTCTCTAAATACAGATTTGCATTACCAAATCTTAGGATTGCAATCTAACATGATAGAAAAAATATAATTTGTCCCATACACAACTAGATACAATATGATTGAAAACATTAAGAACCAAGTTATGTCTAAACAGAGAAAAAAATTGGATATATAATTTCAGGCTACATAGAACTATGCATTTAATACAAGTCAGAAAAGCTTGAAAAGTGACACCAATTTTATTCAGATTAATGATATTGGATCTATTGATGACCTTCAAAATGGATTCACAAGTAAAAGGCCAATAATTGAATATTGTACAAGTTGGTGGTATAGGACCCATTGATGACCTTCAAACTAGATTTACAAGTAAGAGGCCAATTGTTGAATATAATTAAAGCTGCATAAATCCAAAGATATCAGGTGTTGCAGAAGAAAGAGAAACCATTGAATCTTTAAAATTGTGTCCTACAATCAAAAATTTTAATGGTCACCTAGCATGCCAGGATTATAATGCTTCTACTTGAGGAAGTTTTTTAAGCACTAAAAAAGGAACATTGCTAATACCAGTAAAGGTGCACCAAGTGGGTTGACTTCAAGTCAAGATATAAACTATGAACTTATGTACATCCATTTTAAAGGGCACTAATGATTTTAGTTTTTGAAAATTTGGAGCTGTAGAAAATCCAACGTTTGTTGATTATGGCATTATGAAACAAAAATGTAAAATATGTAATTGTTTGGTAGATTTAAAAAATTTGATATGTGACAGTCATTTCATATTACTTATTTGAAACAAAAAGTTAAACCAAATGACATTGACGATTGATATGGTCCAACATCTCAGAATGAGAGAAAAAAATGTGGATATCTTTTTTCTACTAAGAAATATTGAATAAGTTTGTTGAGCACAACAAGAGAACACGTATTGGAAGAAAGTACCAATACCACATTATAATAGAATTGCATTGTAACACAATATAGTTAATTTTCTAACATGACCATGAAATTCATTAATTTTGTGTTTCTAAAATAAATGTTTTGTTTGATCCTAGGTCTTTAGAAATGTCATTGAATGGTTTTATGCTATCAATAGAGGAAATTGAAAAGAAAAAAATTTCAAAATCAATCATAAATGGCGTATACACTTCATGCCATGATACCTCTTTTTTCATAATATAATGTCACAAACTTCTATTTTTAATACTTATTAATTTCAAATCACTTCAAAAAATTGCATGTGTGTTATTTTTTTTATAATGGGTATTTCAGCATACATGGGGAAAAGGCTGGCAACATGCAAATTCTCTCCCACAAAATTTGAGGAAAATTGGCTTCAATGAGAAGAAATAATTTACATGAAAAGGCAGATATGCTTAGATGAAAAAAAGACAAGACAACACATTCATTGAGGAAAATGATGAAGGTATTTTCTTTTGATTTTTTTTTTATTTACATTCTTTTTATCATATTTCAGAATTTTTTTCTTGAATGTCTTAATTGTAATTGTTTATAATTTTTGAATCCCATCAACAATTTTTAATCCTCTATGAACATTAATATGATTTTTTTGTTTAAAAAGAATAAATGTATTAAACTTTTGTGTTTAATTTTATATTGGTTTATCTTATACATTGGTGTTCTATAGAGCACCTTTATCTAAAGTTCAAAAAAATGAATAGGATTGTTCATGTTCTGTACTACGAGATCCATATCATGAAGATTGTGGTGTACCCCAACTAAGATCCACATCAAAACATTCCCTTCTGTCACATAAAACTCTTTTCTTCTTGTAGACATACAAAAATAACATCATGCATCCAATTCTTCTATTAATCAATTAAAACAATTTATTGATTAATTCCTTAGTTTTATCGTATTTAATTAAATAAATCAAATTTTTAATTAAGTCCTTAAGTTCTTCTTATTTGATTCAATAAATCAAAATGATTTAAATCAAATATCAAACCCCTAAAATCGTCCAAGTTAATTAATCTGTATTAATTAACCTCTAAACATAATCACCCATTCTCTAGCTTTTGACTCAACTAACCCACTAACCTCTAAACTCTCAACTAACCCACCCACTTGCACCAATAAATCATTTAATGATTTATTAATTCTTCTAATTACTTTCAAAAGGGCATCAAGATAGAATATTCCTCCAATTTTGAATCTCCCTCTCAAATGCTTGTCCATCCAACAAAGCATTAAATGCTCTTACATGTCTCTTGCACAAGTCAAACTTGACATTTAATTCATCTTTCATCTCCCTTAAACATGTCATTTCATCAAAATTCAAATTTCAAATTGGCACATTGACCAAAATGTGCACAACCCTCATCCTCTCATATCTTGACAAGTGGCATCTTATCATTGGCTTGTGAATGATCCCACATTCATCAAAATCACTCAATCTTTCAACCTTGAATCTATAAAATGAAAAGCATTTCAACACAATTCAACTACATTCTAAAAACAATTGGCATGTCTTTAAAGGAAAACGCGTCAGTAACCTCCCCACCACTTGCGTTAGAAATTCCATCAGTTGTCATCACAATCGGATTAACAAACTCCATGGCGTTGAATGTTCTATATACTAGCTCATAGGAAACACCCAAGATTGGATGTGTGTATTCTTCCAAAGCAGGTTTGATTATGACTTGCATTTAAATGCACTATATTGAAACCGCGTATATTTCTTTTTTATCCCGGATCTGACACATTTGTAAGAAAACGCCTGTCTTCATTAAGAGGCCAACTTAGCATGGGGACATGGGAAAAACGTTAAGTAAAATTGCAATGGGCCATCAAATCTTATCACCGGCTTTCATTAATAGCGCTCTTAAGGATTTCTCTTATCAATTGACCATCGAATCCCATGGCAAGCTGTTTTCCGGGAGCCCATGACAAAGGGAGTTTAACAGGCTCACGCCGAGCTCAAACAAAATTCTTAGAAGCCATAAGAGGCTCGGGCTTCTTCATCCACCCATGCGCATCTTGCAACCATGCAAATACATGCACCAGAAGAAGTAAAGCGACTGCAACGTAACGCTGAGAAAGCTAAGAAAGCTAATGCTATGCTTGACTTAAATATGCTCCATGCTCCGAACGACCAATCAAATCACCCGAGGCATAAGAGGCGATGGGTGTGCGGTCGTGCAGATTACAAAGGCACCTTATTTACTATTTGACACTTATTTTATTTCGCATGAGCTTTTTTCCATTCTCTACGACATTTAATATTTTCTCAGATTCATGTAATCATAGCACACAAGATTTCTCTAGTTTGTACGAAATAGTTTAATGATCTCCAAATAAATCTGTTTCTAAAAATTTGCTGACATGTATGACTCCCTGTAGAGATTTGGTTATTAACGTTTGTGGATATTGGAATCAAAATAGCCATGTGAATAAGACAGTGGACGACTGAGAACCTAAATCGATGTGGTGTTGAGGACGATGGGTAGTTGAGAAATTAAATCGACATGCTCTTGATTGAGAGCATTGGGACAATTATTTGGAAACCCGTGACATGTAACGAGACACTTGTTTGTTTTATTCCTGAATGATACAGTGGTGTGCAGAAATAACTTTAAGTAGAGAAGGCTAGGTATTACTTGTGGTTGTTTCTAAATATAGTAATGGTGCTTCATACAAATATAATGTTCTGCAGTCTTTTAATGGCATTTATGGTTGTCAAAATTTCATTAAGCTTCCATTCTTAATTTAAATGCATTTACATTAGAATCTGGCTGCCTTTAAAGATTGAATTTTATTCCTAACATGTCACACTCTAGGAGTAGTTGAGTTCATTTTGTTTAGAGCTTTTATGTTGTCAAAAGGATATTATTTTTTTTAAACTCCTTCTAAACACAATCATTAGAACAGTCACAAAATAAAATGAATCATAAATATGGCTATCTTTGGCATTAAGTAAATTCCTCTATCATTGCCTAGGGGCATTTGAGTTTGCTTGTTTGCAGAGTTTTATCCGTGGGTCAAAAATGTATTTTTCTTTTCTAATGATTGTGTTTGGAGGAAGCATAAAAGTATAATAATTTTGAGACTTGGCTATGAAATGTTCTTTTGACACTTGATTAGCATTTTGATTTAGGCATTAAAACTAATGGATTCACATTAATGAAATATGATATTGTATATTTCATTGATTTTTGAGATAAATCTTATAACTTTGTATTCTTTAAAGGCTGGCGTTGAAATCAAGCATCGGAATTGGACAAAGGCGAACAAATCAAAGTTGGAACAATTGACATCAAGACTTGAAAAATAATTTTTTAATGCTTGTTGAGCTAGATCTTCTATTTTCTATCCTTGTTTTCATTTTTAAACCAACTCACATCAATTTGTGGGTTTAAAGTTAATCATTAATTTGATCTTTTTTCAAGTTGGATTAAAATTGAACCTTACAAACACACTAGAAACTAGATTTTAGTCTAAAATTGAACAAGAAATCTCCCACACTTGGTTTTGGTGCTATAAAATTAATTCATCACTGCTTTGAGGTCTAAATTGAACGTGTATTTTTCATGTTTTGTAATCTTTTTTATAAAGTAACATCATCGAAAAGGCGTATGCACTTCTCTCGCATCTCACGACGATCTTGAGAATCAAAAGTATTTTTCTGATATTAAATTGTTTAAAATATTGCCTTCACACTTTGATTTGGGGATCTAAAATTGAACAAAACATCTTGCGAGTGTGAGTAAAATTATTGTGTGTGTTCTCCCTTTGTTTTTAAATGAAGGTTGATCGAACTACAAATCTATTTGATCGCTTTTGTTTATCTTAGAGGGCCTTCTTTGTGGAAAAAAGTACTCACCCAAGGGAATGACCCAACCGGTAACACACTAAGGACAAGTGTACTTCTAACTAGGATATAAAAGTGGGTACTAGGAAAAAAGCCAATACCACGTGTTGGCTCTGATGAGAAGGGTAGCAATGGTCTCTCACTTCATGAGTCAATCTCCACGAATGGAAAGTTCGAACTAAAACCCCTTGTTTAACAAAGGCCGAAATCTTATTTATTTATTGGTGCAAAAGGTCATCTCCTTTGAAGCCACCCCACGTATACATGCGATTCTCCTATAGAGATGAAAAGTATGCCATGGGGAATTCATGGGTACTGATGCTTGGCTGACTTGAAAAGTGAGTGCACTCTAAGGGGGAGCCTGTGTGGTCAAGCATCTAATCATCCGCCTTGAATATGCACAGCTGGATTTATCCAAGTGGGATCCCAACAAATACTGTCTTTTCATCCTAGGATTGTGCATTTTATTGGATTTGAAAACACTTTGCTTGGATCCAAAATAGTGGAAAAAAATATTCATCAAAATCACTCAATCTTTCAACCTTGAATCTATAAAATGTAAAGCATTTCAACACAATTCAACTACAACTTACAACACAATTGGAGAACAATACAATTTGAGCACTCTCACTATAGGCAACTTGAGTTCACTTTGCATCTCATTGTTTATCATCTCATTTGACTTATCAAGGATTGGGAAAGGGTTGCTTCCTACACAACAAAGTGGCACCAATCCACTATGAGATAAGGGTTTAATCATGTTTTTGCATATGCTTTTGTTTATCTTGCATTGTTTTCATTAGTTGCATTGTTTAACATGATTCTATATTTCATAGGGATGTTGAGTTTTCTGATTTAAACTGACTTGTGCTAACAATATGAAATGGTTTAAGTCTCTCATCTAGATTTAGCATCTACATTCTGGCTTTCAAACCCTTTGGAAGAAGAAATACCTTGGAGGTGTCCACATGTTACCGCTTGTCCCTAAGGGTTCTTATCTCTAGAAGGCTTCTAAACATTTAGACATCTCAATTTGTTTCTCCCAAAGTCAACAATAGGTATCATCTACCCTGATTTCCTTGATTTCCACATAATGCACTTTGTGGGATGAAAGAAAATTAAAACATTGGACATTCAGTTTGAAAAACTAAGAAAGAAGTGTTTGTGGTAAAAAAGAAATTCATTAATCAAGATTAACTCAATTGGACCCCACACATGTGCTTGCAATCTTTTTCCTTATGGTTTTCCATGCGAACATTGGTCTTTTGGTTTGAATTACTCCTAGGGAAAAGCATGTTCTTCAAAACCTTGGTCTTGTAAAAAAATTCTCTTAGGTTCATCTAGGATCAAGTCAAACACTTCACCCATCTCAAGCATTAATCAAACATCATCTCATTAACAAACTCTGGTGAACTTTGAAAACATTGCTTATGCTAGACTTTTAAGAAAAATCAACGTCACCTTATTTGACTTAACACACATAATCAAATTATCAATCCTCTTGAGAAAATTTACCTTTAGGATAACACAACTTCCTAAGGTTTACAAGTTCAAAATCAGCTTGTTTGGCTTAACACACCTAGCCAAATTATCCTTTTTTGTACGAGTTTACTGTAGGATAATACAACTTCCTAGGGTTTACAGATTCATCATCACCTTGTTTGACTTAACACACTTAGTCAAATTATCCAATCCACAATCACCTCATTTGACTTAACACACTTAGTCAAATACCCCCTCGTGTATGAGTTTACTCCAGGATAACACAAATTCCTAGAATTTACAAGTGCATTATCAATTTGTTTGACTTAACACACTTAGTCAAACCATCCTTATTCAAAATAAAATAAAATCAATTCCTAAAGTCTAGCATTGATCCAAAGTTCCTAAAAGTTTAAACACCCATATCATTCACCCCTTTCATATTTCATCTTATCATTGGTCCTAAACACCTTAGAGGTTCACTATCACAACAAGGTCAAAACACAAGAAAAACATGGAATTCAAAATCAACTCATACATCATTAGTAATCCAAGTCAACCAAATTATCCAAGTCTCACAATGCCAATTGATTATCGAAACTCACATTTAGGCATGGCATCATTATCTCCTCCAAACCTCAAAAGTACAACGAATGTGAGTATGCCCAATATAAATTTTGCAACACCTTTCACAATGATAGATTTAAATCAAAGACCGAACAATCAATGCATGAGTCTTATTCCAAACAATATTATCCCACCAAATTCATACATGCCAAATACAAGTTTTCCAAACATGAACATTTTGAATCCACACTTGGTAAACTTTGGGATACATATGCTTGCAAATCAAACCAAGGTTGTTCAAAATCCCAGCAGTATGTTGGCAACTCCATGTAATGATCCAAGTCAAGGTAACCCCATGCAAAATCAAAGTTATTGAAATCAAGGCAATATGATTCCCAACCACAACAATGTTCAATATCAATCTATCATGCCGAATCTAAACATCACATCGAATTAGAGCATTATCTAGAATCAACTTGTCCATGATCCCAAGGAAACACCACAAGGATGGATTTCAAATTTGCTTGCTCAACAACCAAGTCAACCATATCAAGAATTTCAAGGTCAAATCTCGCAAAACAAAATTGCTACATTCAAGAAACTCATTGATTCATATCACCAAGAGACATCTCCACCCCAAAATCAATACACTCTTCCATTGGTTGAACCATGTCATCAAAGCATTGAGTTGTCTCCACAACAACATCAGGAACAATATCTCCAATGTCAAGAAATTGGATATCAAGATCAACGACATCAACAAAAAAATTAATCACCACATATCCAAAATCAATCACCACAAGGTCAATTTAAAGTGAAAATATCACAAGGTAACAAACAAAAATACACACCACCTGGGGAACCAATCGAACTGGTCATGCAACTGTTGATACAAAAAAATATCATCAAAATCCCCATTTATGTGAATTATCAAGAGCCCATGGTGAAACCACTAGGGTACAATGAGAATCACTTTTGTGATTTTCACAAAACAAAGGGACACACAACATCAGATTCTATTCGACTCAAAAATCTCATCCAAGACTTGATTGATCAAAAGCTAATAGCTATTGGGGACAATAATTAGAATTCAACTGCTAGTGATAGCATTAACAATCTCCGCTCCACAATTTTTGAAAACAATGATCAAGATCAATCCATCAATGAGCACATTGAAGATATTTCTACCTCATCCAAAGATCAAATCAACATACACCAAGAAACACTTTTCAATCATGATCAAAACTCACCAACAATACCCAACAAAGATCCAATTCAAGAAATGTCAACATCACTTGATCTTATGGTTGAAGACATTGAAGATCTCTCCACCATAATGGCTGAAGACAATGATCAAAATCAATCCATCAATGAGCACTGTGAAGATATGTTTACCCCATCCAGTGATCAAATCAACATTCATCAAGAGCCACTTTTTAGTGATCTATTTCAAGATGTCTTGATATTATTTGATCCTATTGACATAATCCATGATCCATCAACCAATGATCATATTGAAAATGTCTCTACATCACCTAATGAATTGGAGGAAACATTTGAAGAACGTATTCCAAAGCATGGTCAACATCTTCCATCAAGGTCTAGCAATGGTCCTTCCCAAGACATGCTGACATCCCTCGACCTCATGATTGCGGATAGTGAAGGAATCCTTAAAGATCAAGAGAATATTGAGCCACTACCCATGCCTAAGGACGATGTCCAAGAACCCGCTATAAGCAATCCATCCTTTGAAATTGATCCATGTCAAGAACTTGATCTAAATCATGACGAAAGCAATTCCAAAATTAATCAAGATCAATAATTTTTATCTCCAAGATACTACAATGATCTAATGGGCACTCTTCTATCAATACAAGATATTGCAAAAGAAGATCACGTCCACATATCACATACTCCTCCATCTACTCACGAGATGCTTTCTTTGGATGGACACATAGATGATCTTCATTCAAAACAAGAGTCTCATACTCTTGACATCATTACCAAGGATCAAGATCCTCCTACTCTTAACATTTGTGCACTAGACAAGCATGTAGAAAAATATAGAGACATAGCAGAAACAAATCATGAAGAAGGCTTCTATAGAAGTTGTGAATCAGAAACATCCTATGGACACCTAGCAGAAGTAGATCATGAAGAAGGCTTCTAAAAAATTTGTGAATCAGAAACATCTTGTGGATACCTAGCAGAAATAGATCATGAAGAAGGCTTCTACAAAAGTTGTCAATCAAAAACATCATATGAAAGAATATCAAGAATGAATCATAAGGAAGAATTTTACAATGAATCTTCAACACTTCTTGAAGAAGCAATACAATCTGATATCTCACAAGATCAAGCTAAGGATATCAATTAAGAAGTCATCCCACATATAGAGGATCCTATCACTTATAAAGTTGGATCACTTACCTTTTTTAGGGCAAGCTATCTCATCAATAAAGAAGTTGCCACCTTTGAAGATCCACCACAAAGCAGAGAAGGAGTAGCACCTTGTTTCCAAGGTAAATCATATCCTATTGCAAATAAAATGTTTCAACAGATGAATTATCAAGGCAAAGGATTAGGCCTACATGAACAGGGAATCTTGGAGCTAGTGCAGATTGTTGGAAATCCTAAGCATCAAGGCCTTGGTTATTCAACAATCAAGGGATATAAATATATTAGTGATACTTCCACAAAACTGGGGGCAACGTCGTCTCAAGCAAATGTCAATATAGGGAGCACGAAGAATCCTTATGATGAAACCAATGTCAATACTACGACCCATCACGTCACGAATCTCCATCCACCCATCACCCCATCCACAAATTGGGACCAACGTCAATTGAAAGATTTCAATCAAAGCACAAAAAATGTTATCAAAGAAAAAGAAGTACTGAAGCATAAAGGACAAATCAAATACATATCCATGATACCAAAGAATACAAAGAATGATTACCCCTATCAAACTCCATTAGTCAAAGAAACTATGGGGAAAAATAAAAAAGGGAAAAGTATCCATCAAAGATTTCCACAAAGGAAAAAGCAGGCTTCTTAGGCAACATACAAAGTATATCTAGTTGTTGGTCCTAATTCCATGCAGACTTTTGTATCCACCCATTATTCCTCATTTTCCCAAGTTGGGAAAGTCGAAGGTTCCAAACTATTGACCAATCCATATTTTATTACTAAACATGCTTCATCCATGCCTCCACACATGATATCCAATTCTCACATTGACCATGTGTTGGAAATGACCCTTCATCATAAGGATTCAGAAGGAACTCTATCGTGATGTGTGCACAAAGACAAAGTTAACTCCGGTATCAACAAAGCAGACCATAAATCTCAAAAGTTACATTCAAGTGCATGTATCTTAAAAAAGTAGCTTCTTCAAGTAAGATATCAATGGCACATTATGACAAAAGCATCAATGTCAGCAATGCCAGGTGATTCAACATCAGATTATAATCTTTCAGCGAAAAATACAAAAAAATCAAAAAATATAAAAATACAAAAAAATCAGAAAAAGGATTGAAAATAGTGAAGAAAAAATCATCCTCTAGCAAAAACCACTACGGTGGTGCTTTGGACAAGTACCATGATGAAAACCTGGTAAAAAGGTGTCATGTGTAGAATCGAGCATCTATGTGCACCATTTCAAGAGGAAGCATCTTATCACATACATAATAAAGCCAACATTCCATCCATATAATCCGTTCATCCATGAACCATTTATCCAACCCATGGCTATCTATCTACCTTATCTAGATCTTGATAAAGGTTTGGTAAACGTTTTATGCTTGCTTGTGGTAAACATCTTGACATGGGTTATTTTCATTGATCCCATCTTACCCAACGTTATCTGAGCCATGAAGCATTATACGAATGAGAATCCTCTATCTTGAACACCTTATCTTATCGCAATATAATCCATCCATCCATTCATACACCTATTCAAGCATCCACCCATGACATTCCCTGCATTCCTAGAAACTGGGGGCAGATATTTGCATCTTGCTTCAAGAGTAAAGCTTGATCTATATCCTCCAACTTATGTGGTGATCCAAACATTGGAAAACATGGAAGAAAATCAATCAAAGCATTTGTGAGCCAAAAATCCAAGTCACTAGCCCATGGAATATTTTGACAAGAAGACGTTCCTTATCAAGCTTTATCTTTCGTCGAACATCAATCCAAATAATTCATATCAGTCGCATCTAATGCGCATGTCAACATCACATCAAATCATCAAAAAAAAATTGCTCCAAATCAAGCTTCATCAATCTTGATCAATCGAATCCAATCAATTATCACCTTGTTTGACTTAACACACTTAGTCAAACCACCCTCTTGTGTATGAGTTTACTCTAGGATAACACAACTTCCTAGAGTTTACAAGTGCATTATCATCTTATTTGACTTAACACACTTAGTCGAATCATCTAATCCATCATCAACTTGTTTGACTTAACACATTTAGTCAAACCATCCTCTTCTGTACAATTTTACTCTAGGATAACACAACTTCTTGGAATTTACAAGTAAATTATCACTTTTGTTTGACTTAAGACACTTAGTCAAACTATCAATCCATCAATCCGATCAATCAACATTAAGCTTGGTTTTCAACAAAATCCCAAAACAGAGCACTAATATCATATCCATACCTAAAAACATAAAAAATTCATCAAAAAATCCAAAAACATTTAGAAAATCCATCAAAAAATCCAAAAAACATTCAAAAAATAAAAAATGAAAGATATCCAAATCATTCAAAATTCATAAACGTGTCAAAATCCAAAAACAAGATTCATCGACTAAACTATGTCGTCTCTAAGCTTGAAGGTAGGCAAGGTTGATCTTTGATCATCCCCCGAAACATTTTAGGTTAGTCCTTTAGGCTTTCATCACAATGGCAATCCGTTTGCCCATATATTTCCAGTTTAGGTCACTCCTTGAGGTGTCTATCGCAATGGCAATCCGATTGCCCATCTATTTACAATTTACGTTAGTCCTTTAGGCATTCATTGCAATGGCAATCCGTTTTCCCATCTATTTCACATTTTAGGTGTTTTCATAATGGCAATCCATTTTCCCATCTATCTCATTAGCAATCAAGTCAATTATCGTCTGAACTACGTTGTCTTTGAGCTTAAACGTAGGCAAGGCTAATTCTTGATTGGCTCCAGAGATACAAAATCTAAAAACATTCACAAATCTCGAAAAACTAATTTTTTTTCATAAAATCTCATAAAAAACCCAAAAACATTGGAAAACTTGAAAATCAAAACAACCTCAAAACATTTCAAAGACACCAAAAACATCCAAATATCTGAAAAAATCCAAAATGGTGCATTTGTCTCATCTCGGTTTCACCCGCAATAATCACTGCTCATAATAAAGCATCATCGCTTTCATCCTTTGGTAAGTTAGTCAAAAGGAAGTCTAGCAGTTTCAAAAGTGAACACCTAATCATCAAAGTCTCAAGTCTAGATCAGTGAGTCAGCAAGTTGATCAACTTAGAGTATCAATAGCTTATCATCCAATCAATCTCATCAAAACCTTGATCACAACATGTCCTAGGAATCTAACCTTCCGGTGATGGACATCAGCATCAGGTATCACCTTAGTTTATCCTTGGCTAGTGGTATGAAGAACATTAGCTTGTTTATTTACTTTATCTAGTCTTTTTGACTTATCTTATTTTGTGCTCATTCCAAGGACCTCTCGATGATGCCTAAACAAAACAGGTTTAGAGAGAAAGGAATGGGGCAATGATCATTATCTTTTTGTCTGTTATGCTTGTTGGACGTTCTTGTAATATAACTTGGTGAATACTTGCTTTGTTGGGTCCGTCCTAACAAGGTTTTCGTATGTCAAGTGTGAATAGGAGCACTCCTATCTGATTGTCAAGTCAAATTCCATCACACTAGGTGCAATGCTATCCTGGTTCTTTATTCCTTGATGCATCACACCTATGTGTGTTATCAAACATAAGGAAATTTATGCTCTTTATCTCTCCCATCCCTAGCTAAGCAATATATCATCATCATTCATCATCATTTCTAGTAAAGTTGGCTTGTTGAATTTCTGCATATTCTTGGATTCAAAGGTTGATCATTCTTCTATCCTCTTTCATGCTAACAATGCATCCATCCTACATCTGTACTTTCATCCTACATAATCATGTCATATAATTTGCATAATCATTTAAGATGTTTAAAATAATATAGACTTCTTATTCTAAGAATCTTACAAACATCTCATTTGCATCATCATTATCATATAGATCTATACTCTAACGATCCATACATCCATTTTGAACCTTTTTTTCATGAGATCGACCTCAAATCGAATCTTTCACTTGATCTCTCGAGGGGGCAATGCACTACCATACTTATTTCCGCTGGGGCATCCGAAAAAATCAGAATTTTTTTTAATTTCGATGTCGGCGGCATCATTGTTTGAACCACTGCAACGAGTACATTTCTTCAAAGAGGGAAAAAATGTAGACATACAAAACTAACATCATGCATCCAATTCTTCTATTAATCAATTAAAACAATTTATTGATTAATTCTCTAGCTTCATCGTATTCAATTAAATAAATCAAATTATTTAATTAAGTCCTTAAGTTCTTCTTATTTGATTCAATAAATCAAAATGATTTAAATCAAATATCAAACCCATAAAATCCTCCAAGTTAATTAATCTGTATTAATTAACCTCTAAACATAATAACCCATTCTCTAGCTTTTGACTCAACTTGAGTCAAATCTAATCTCTCAACTAACCCACCCACTTGCATCAATAAATCATTTCTTTGATTTATTAATTCTTCTAATTACTTTCAAAAGATCACCAAGATGGAATATTCCTCCAATTTTGAATCTCCCTCTCAAATTCTCATCCATCCAACAAAGCATTAAATGCTCTTACATGTCTCTTACATGTCTCTTGTACAAGTCAAACTTGGCATTTAATTCATCTTTCATCCCCCCTAAACATGTCATTTCATCCAAATTCAAATTTCAAATTGGCACATTGGCCAAAATGTGCACAACCCTCATCCTCTCACATCCTGACAAGTGGCATCTTGTCATTGGCTTGTGAATGATCCCACATTCATCAAAATCACTCAATATTTCAACTTTGAATCTATAAAATGCAAAGCATTTCAACACAACTCAACTACAACTTACAACACAATTGGAGAACAACACAATTTGAGCACTCTCACTATAGGCAACTTGAGTTCACTTTGCATCTCATTGTCTATCATCTCATTTGGCTTATCACAGATTGGGAAAGGGCTGCTTCCTACACAACAAAGTGGCATCAATCCACTATGAGATAAGGGTTTAATCATGTTTTTGCATATGCTTTTATTTATCTTGCATTTTTTTCATTAGTTGCATTGTTTAACATGATTCTATATTTCATAGGGATGTTGAGTTTTTTGATTTAAACTGACTTGTGCTAACAACATGAAATTGTTTAATTCTCTCATTCAGATTTAGAATCTACACTTCTTTTAGAAAATCACGATTTCTATTGTCATTTTCCATTTCCCATTATTTGAATGTAATTCTATAGTATTTTCTTGGTGTATCCATTGGTCAAGAAGTTTATTTTTTTTCTTTCTTTTATATAGGAAAATAAGAAACATTATACATAATAGGTAGCATAGTGCACCATCAAACATGGGAAACCTTTTGGTATAAAGCCATAGTTTGTTGGGTTTCTAATCCATCAAATTTTACTTGATACATGTTCTCATCCTTCTCTTGTTGAAAAGACACTCAAATTTAAATTTGGATGATCTGCTATAGAGGGTTATTACACACATATTAATCTTTGGGGCAACAATACTTCTTTTCAATTTGCTCAAACATGGGCTATACCTCTTCCTTTGTTGCCAGTTTGACTTGTTTCTCTTTCATCATACATTATTTGATGTTCATTTCAACTTCATCCTCCTAATGATGATGCATTATGTGATCCCATATTCCAGATGTCCATTGATGTCTTTCTTCTCTATCATAAAAATCAGACAAGTCTTTATTAAGTTCTTTAGAAGTTAATTTAGAGTCAAAAATTCTCCCCATTATAAGTTTCAAATCAAGTTTTTAACTATCTAAAAGTAATACTTTTACTATTTCACAAGTAGCTCAGATGGACAAAGGTGTTTTAACTTAATTTTTTTTTTCAATGTGACATTTAATTGTTTATCTACATTTACTTTATCTTCTCTTTTAAACCAGTTTGAAAATGTCTTTTTCATCACTTTTTTTATTTTTAATTCTATCAGCACCATTTAGAGAAGAGTAATTACAATCCTGATTCTTCCTATATAACAAACATTCCTTTTCCTATTTTTCACATTCCTTGGTATAGGAGGATAGGGGAAATAAATAAATAATTAAGATGACAAGGAAGGTAACCTACTGTGCCAAGAGGGGAGTATGGTGCCCTTCTACAACTTCTACTCCCCTAAGGACAATTAGGAGATGACACTAGTATAGGCATCCTAATAGAAGTATTGACATCCATCAAAGCATACGGCCAAAATAATCCATGAAAGGAAAATGAGAGGTTCCTCGCAACCACCTTGAAAATAGGAATATAAAATATGGAAGAATGGAAGAGGCATGAGAAAGTGGGATGAGATCCCTAAAAACTAAATGTGTTCCTAGGGTATAGCAAGATTTGAGGATTTTCACAAAATCGATCTATTGAAAAGGTTTAGAAAGTTTCAAGAAAATACAGTTGGTAGGTGTAAAAATAGATGCAACCACCTTTGTCGGTATCCTCCTTGCCTATGCTGAAATGTTACCCTTCACACTTGCTTTGGAAATTTCTATGGGGACTCGTGCCTTCAAATTGGTTGTATGCTCCTGGCATGCTAGTTGGCCCTTAAAATTTCTGATCAAGCATTTAATGTTTACTCTTTCTTTTACATCAATTGGTATCGTTGGATTTATGCAGTTGTTATAATCTTCAATTGAAGGTCATCAATAGATCCTATATCACTAATCTAAATAAAATTGGTGTCTAAAAGTCTTTTAGATTTTTGTGAGCGCTTTTTTCTTTCGAGGAAAACACATGTCATTTATATCATCAATTGGTATCTTTGGTTCAAGAAGAATACATAGCACGTGTTTTCCTCATAGGGGAAAAATATGTTCACAAAAACTTGAAAAAAAATTTGACTCCAATTTTATTCAAATTAGTGATATAGGATCTACTGATAACCTTCAAATTGGATTTACAAGTAAGAGGCTAGTTGTTGAATATTATAACAATTGCAAAAATCCAAAGATATCAAGTGTTGCAGAAGAAAGAAAAAACATTGAATGTGTCAAATTGTGTCGTACAATCAAAAATTCTAAGGGCTAACTAGCATGATGGAATCATATTGCTTCTGAAAGTACTAGGAGGACTATGTCACCACTATTGGCGACCTTGTCCCTATACTGGGCCTGAAAAAGGGTTTTTGTATTTCTAGGTATCCTTTTCCCCAAAACCCAGTCTGAAATTTTTTCCCGACAGAAGGACTAGGTCACCCAACTTGGTGTAAGTGTCCCTCTACTGATTTCAGGCTAATTCCAGATCATTCCAGGGCTTCTCATCTGCAACTCTCCATTTCTAGGTGCACCATCTTTATGTTTTCCAGTTTGATTTCTATTTGCATACAATTAGGCCATATAGTTTAGGTGCATTTAGTTTACATTTTATTTATTTAGATTTCATAGATAGCATTAGTATCATTTAGCCACACTTAACACATACATCACAACCCTAATCAATCCATCCTTCCTTTGAATGCAATTTCCAAAAGTGTCATATCAACAAAGGAGAAAAAAAGGAATTCCTATACACCAAGTGCTCCTAGGTGAAAAACCCTAGGGGCCTAGTAAAGAGAATCCTCTTTCCCTTGTTAACATATCCATTTTTGGTGGTTCATTTTGGTGAACCTGATCGTAGACCTTGAGCCTACTCCTGCTCAATCAACTCCCAATTAATTTCCTCCTACCGAAGTAGACATCATTGGAGATGATAATGCTAGCATGTGTCAGTTCCTTAATGAATGCCTTGACAATCTTGAAGAAAATACTTCCTTTTACCCAAATCTATGACCCAACCAGCGATGCCTGACATATCAACCCGAGATACATTTGCTTACCTCCATCTGGAAACAAATACTAAGCCTAAGTTACCTATACAAGGTGAGCCTTATTCCTCTCACCTTGTCCCTCCTCCACTGTTTTACCATAACCAGGTCACCCACCCCCCATTAATCTTCAATAGACTTATGGAATAGAGTTTACCATCCTCAGCAAACAAGGTGGTGACACAACAAATGAACATGCAATTCACAAATTTTATGAAAAATTATCACCTGATGAACATACAACAAGTATCTAGGTTATCAAGATCCCCCTTGTGATAGGATGCCTCCTTGATATTATCTTAATCTCCATGATGATGGCATGGTGATCTTCGATTCCCCTCCTGATTTGGATGTTCTCCTTCCTAAGGAATGGTCACCCTCTCCCAACAACAATAACAAAACACACAATCCTCAGATCATCTCAGGCCCTCTTTCGCTAGTCTCCTCTTTTGAAGATGGGGAATCTAGTAGACACAAGAGGCCTTATAAATTATAGAAACTTAAGTTTCCTCTCCATCCACCACTTGAATGTGAGAGAAAATTATACATCCTCTTAAACAAAGGGCTCATCACCTTACCTCATCATAATAGCCTGGTAATCTATCCTAAACCTTCTAATGTACCACATTGTGCTTACCATCATATTCTTGGCCATAAAAGTAATGAATGTCGCCATCTACGAGAGATACTAAGTAAGTATCCCTTCATTGGTACTGAGTGCTACCCTATTGACCCATAAACTACTCTCATTCACCACCATGTACTAGTTATAGAACATGCCCTTCTCATTATTACATGCTAATTCCCGTCACCTATCTCGAGTCACTCCAACCCTACACTCAGTGGGGAAAGAGGTTGCTAGCCTTCTTCTAGTAATGAATATGTCCTTCTCCCTTAGCTTCGTTGTTCACCTCCCACTTTTCCCTACCGAGATTGGGAGGCAGATGTCTTGCTTGATGGTTGACTTACACTTGCCTTACTAGTATTGTGTTTGTTTATGTTACATGTGTTCCCCATATCACCATGTTTGATATTTTCTCCCCTGTTTGTGACATTCTTCTATATGTCATGCATTCCTTTCCACTTTTCACTTTTCCTTTTTGCCTTTCATTTCGAGATGATGCAAGGCATTGAGACCACAATGTCAAAGCCTTCAAGTTGACCCAAATGGACCTTTTTCATTTTTTCTTTCCTTTTTACCTTCCATTTGAGGATGATGTGAGGCATTGAGACCATAATGTCTCCTTCATGTTGACTCAAAAACAAGGCTCTTTTCCATTTGCCTTCTCCTTTTTTCTTTTTGTCCTTTTGGGGGTGATGGACAACATCGATACATCCTATGTCTCTTCCATGCTGACCCAACATTGTCTCTTTTGTTTTATTTTCTTTCGCTCTCTTTGTCTTCTTCCAGTTCTATGTATTTGGGGGAATTATGATATTTTCGTGCTCTATATATAAACATTGTAGCAACAAACATAATGACCCCAAATCCATAGTTCCCTTATGTGTTTGGAGTTCTTTATTTTGGGGGAAACCCTCTTTGCCTCTTTTCTTTTACCTTTTCCTTTGCATGATGCATCCTTTCTTCGACATCCTAACACTTGACATAGGGCTTTTTAAGTAGGCTCTCATGTCCTTTTCTTCCTTTTTTGCATTTTTCCTTTCTCTACTTTAAATCAATTGCTCACAAGTTTTTGTGTAGCAATTCCTTTAAAGTGGGGGAATATATTGGCATTAGTTACTTTTGCATTTATATTTGTTTCTCTTTGTCCCTGGTTCCTAGTGCAGCCTTATCACTTCACATGATGTGCTTTCTCACTTTGTGGATGACATTTTATGTAATGTCCTTCCCAAGTGTGACTTATCTTAGCATATTACATTCCTCTTAGTGGCCTGATGTGACACACTGCATCCCTTAAGTTGTGAATCTTCTATCCTTTAATCAGTTCTCTTTAGGAGACATTAGACACAATTTTCCCTAAGTCAAAGACCTCATATGAACTAAAAAAGACTCATTGGAACACTCTTTTAGCATTTTTGCATTTTACATTTTTGTATTTTACACTATGCACTTTTGTATTCATGCATACATAGCCACCTTACATAACACAACTTGCATGCCACACCCTCATCTTTTGTGGTGCCTTATCAAAGTTATCGGGAGGTATAACTTTGGTATGGTTAAGCGGGAAGCCCAACTAGAGGCACGAATTTCCCCACAACCACCTTTGCACGTGTGTGAATACATACCACTCTTTCACATCACTTGTTGTGTGATATTTTATGCTTATGTTTGGTTTTCCATGGGATCTTGATCCTGGGGACTTGATCATCCCTCTTGATAATAGTCATCTCACCTTACTAGCATGATTACATTATATCCTGCTCGACACGTATGATTCAACTACTTTAGTGTGAGTTCGAAGCAAGTTCATCCTCTCACTAAAGTGGGGCCTAAATGTGTCTCCAAAAAGTGTAGTCTTTGGCACTTTTCACTTAGTTTGGCCCTTTTCCTTGGATTTTGGCCTTGTTTTGCCTTGATTTAGTGTTGAATGTTTGCAAATCAACAACAATCTAACTGTGTTTTACTAAGGAGTTGTGAAGTGTTGTAATACATCTTCCAACTTTTTTAAGACCCTTTCAACACAATTCACCTAAATAACCCCCTTTTACCCCTTTTCAAGCCTTGTGTCAAGGTGTTGTAAAGTGTTGTAAGGTATTTTCACATCTTCCTAGGCTTATCATCAACCAATTAACCCTTTTCTTATGTTAATTTATCCCCTTAATGTACTTTTAGGCTTGACTTAAGTGTTTTTCAGGAGGCAAGACTAATAAACATCATTTAACATCATTTTATTCTTGACCACCACTTGAATTTTCCCAAGTGGACTAGGTCACCACCTTGGGTGACCTAGTCCCTTTTGGCTTAAAATTAAAAACCTAACGGGAATTTGCCTCCAAAACCCTAGTGTCGACCTATCATGTGCCATTTTTGAGAAATTAGGGCATATCTTGTATAAATAAGGGTTTTAACCTTCATTTCCCCCCCCTAAGCTCATTTTTACATCTTTTCATAATCATTCTTGCATTCAAGATTCTCAAGCAACCAATCAAGCACAAGGGCATCACAAGAAATCTCCATTGGAGTTGGTTCTTGCATGTTGAAGACTTCAACTACTAAAGGATTTGGTGAGCATTTACATTGTTTTATCATTCAAGAATCCTTTCCTTTTATTATTTCTCATTTGGGTTTAGCTACCATCAAAAGGGTTTGACTTAGGCAAAACCCTAATCTCTAACCCTAATATTTTACTTGTCTTTGCATGTGTAGTTAAAGGTGTGTATGAAAATTTAACAAGGTTCAAAGTGTTGGTAAAGGTACAATCATTCCATTGAAGTCACATCAAGACACCAAACCCTAGGAGGAGAAAAATGACAAGTTGTAGGTCATTTTCAGGAGATTCAGACATGGGCTGCTGCATTGAAGGAAAGTACTAGTTGGGACCCACATAATCAAACATTCAGGCTTTCGAAAGTACCAGAAGGACTAGGGTGTCACTATTGGCGGCCTTGTCCCTGTACTGGGCTTGAAAAAGGGTTTTTGTATTTTTGGGTACCCTTTTCCTTGAAACCCAGTCCAACAAAGTTTATTGATAGAAGGACTAGGTTGCCCAACTTGGTGTAAGTGTCCCTCTGCTAATTTTAGGCTGAATACATATCATTCCAAGGCTTCTCATTTGCAACTCTCCATTTCTAGGTGCACCATCTTTGTGTTTTCCAGTTTACTGTATGTTTGCATACATTTAGGCCATATAGTTTAGGTGCATTTAGTTTACATTTTCTTTATTTATATTTCATAGATAGAATTAGCTTCATTTAGCCACACTTAACACATACATCACAACCCTAATAAATGCATCCTTCTTTGAATGCAACCACCAAAACTACCATATCAACAAAGCAGAAAGAAAGCCATTCCTATACACCAAGTTCTCCTAGGTGAAAAACCCTATGGGCCTAGTAAAGGGAATCCTCTTTCCCTTGTTAACATATCAATTTTTGGTGGCTTAGTTCCATGATTCATTTGGGAAAAGTATTTTAGCATTCTTACCATTATTTTTTCAACTGCTAATCTACCTTTGGATGAATTCCAACAAATAATTATTTTAACTAATATTTTATGCTTTATGTTTTAATAAATTGGATTTTCTATTTAAATAATCATTTTTTAAAATGAATTCTTGATGCTAAGTTATACTTCATTTTCCTATTTGACAGTTAACCCTGGATCATCCATAGGTACTCCTATAACTAGAATTATAAATGATAAGTTGAAAGATTGTTATTTAATTACAATAGTACTTGGCTCAAAGAAATTGAGTGGCACATTATATCCAATGGGGAATTCCAATGTCTCTCCCTATAATCAACCATTTTTCTCTTTAATATAACCCTTCCATCTTGAGCACAAACTGTTGAAGTTCAATTTTTTTATATATTTAAAAGTAGCCACCAAAATATTTAAAGAAGTGGTAGTATTTTTCTGAATTATGCAAAAAAATTAAATCTTTTATATTTTTAAAACATTATTATTCATTATTTTAGAAATCGTCTCTTTGTATTTGAATCTTCACATCAACCTACAACATTTTTACAGTAAATTTCTGCAAGACTATTGATCACATATTTCAGAGAGCTTTTTGAAGTTGGAAGGGTGAATGATATTATTATATATAAAATAAATTCATCTTTTTTTTCTAAAATATTTATATAGAAATTTTACTTGAATTTCATTGATAAAATGATCAATTATAATGGGTTTGAAATCATACTTATAATTGAACTTGGATTTTCCAATATTACTTGTCAGCCAAGGTATAAGAAAAATTAATTGAATTTGGATTTTCCAATATTGCAAAATTCTTCTCACCCAAAAAACCCTAGCTTCATCTTTGTCAAGATGCTTCTTGGCCCCAAAGCTGAAAATGTCATAGTCAAACCATTGTGATAGAAGTTGAAATGATTAGATTGCACGATATATGCCAAAATGGGTTAATTCAAATTATTTAAGAAAAATAGAAAGAAAAAATCATCTGTTTCGTAGATCCACTACATTTCTACTAAAAGCCCAACATTTGTACTTATGAAAACAAAAAATGCTTAATTTGGAAAACTTGAGCATTTGAAAAGCAGTATTTTTCTTTCTTAGTTTTTAATGAGCTGATTGAAGTGGAGCTAATTTACATAGAAGAAAGACTTTGGTAAGTGCAATAAAAAAATAAGAGAGAAAAGTCTGACAGATAAAAATGGAAGTTTTATGATTTTCAAAAATAGAGGATGATAAGGATTTTGGAGCAGCCATTGAGGTAAAACAACACTACTTTGATATTGGGAATTTGGGACCAGTATTCTCAGAGAAAGGGAATTTTCCATGAATGATGATGTACCAATTTCCTTATAGCTATTATACCTTCAACATGAGGGAGACCACTAGTGGAGCAGCTCCTCAATAGAGCATTAATGTGCATGTTAAGCAATATAGTTATCCTAAGAATCATTTTACTTGTGTTATTTAATTTACTATATTTGAAAATTTATAATCCACGTATTTTAATGGAAATTTATATTCCACTTCTTTAAATATGATGTTCAAAATATCTTAACGAATTGCAAGGATAAATAGAAATGAAGGATTGCTAATTGTTGTTCATATTTGTATCCACTCCACTAGACAACATTCAGACGAGAGTGAAATGATGTGGTCTGTCTATATGTTAACTGGAAACATGGAATAGAGATACTAGCCCTGTGAAATTATTATTGCAATTGCCTAGAAGGGATTCCATGCATTATTGGAGTGAAGACAAAGCATAATAAAATGGAAAACAATAATTATATTAAATAATAAAAAACATTACATATATTAGATGTCCTTGTAGCTCTATGGAGTTGGACTCTGAGAAGAGTAAATATCCCTTACATTACATCATATTTATAATCATATTGAGGGGATAATCATTGATGTCATGGTCTGCATAGTAATTGTGAAGATAAGGCAAATTTAAATAACACATAAACATCCAAAAACCACATTCAATGAAGGTCGGTGGAGTAAAATTCTCGATGATGAACTAAATGTTGGGTGGTGGTGGTAGAAATTATAGTATATTTCTAACAATCCCCCCTAATTTCTACCACAAATTCTTATTACAATCTTAGTCTCTTTTTCTAATGTTGCAGCATCTAAAATCTTCTAGATCTAGTGATCAAACCTAGGAAATCCCATAATGTTGCTGGGATGCTATAACCATGAGCTCTAGATTTCTTGATTACTAGTCCATTGTAGGTTTAGGTTTGATTCACTTGTTTTATCAACACCTCCCATTGATTCACTCTAGGGGTGCTCGAGGATCCTAGTTTTAATGGGCTCCATTGGCCTCATACATTGCTCTCATACAAAAACAAAATTCTGCAACATTCAACAATAATTATTTTTAACAACTTCACTTATCTTTTCATAACAAGCATCTGCTATCCTCCTTGATGTTCTCATCTCACTTGTGAACTCTTCATTCTTTCATCATTTTACAGACTTTAGAAATTCTCTTCACAATTTTGACTCTCAACCTAGACACATACTTATCCAATCTCCTCAAACTTCCTACTACCTCAATATCTATATGACAACCTTCAAGAATGACAATAGAAATGACACAAAACATACTACAACTCTATGAATTTATAGCTTTGACTATCTTCCATACAAATATTCAATATTCAGTAGGCACTTCCTTTGGACTCTTTCTCTAGTCTACAATCCCCTTTCCTTTTCACAATGGTAATAAGAAATCTTTACCAAAAAAAAATGACTTACCACAGGTTCTTCTTGACTGCGAGCCTCTTCTAATCAATGACAAACTTTGGTAGGGATGAATTAATCATTGCAAATCTCCCCTTAGTTGCTGCATCAGTTTTTCCTTGCCATCAAATTTTTGATAATGTCTTTAGACTTGTGTTATTTCCTTCCAATATTAATGGCTAAAAATGATGCAACACACTTTTATTTTGTTAACGGAAACACCTTGCTTCAAGCGATAAATTTCTCCATAGTGATTTGGGCCTGGCATTAGAGTGGACATGATTTCATTTGACAATGGCTTCAAACTTGCCACAAAATCCTTGGTAGCACACATCCTTATCGGCTTGGTCTCCTGCAAAAATTTCTAGCAAAATCTGATTCAATATTTCTGACGGCATGTCTCCTTGAACTCGAGACCGACAGGGAGACTTTGAGCTGAGAAATTATTGGTAATGTTGGAATTTATTGTGCTCCTGAGCCTATTGCTCATCCGTCAGACCCCTGCAGCCCTCACCTACCCGTCAGGAGCCTTTCTTTTTGGGGATCCTTCTTGCAGCTCCTGACAGCTCCAAAATTAAATGTGGTAGCTGATTTTTGAATTTTGTATTTACCGTGGTAGGTAATTTCAAATTTTGAGAGGGAATGTTGTTCAAGACAAAAGGAATGAAGGTAGTTTATTTTTTCAGTTGGAAATTCAGAAGAGAAGATGTTTCCAACAACAACAATATGTGTGAAGAACATTTTTTGTGAGCTCCTAGTAGCTCCTAAACAAAAACATTTGTTTGTTATTTGTAAGAGCAATGATTTCTCTAGGTCGAGCTCTGCATAGCTCTTGACAGTGAGCTTGTGGGAGCTCCTACAGTTGTTAGTCTGGTTGAGCAACACTCCCAACAAGTTCATAATTCGTAGATTTAGTTTGTTTTTTGAGTTTTAAGCTTTATGGTTTTTGTATTTTTCATTTCCAGTTATTGAATGAAAAAGAAAGCTTGCATGTCTCCTTGTGCTTCCGCATTTTGATTTTTTGCATTCCGAGTTGATTGGGAAACAAAACAACAGTTCTATTTTTGTATTTTGTTTGCTCATTTAAATTTTTTGACATGTTATCAGAGCTTTTGAGCTTCGTAAAATTCTACATGGTATCAAAGCCATAGGCCCCATTTCCATTGTGAGTTAGGGCATTTGTTTTTTCTGGGTGTTGAGTTTTTGTGTAGGAGTGATGGCTTGAGTTGAAACAAAGAGTTGGCAACAACCACCATCCTTTAATGGATAGAACTATGATGTATGGGAAAAGAAGATGAAGACCATTATGGTCGCCAATGATTTGTGGGATTTTCTAATAAATGGGTTCATGGATATCACTCACCCAGTTGCATTTGCAACTCTCACAAACAACCAAAAGACTTAGTTGAAGGAGAAGAGAATGAAAGATGCTAAGGAATTGAGCTTGATAGAAGCAACCTTGATAGAGGCCATTTTTCCCAAGATAGCAGCAGCTAAGTATGCAAAGGAAACTTGGGAAATCCTTCAAATCAGTTACAAAGGGACTTAAAAAGTCAGATCCGTGAAGCTTTAGTTACTTCGAAAAAAGTTCAAGGTTATTAAAATGATGGAAAGTGAGTCTATTTCAGACTTTCACACAAGGTTCTCTGGTTTAATAAATCAATTGAGAACGAATGGAGAAATTATGGAGGAGCAGAAGATTGTTGAAAAAATCCTCAAATGTCTACCCATGAGGTATGATGCACTCATCATTTCTATTGAAGAAGCGAAGGACCTCTCTAGTTTGATGGTGGATGACTTGATGGGTTCTCTCCAAACCCATGAGCAATGCCTAAATAGGTCTACGACTTCTTCCCAAGAGAAAGCTTTTAAATCTCAATTGAATTCAAGAGGTAGGAGGAGAGGTAGAAACAACTCCCCAAGAGGTCATGGTAGATCCAGACAGGGAAATGTAGGTGGAGAAAGCTTGGGATGAGAAAACAACCAAGAGGGAGCAAGCAACTCATAGAATATGTCCCAAAGAGGCATGAGGAACAAAATTTTAAGTGGGATAAATGACAAGAGCAATGTTGAGTGCTACTACTATCATAAATTTGGACATTATGCTAGTGAGTATTGGAAAAAAGCATGAAAATTAGTCAAGAAAGAACACAAATGTGGCTGAAGGCAATCAGTCCACAACCTTCATCATGTGCAACATTGGTGAAGAAGGCAGCCCCCCGAAGTTTGGTATTTGGAAAATGGTTGTAGCAACCGCATGAGTGGTAATGAAAGTACATTTTATTTCATTGACAAGAATGTAAAATATGAGATAAGAATGGGGAACAATGGAGTAGTTCCTGTGAAGGGAAAAGGATCTATTATGATCTGCACCAAGCAAGGTGAAGAGAAGGAGGTCCAAAATGTATTTTTTGCACCCGGTTTAAAGCATAACCTCATAAGTGTTGGACAACTGATCCATAATGGATATAAAGTGCTGATGGAGAAGGGTCAATACGTCACTTATGACAAGAATAAGAGGATGAAGGTGTTTGCAGCAATACAAATGACAAAGAACCAGATGTTTTTCGTTGAAGATTGAGACGTTTTTCTCATCTCAGTCCGTTGTTGCACCTCTCATGAATGGAAAATGTACAGTAGTACATTCAGTAGCTCTCAGGAGCTCTGTTGTAGACCTCTCCAAGCTATGGAATCTCAGGTATGGACACTTAGGCTTTGCTGGTCTGATTATTTTGTCCAAGAATAATATGGTTGATGGTTTTTCAAGGATAGTAGAGCCTAATTTTAGGTGTGAGGATTATATTTTGGGAAAGCAACATAGGCAGCCCTTTCAATTGGGCAACTCTACAAGGGAAAGAGCACCATTGGAGCTGGTGCATATGTATTTGGTAGGCCCTATGCAAATCACATCTATTGGTAATAGCAAATTTTTTATGACCTTCATTGATGACATGGGTTTATTTCTTGTAGCATAAGTCTAATGCATTTGATAAGTTTTTTTTGTTTAAGGCCTAGGTTGAAAAGGAGAGTGGACACTTCATCAAGGTCCTAAGGTTAGATAGAGGAGGAGAGTATATCTCCAACTTTTTTTAAAAAATTTGTAGGCAAAATGGCATCAAGAAGGAGCTTACAACCAGTTATATTCCACAAAAAAATAGAGTGGATGAGAGAAAGAATAGGACCATCATGGAGATGGCAAGGAGCATGATGAAAGAAAAGAGACTCCCAATTAAGTATCGGGGAGAGGTTGTAGCAACAACTGCATATTTGATAAATAGAAGTCCAATGAAGGCAGTTGTGACAAAATAACACAAGAGGCATGGACAAAACACAAGTGGATAGTTGAGCACTTGAGAGTGTTTGGGTATGTGGCATATGAACTTGTGCCAAAGGAGAAGAGGAATAAATTGGATGACAAGGGTGAAAAGTGCATTTTCACTAGCTACAGTGAAGAGTCAAAAGCCCTTTCTAGAAGATTACAAAGAATGCATATACAATTCCTCGGAATGGTCCCTCTACTGATTATGAGATCAAAGAACTAGAAACTAATACTGGAGCCATAGAAGCATTGTTGAGTGCTTTGACAGATTCAGAAATGACAAATGTAATAGGTCTGAAGACTGCATATGAGATCTAGATAAAATTGGAAACATTATATGAAGGAGATGCACTAGTGAATGTTTCTAAGCTACAAAGTTTGAAAGGCAAGTGGGAGAACATGAAGATGAGTGAAGATGAAAACATCTTTTCTTTCTTGAAAAAGGTAAATGAATTAGTGATAGACATTAGATGTGCTGGTGGAACCTTGGAAGAAGATGAGATTGTGGCTAAAAAACCTAGATTTGTGCCTACTTCTTACAAAACAAAAGCTCATGCTATTGAAGAGCTCAAGATAGTAACAAACGTGACAGGAGACATGTTGATTGAAAAACTTGTTGCCTTTGAGTTGAGTGAATTTGGTGAATCTTCTCCTAAGATAGAGTCTGCATTTAAAGCTACTGTATCTTAAAAATCCAACAAAGATATAATCTTAGAGAGAGTTCTAGAAAGACATTCAAGTATGAAGAAGAGATGAAACTGATTGAAGATGAAGAGAGAGAGCTAGAAGAACTGGAAGCACTGATTGTGAAAAGAGAAGCTAGAGGACAAGGTAAGTACAAAGGAAATTTTCCTATTAGATATTTCTATTATAGTAAGATAGGTCATTTTGCATCAAGATGTCCTGAAAGATTCTCTAAGTATAAACCTAATAAGACTAGATTTAAAAAGAAATTTTACTATGTTGAAGAAGGAGTTACTGATAATGAAATAGTTGGCTCCTGAGAGCTCTTGAGAGCTCCTGAAGCAAATAGGCAGTTAAATAGACTATCACATAATTTTGTCAGAGAGAGCTCCCGACAGCTCCTGACAGCTCATGAAGTTGGAAGATAGACAGGAAGATAGACATAACCAGGAAGACAGTTATAGTCAACCAGGGACTTGGCAGCAAAGACCTGCCAACAGCTCCTAAGAGCTCCTGAAGTGAGTAGACAAAAAGGCAAGTAGCCAGAGGTAGCCAGAAGATTGACTCCTCAGAGCTCTTGAGAGCACCTGAACTTGCCAACTCAGCAGAACAATAACAATAGTGAAAGTCCAGACCCCATACTCACCTCCCTAATGCCAAAGAAGACCAAGAGTCTAAGGGATATCTACCAAGGTGAAAGGTATGATGAATAGTTTGATGAGAACATGAATTTTGCATTGTTTTCTCCTAGTGATCTGATTTATTTTAAGGATGTTGTGAAAGAGGATAAATGGGGTCAGACCATGGATGACGAGATAGATGCAATAGAGAGGAACAACACATGGGAATTAATAGATTTTCCTCCCAACAAGCAAGTTAATGGGGTGAAGTGGGTCTACAAGACCAAGTGCAATGTCGAAGGAAGGATAGAGAGGCACAAGACACGTTTGGTGGTCAAGGGGTACAAACAACAGTTTGGGAGAGATTTTGATGAGACATATGCCCCTATTGCTTGGATGGAGACCGTGTGGGTAGTCATAGCAATTGCAGCCCAACACAAATGGAAAGTGTTTCAAATGGACGTGAATTTTTCCTTCCTTAATGGAGTGTTGAAAGCGGAAGTTTATGTGGAGCAGCCATTTGGATATGAAGTTTCAGGCTAGGAACACAAGGTGTATAGGCTCCTGAGAGCTCTTTATGGGCTGAAGAAAGCTCCATGGGCATGGTTCAGTAGGATTGAATCATATTTGATGAGCAATGGATTTAGAAAAAGCGATGGTGAGCCCACTCTTTACATCAAGATAACAAATGGTAATATTTTGATTGTTGTCTTATATGTTGATGATTTAGTTTATACTGGGGATGATGATTTCCTGATTGCTGATTTTAAAGAGGCCATGTAAAGAGAGTTTGAAATGACTAGTTTAGGTTTCTTGAGATATTTTCTAGGCATAGAAGTAAAACAAATGCATGATGGTATATTTGTCTCTCAAGAAGAATATGCAAATGAGATCTTGAAGAGATTTAGAATGCTTGAGAGAAATCCTGCACCAACACCAAAAACCGTAGGTCTGAAGTTGAGCAAGAAAGATTGCAGCAGCAATGTGGATCCAACCATGTATAAAAGTTTGGTTGGAAGCTTGATGTATTTGACAATGACTAGGCCAGATATAATGCATGGAGTGAGTCTAATTTCTAGATTTATGGAAACTCCTAGAGACACCCATTGAAAATTGGGTAAGAGGATCCTGAGGTACATGAATGGCACCAAAGGATATGGCGTATTGTACACAATAGCAAAAGAGTTTGGGCTAGTTGGATACACATTCAACAATTGGGGAGGAAGTTTGGAGGATAGGAAGAGCACATTGGGCTATGTGTTTCATTTGGGTTTGGGAGCCATCTCATGGTCTTCCAAGTAGAAACCTATTGTTTCCCTATCTATAGTAGAGGTTGAGTATATAGCAGGAAATGCAACAGCATGTTAGGCTATTTGGCTGAGAAGAATCTTGGTGGATTTGAGAGAGAAACAAGAAGATGGAACAACATTTTTTTGTGATAATGTTTCATCGATATCCTTGACACAAAATCTTGTTTTTCATGGAGGAAGCAAGCACATTAAAATAAGGTATCATTGCATTCGTGAATTGGTTGAAAATGGTGAAATAAAAATGAAGTTTTGCATGTCTGAGCAACAGCTACTAGACATATTCACCAAGCCTTTGAGCATTAATAGTTTTGTGTTCCTAAGGAGAAGATTAGGCATTGTTGATTTGGATCAGGATTGATCTTATTGTTTTGTTAACTCACGACAAAGGGGGAGTGTTGGAATTTATTGTGCTCCTGAGCCTCCTACTCATCCGTCAAAACCCCTATAGTCATCACCTACCCATCAAGAGCCTTTCTATTTTGGGGATCCTCCCTGCAGCTCCTGACAGCTCCAAAATTAAATGTGGTAGCTAATTTTTGAATTTTGTATTTACTATGGTAGGTAATTTCGAATTTTGAGAGGGAATGTTGTTGAAGAAAAAAGGAATGAAGGCAATTTATTCTGTCAGTTGGAATATCAAAAGAGAAGAAGTTTCCAGCAACATTAGTCTATGTGAATAACATTCTGTGTGAGCTCCCAGTAGCTCTTGAACAACAACACTTGTTTGTTATTTGTAAGAGTGGTGATTGCTCCAGGTCGAGCTCTACATAGCTCTTGACAGTGAGCTCCCAGGAGCTCCTGAAGTTATCAGTCTGATTGAGTAGCGCTCCTACAAAGTTTGTAATTCATAGATTTAGTTTGTTTGCTGAGTTTTAAGCTTTATGGTTTTTTGTATTTTTCATTTCCAATTATTGAATGAAAAAGAAAGCTTGCATGTCTTATTGTGCTTCCATGTTTTGATTTTGTGCATTCCCAGTTGATTGGGAAATATAACAATAGTTCTATGTTTGCATTTTGTTGGCTCATTTAAATTTTCTGACATGGTATGAGAAATTTTGAGCTTCTAAAAATTCTACAAGTAAATAAATTGCATCCACGTTACATATTTAATATCCCAGAAAGGTGTATTTCCTCCTCTACCACCAAAATTGATTTTATTTGAGAGTAGTGAGGCTCTCCGTCTCCATACAAACAACTTATGCTTACAAAATTTCCCGACACAAATAAATAGAAAACATCAAAACTGAGTAGGATTTGGAGTTCTCACTAAACTCCCCCCGCGGCTTCCTCAAACTTTTGTAACTATAGGTACATATGATGATTTCAATGCATTTAACATCAACACTCCTTAGGATTCCTCTAGGCTCTAATACCACATTGTTGGAGTGAAGACAGAGTAGAATAAAAATGCAAACACAGATTATATTAAATAATCAAAAAAATTACATATATTATCTCCTTATAGCTCTACGGAGTTGGACTTTGAGAAGCGTAAATATCTCTTACATTACATCATATTTATAATCATATTGAGGGGATAAGCATTGATTTCATGGTCTACACAGTTGTTGTGAAGATAAGGCACAATTAAATAACATAGAAACATCCAGAAACTACATTCAATGAAGGTCGATGGAGGAAACTTCTTGATGATGAACTAAATGTTGGGAAGTGGTGGTAGAAATCATAGTATATTTCTAACATGCGTGATATTTTCCAATCGCTATGCAATAATCTTGATCAATACTTATAGAGGATTTTTAGAATGTAAGGGTTGGCAATCCTTACTTAGAGATCCCTAACTAGTACCCTTGCCTTGACTACATCAGGTTCAAAAATTTCTATAAGAGCCCAACATTTGCAATTGAGGATTTTCAATGTTTGAAGCTGATGTAGTAAGGGAGGGGTACTAGTTAGGGATCTCTAAGTAAGGATTGCCAACCCTTTCAGTCTAAAAATCCTTTGTAGGTATTGATCAAGTTTATCGCATAGTGATTGGAAAAGATAATGTAGGGAATTCCTTATAGACAATTGCAATAGTAAGTTCAGAGGGCTAGTATCTCTTTTCCATGTTTCTAGTTAACATAGAAACATACCACATTGTTACACTCTCATCTGAATATTGTCTAGTGGAGTGGATGCAAAAATGAACTACAATCGGGAATCCTTCGTTTCTTTTTATCCTTGAAAACTACTAAGAGATTTTGAACATCATCTTTAAAGAAATGGAATATAAATTTCCATTAAAAGAAAAATCATGTACTTAGAGAAAAAATGTAGCATGTAAAATCTTTAAGAGAATATGCAGCATGTGTTGAAGGCAAAAGGTAGAGGATGGAAAGTAGAAACTAAAATAATTCAACACAGAATAAACACAGAAGATAAATTATCTTATTCATTAAATATTTCTCACAGGGTAGCTACAACAAATTTTGTTTCTTCAGAGCACACATAAAAGCTTACCAACTTCACTATATAATCATAGTTTTTACGGTAGAAAAAAATAAAACCTTGATTAAAAAATTAAAAGGCATTAAAGATATGCCAGATTAATCATCCAATCACCTTAAAAACTACCCTTGCATTATCCAATCAAAATTTATTGAAGCCAACGAGACATCCACATAACACGCTATTAGTAGAGACAAAAAATGAACTACTGCGGGGTAGGAGAGAGAAGCCAGCAGTGCTGAAGGGTATCACTCCACTGTGGGAAATGACGAACACACCAGTGGTACTATGGTAAGCCAAATGAAACTGCACAACTGCAAGCAGGGAGAAATTAGCCAGTGTTACCATGGTGAAACAACTCTGTCGTGGTGAAACTGCTCCACCATGAACAAAGACAAGAAAGCTAGCGGTACCATGGTGAAACAAGAGGAAACTGTTCAACTATGATGAGAGAGAGAAGACCGTGGGGCCATAGTATAACTGTACAACCATCAAAGGGAAGAGAGAGAGCAACGGTAAGGCGGGGAGACCACAGAACCATGAGAGACAGATCAAAGGAGCATGGTAAGACGGTAGACATTACGCCACCGCAGGAGACCGAACATGAGGCTGAGGTAATGTGGTAAACCAAAAAGAGAGATACGCAGGAGTTGGAATTATTTCCAACACTCCCCCTTAATTACAACTGCTACTTTTAATGTTGCCCAATCGATATCTTTGGAAGATGAAACTCTCTTTTCCAAGTGCCTTAGTGAAAATGTATACGCATTGATCCTCAGACCTACAAAAAATGAAAATGATTTCTCCATTGTTGATTAGTACTCTGATCAAGGGATATCTTGTATCAATGCTTTTGCTCCTCTTTTGAAAGACTAGATTCCTTGAAAGTGCAATTGCATAATTATTATCATAGTATATGTTTGTTGCGTCCTCATGTTCATTTTGAAGTTCTTTCAATAATTTCCTCATCCAAACTTCCTAGCAAGAAGAACTTGCTGCTGCAACATATTTAGCTTCAGCTGATGAAAGAGTAACAATTGGCTACTTTTTCAAAGCCCATGAAACTACACCAATGCCAAAATGAAAAACATAACCAAATGTGCTTTTTTTGTCATCAATACTCCCAATACAGTCACTGTCAGTGTATCCAATCAACTTGAATTCATCTGATCTTGAATACTGAATCCCATAATTCTTTGTTCCACTTATATATCTGAAAATTCTTTTCCCATCTTTCCAATGTGTTTCTTTAGGAGTTTCCATAAATATGGAAATCAAACTTACTACATACATAATGTCTGGTCTTGTGGTTGTCAAATACATAAGGCTACCAACAAGCTTTTAATACAAAGTTGAATCAACATTTGAACCTATATCTTCCTTACTTAGCTTCAAACCAGTTACAATAGGAGTGGGTGCATATTTGCAATTTAACATATGAAATCTTTTCAAAACATCACTTGCATACTTTTCCTGAGAAATAAAAATACCATTTTCTTCTTGGTTTACTTCAATGCCTAAAAAATATTTCATGAGACCCAAATCTATCATTTAAAATTATTTCATGATAGCTCCTTTAAACAAATCAATAAACAGATCATTAGTGACTATTAAATCATCAACATACATGCATACAATCAGTATTTCACATTTTTCATTAATCTTGGTATACAATGTAGGCTCGCTACTGCATTTGATGAAGCCATTCTGTATAAGATAACTGTCAATCATGTTGTACCAATCTCTTGGGGCTTGTTTGAGACCATACATCGCTTTCTTCAACTTGTAGACTTTGTCTTCTTGACCCAATATTTCATACCCAGGTGGTTGTTCAACATAAACTTCCTCTTCAAGAAGCCATTTAAAAATACTGATTTCACATCCATTTGATGAACTAACCATTTATTTTGTGTTGCTATGGAAAATATCATTCTTACTGTGTCAAGATGAGTTATAGGTGCAAAAATCTCAGTATAATCAATTCCTCAATGCTGTGAATAACCTTTTGCAACTAATCTTGCTTTATGCTTTCGCACTTCACCATTTGCATTTAATTTGGTTTTGTAAACCCATTTAACTCCTACTACATCCTTGTCATTTGAAAGACTCACCAATTCCCATGTCTGATTATTTTCAATTGCATCAATCTCTTCGTCCATTGCACATATCCATTTATCTTCTTTAATTGCATCTTCAAAGTGAATTGGATCTTCAATTTGAGAATAAAATGCAAAAAGAGGACACTGTTCTGAATTATTTTCAGCTTCATTTTGATTGTAAATATCCCATATGTTTCTAATTTTTTGTCTTCTCATGCTTTCCAATGTTGGATTTGATAAATCACTTGAATCTACAGAATGTGGACTTGATGTTCTTGCACCAGAAGTTCTTGTTGTAGATGGTGTCTATAGTCCTCTTGTTGCTTCTCTTACATTGGATGATGGTGTCACTTGTTGACCACTTTCCTAAACTTGAAAGGGCATAGAAGAGATCACATTAGTAGGAGTATTTTCTGGAATAGAGATTTCATTTTCCTCTTGAGGTATACTTACAGATACATTAATTGTACTTTCTCTACTTCCATCCCATGCTTCATCTTCAACAAACTATACATCTCTATTGATTATGACCTTCTTAGTTGCTGGATTATAAAGCTTGTACCCCTTGGATTCATCACTATATCCAACAAATATACATTTCTCTCCTCTATTATCTAACTTTATTCTCAATTCGTCAGGCACATGTGCGTATGCAACACATCCAAAAACTCTCATATGCGAGACATTGTGTTTTCTGCCAGTCCATGCTTCTTCAAGAACAATATTCATAACACTTTTTGTTGGGCACCTATTCATTATATATGTTGCACATGATAGAGCCTCAGCTCAATATTCATTGGTCAAATGTTTGGCTCTCAACATGCTTCTAGCCATTTCCATGATTGTTTTGTTTTTCCTTTCAACTACCCTGTTCTATTGAGGTGTATATCTAGTAGTAAACTACTTGTGAATGCCATGATCTCTGCAGAAATTTAAAAAATATTTTGAAATATATTCACCTCCTCTATCCATCCTCAACACTTTAATGTAATGACCACTCTATTTTTCAGCAAGAGACTTGAACTGATGGAAGAAATCAAACACTTCACTTTTATTCTTTAAAAAATAGACCCATGTTTTCCTTGAATAGTCATCAATAAAAGTCAAGAAATAAACACTACCACCTATTGAAGGTGTTTGCATTGGCCCACACAACTCTGAATGAAAAATCTCCAAAGGGGCTTTTTCTCTAGTTGACTTCCCTTCTGGGAATGATTCCCTATGTTGCTTTCCTAAAATACATCCTTCACATACTCTCTTAGATTTTCAATTAGAGGTAATCCCTTGACAATACCTTTCCTATGAAGCAAATTTAAACCTCCAAAATTTAGATGGCCAAATCTAAAATTCCATAGCCAATTTTCATCTTTTACTTCTGCTTGAAAGATAGTCTGCAGGGTGATCCCACAATAGTGGTTTACAAGTTTTGGTCAAACTGAACACTGAAATTATTATTTTTAACTAAATATTCACATTCGGGCACCTATAGCGGCTAAACCGTGAGGAATTTGGAGATGATGCAAACTAGAGTCTCATCACATTTTGTTTGTAGATTCTAAAAATATTTTTTCAATTTTTTTGGAATAATATTGCACTTCTTTTTCCATCTCCCACGAAATCTTGTTATTTTCAGAAAACAACATTTTTAAAAAGTGATGCTCACTGTATACAACATAACTTTTTTTTTATGAAAGATAAAATTCAAATTTTTTCGAATTTAGATTTGTAACTATGATATCTAGCACTTTGATTTGGTCTCGTAGTTTTTTATTGAATATTTTTTGTTTAATAAAGTTTCAAAGTCAAATCAATTGCAATTCAGACATAGGCGGACTGTATACAACATAACCCTTTTTGTATGTATCGAAATTCATTTTTTATTTTTTTTTAATGTATCAAGCACATCAATACCCAACACAAACATATTTTTTTAAAAATTATTTTGATAATTTTCTATTTTTCCACATGTGCAAAATAGAGAGTTTGATTTTTGGTGAAAAACCTATGTTTAATAAAACTAAAAAAACACATACATAATAAAACCAAAACATATTAAAATTATATTCATGTGATAGCTCATTTTGAGGACTACCATAATCATTTAAAATAAATTTTAAATGAATTCATTTGATCCCCCAAAAGGTAAATCAAAAGTGATTTTTTATCAGCATTTTGATAGGTGTAAAGGAGACTCATTTATAGGTATGGTTTAAAACTAGCGAGGTTCTAACCAAGGGGGTTTTATTTAAGGTGGTTTGATCAAACTCTCTTCAATTTGAATCCTTAAAATGGAACTTATAAAGGCTTAAATCATTATATTTTCTAAAAATATGTGATTTTGGCAAAAATTAGTTCCTCTCAGAAATTGTAAACCAGCTTTGTGGGATCACGCTGCATAGATGTTGTTTTTTCTTGTGCTTGTGCATAATTAGTATTCAAATCTGGCTAGATTTTTAAGGGAAACATTCTATTATTTGTCATTTTGACCTTAGCAATGAGTTGATTACTTGGGTATTTGTCTAAAATTGTGCACAAACCATTCTTGAAAGTTACCCTATATCCCTTTTGAACTAGCTAACCAACACTCATTAAATCATGTTTTAGACCTGGCACAAAATATACATCTGAAATATACTTTTTCTCCCCCTGTTTGGTTAGGATATTGACATTTCCCTTTCCTTTAACTGACACTTTTTTGTCACTACCCAAGGTGACATCAAACTTAACATTTTCATCTAAACTTGAAAATATTTCTAAATTTCCTTTCATATGGTTGCTACAGCTTGAGTCTAAAAACCAAATGTCTTTTTCACTTGCTTGTACAACATTATAGGCCAAAAACATTGTACTCTTATCTAGTTTTTGGTCTTGACTCTCTTTTGTAAAATTTGCATTTTGTTTACCAAAATCATACTATTTCTTCCTACACTCATTCATATAATGTCCAATTTTTTATATAGTAGTGGAATTGGACTTGAGACTTTTCATACCTTTGACCTTGAAGTTGATTCTAAGATGGGTTTTGGCCGCTGCCTCTTCCACTTGGGCTTGACGGGATGCTTCTTTCTCCTCTGTAAAAAACTCTTCCTCTTCCTCTGCCTCTTCCTTGGTTAATTGAAGCTTGCGACTTGAAAGAATGCTCCAATGACATGTTTGTTGATCTTCTCAGCCTGTGCTCATGAGAAATGAGTGAAGCAAAAATATCATCAATAGAATACTGGGCGAGGTCCTTTGTTTCCTCTATGGTTACAATAATTGTTTCAAATCTTGTGGGTAAAATTCTTAAAATCTTCTCAACAAATTTTACATCTTCAATTGTCTCACCATGTGATCTAATCTGGTTTACCAGTCGAATAATTTGGGTAAAGAATGAATCTACTAATTCATTTTCCTTCATATATAGAGTCTCAAAATTCCTTCTCAGTATTTGCAACTTAGCTCCTTTTGACTTTCTCCATTCCTTGATAAGCTATTTGAAGTATATCCCATGCTTGTCTGGACCTGGTTGCAACTAAAATTCTTGGAAAAATTCTCTCATGCACTCCTTGTAGAATAAAGAAGAGAGATTTTGAGTCCTTTTTATTATCTTTCAATAAGTCCTCTGCTTGTGTCAAGGCATTGAATGTTGTTGCATCAACTGGTTCTAGAAATCGATTCTCTACTAACTCCCATAAGTCTTGTGAGCAAAATAATGCCCTCATTGTAATTTCCCAATAATCATAGTTCTTCCCATTTAACTGTGGGATTTGAGGATTTTTCAAGCTTGTGCTTGCTGCCATTCTTTCATAGAAACTTTAAGGCAACACTAGTTGTGAAGAACCTTCTCTGATACCACATGAAGGAAAAAGGCAATGGATGGAAAGTAGAAACTAAAATAATGCAACATAGAATAAACAAAGAAGATAAATTATATTATTCATAAAATATTTCTCACAGAGAAGCTACAACAAATTTTGCTTCTTTAGAGCACACATAAAAGCTTACCAACTTCACTATATAATCATAGTTTTTATGGCAACAAAAATAAAAAACCTTAATTACAAAATTAAAAGGCATTAAAGATATACCAGATTAATTGTCCAATCACATTAAAAACCATCCTTGCATTTTTCAATCAAAATTTATTGAAGCCAACGAGATATCCACATAACATGTCACCAGTAGAGACAAAAAACCACACTACCATGGGGTAAGAGAGAGAAGCCAATAATACCGTGGGGTACCGCTCCACCGCAGGTGATGACAAACACACCAGTGGTACCGCAATAAGCCAAATGAAACTACACAACCACAAGCAAGGAGGAACTAGCCAACGGTACTACGGTGAAACCGCTCTACTGCGAACAAAGACCAGAAAGCTATCAATACCGTGGTAAAGCAAGAGGAAACCATTCAACCGCTAGGAGAGAGAGAGAAGATCATGAGTTTGCAGAATAATTGTGGAACCGCCAAAGGGAAGAGAGAGAGCAGTGATAAGGCAGGGAGACTGCAAAACCACAGGAGACAAATCAAAGGAGTGCGGTAAGACGGTAGACACCACGCCACCATAGGAGACCGAACACGAAGCCGAGGTAATGCGGTAAACCAAAAAGAGAGATGCGCAGGAATCGGAATTATTTCCAACATGTGTGAGGTTGCTCTTGTACTTAGAAAGTCATGTAAAATCTTGTCTGCAAACTATATCAGCTTCAATCTTTATAAGACAGTGATTGAGAACACTATTATAGCAAGTATGGGATTCTGCCACCATCAAGCAAGGATTGGAGAGGGTCAATTGGTTTAAGGATCTAAGATTTATATCAGAAGAAATATGTTTGAAAAGCATGGGGTACTTCGGTGATTTGTAGGACTAAAATTCTTTATTCTTTTTTTGTACTCACTGTTCATTTGAGGTTTTCCCCTCTAGATACCTATATAACGTTTTTTAGTGAAAAAATAGTTTAAAAGAAATTATTGGAATCTACACACATATTATTTCCCTTCTATTTTTTTTAAGATAATGTTTTACAAATATTATCTTACTCATATATGATGTAAAGGTGCGTGAACCAAGAGAGTAGAGCCATTTAATATTGTTATGAAGAAGGTTTTTGTAATTGAATCAGGGCATAAATAAAAAATTTACAAATAAGTAACCACATTCAAAGATCGATAGTGACATACAAGTGCTTGTAAAAGAAAGACATTCACAACTGCTAAGCAACAATAAACCATAAAGATAGTATTGTCTTCCAACAAATAGTCTAAAAAGCAACTTCTTGATTTTTCTTTCATGATCCCAGAAGCCCACAAGAATGGTCTGGAAGAACATTATAAATGGCTTACTACATTTTGGGCATCGGATTCGAGAAGCATCTTGACAAACATGCAGCTAGGGTTTTCGAGGTGAGAAAGTATTTTGCAATCTAGGCCCAAACTTTAGTTTACAATTTTGGGGTTTCAAAATGAATTATAATTTGTAAAATTCAAATTCACTTACAAAATATTTGACAACTTCAAAAATATGAGAAGGTTGTACATTTAGTTTTTCTATTCAATAACAGAGACTTTCATATACGTGACTATGAAGTAATATTGAAAAATCCAAGTTCAAGTATAAGAATGATTTGGGAACCATTATAATTGATTATTTTACTAATGAAATTTAAGTAGAAATTTCACAAAAAAAATTTAGATAAAAAAAAAATCTTTATATAATAATATCATTCATCCTTCCAACCTCAAAAAAAAATACTATAAATAAGCGATCAACAATCATCCAGAAATTTATTGTAAAAATGTCATAGGTTGATGTGAATTCAAATACAAAGAGAGATTTCTAAAATGGTAAATAATATTATTTCTAAAACTAAAAAGTCAAAACTTTTTTTTTTTTTGCATAATTCAAACCGGTATTACCATTTCTTTAAATATTTTGGTGGCTACTTTTAAATTTAAATAAAATGTAAAGATTAATAGTTTGGGCTGGAGATGGAAGGGTCATAGTAAAGAAATAACATGTTGATTTTAATGAGAGCCATTGTGATTCCCCATGGGATATAATACACCACTCAATTTCCTTGAATCAAGTACTATTGTAATTGAATAGAAATCTATCAACTTCCCATATATAACTCCAATCACACGTGTAGCTATGGACAGTGCAAGGTTAATTGTCAAATATGAAAAAGGAAGTATAACTTAGAAACAATCATCAATTAAAGTTACATAAGAATTTATTTGAAAATCATGACTAGTTAAATAGAAAACCCAAGTTATTAAAGCATCAAGGATAAAATATTTGTTAAAATAATGTATTTGTTAGAGTGGGTAGTAGTAAACAACCTAGAGATGGGAGTTGAACATTTTCTCTTTCCCTTATTTATACATTGTTGGAATTCATTCAAAGGTGGATCAGCAACTGAAAAATAATGATGAGAATGTTAAAATAATTTTCCTAAATGGATCATGCTACAAATAAGCTTGTCAAACATAAAGATAATTTTAGATACTTGATGGTGGGGAATTAGATGACCTTGCACCCCAAAGAAGTAAAATTTATCATAATCATGAAGCAATACAATATAGTGTCTATCCAGTATAAATGATGCATTGGTTGGCCTTTATGGGAAATTAAATGCCAATGATATCTCTTTCCACTTCCGATCTTTGATGACATAATAATAATAAAATATAAGTAAGAAATTATTTCCAAAAATCATGACAAGAGAGTCAAATAGAGATCATCATTCAACACCATATAAGATGGGTTGGCATAGTAGGAAATTATTTCACCTAATTTCAAACAAAGACTAAGAAACCGTCATATAAGATAAAATAAGAACTCTAACATATCCCATAATCATTAAAATATCAATTAAAAAAGATTGAGAAAATTACCTTGATGTGAAATTCCACTAGAAGAGAAGAATAATCACAAATGATCATACCATGATCTTGATACAAAATTGAACATTCTTATTTTGAAATTATTTACAAAAAATATTTTAAAAATGGATGTTTTTTTTCCTTGCCTACCTATTGGGATTGTACTATATTGATGATTTCCTTAGCCACTTCACCACATAGTTTTAGCTAGCATCAACAAGTTCAATATATATGGGACTAGATTAGTTAATATGTTGCAATGTTAAAAAGGTTAAAAGAACAATATTGTATGTTTTACATGGTGGTAAATAAGTTGCATCCAAATTAAAGATAGGAAGGTTATCAAGTGGGTTAGTAGTTCATTAATATAGCAACCCAACAAAAAATCGATGGCCTCAAGTTTAAAAATATATTAGAGATAAGTTTAAATTATAATTCATAAGTTAATAAAAGACTAATTCTGAGTAAAACAACACTACTCTGTTATTGGGAATTTGGTACTAGTATTCTCCAAGAAAGGGAATTTTCCATGAATGATGATGTACCAATTTCCTTGCAATTATTATGCCTTCAACATGAGGGAGACCACTAGTGGAATAGCTCCTCAATAGGGCATTGATGTGTATGCTAATTAGTAAAGTTATCTTAAGAAAAATTTTACTTGCGTTATTTAGTATACCATATTTGACAATTTATAATCCACTTCTTTTAATCAAAATTTATATTCCACTTTTTTAAATATGATGTTCAAAATATCTTAGTAGTTTGCAAGGATAAATAGAAACAAAGGATTCCTAATCGATATTCACATTTACATCTACTCCATTGGATAATATTCAGACGAGAGTGTTACAATGTGGTATGTTTGTATGTTAATTGGAAACATGGAATAAAGATACTAGCCCTATGAAATTGCAATCGTTTATTAGGGATCCCTTGCATGATATTTTCCAATCGCCACACAATAAGTTTGATCAATAGTTACAAAAGACTTTTAGACTGCAAGGGTTGGCAATCCTTACTTAGAGATACCTAACTAGTACCCTTGCCTTGACTGCATCATGTTTAAACTATGTGGTAGTATCATTAGGGTACTGAATGTTGTATGATATCCTCAATAGGTAAGTTTCAAGGGTACTAGGATGTTAAAATTGAATTAGGATCAATATTTGTGGGAGGCCAAGTGTGGTATGGATGACCTAGTCAGAATATCCTCAAAATAGGCTTACTATATTATGAGATTAGTTAAGAATCCTCTTACCTAGTATGAGGAATTAATAATTGAAGCGAATCGCTACTGAAAAAGATGTTCCTATGAACTCAATTACTTAGGGGGGTGGTTTAGGGTGATAACTCCAAGGTTTAGGTTTGTTCTTGATTGGTTTGACCTTCTCTATTTAGTAGGGTTTGGTTTTAGGGTGAATGGCTACCAAATAGGTATGAAAGAGAAGGAAATATAATACTATGTATTTAATACATAATATGATTTTATATAGTAAGCAAAGATTGACTACTTTATAATTAATAATTGAATATATGTATATTATAGGTAAAGTCCATATCATAATTGTTCCATGGAACCTTTATTTGTTATGAAAATTGACTTGATATTTAGAGGTCTCTATCTATAGGCTCGTGTATCTGTTGATTGTGATTTATGATTCATGTTATGTATGGCCCACCCAAGAGTGAACCTCTAGGATATTTGAGTAGTGACAGGAAGTCATTGGACTATGCCAATGATTGATGTCCTAGCTACTACAAGTGACTAGCCAACATTCACTTGGTTCATAGAGGAAGGTTTCTATTGGCTGCTCTTATTATGATTAAGGTACAGTAATAGTTGCATGGGTAGGGACCCATTCATGTAGGTAAAGATAATCTAGGGCCAACCATTGTATCAATGGGGTTCACTAGCTGTCACCGAGGGAATGAAAGTGAATGAGGCCAATGTTACCTCGGATTGTGAATAAGATAGCTGACAATATCACTAAGGTCACAAGGCGGTATATGTCAGGAGATACTTCTTCTTTGGTGGAAAGACTTGGATACAAACTCAATTATAGTCCAATTGAAGACACATGCATTGTAGTGGGTTTTTCCACTCAAAATATCATACACTACATGTTGAATCACGAAAACAAGCTCATAGAAAAGATTGATCCCTTGAATTATCTGATCAATAAAGTTGCCTTAACGAGTTGATTAGCCAAATGGGTCATGATATTAGGTGAGTATGGTATTCACTATGTTGAGTGAAAGGAAATAAAAGGATAATTCATAGTTGATGAAAATGAAAATGCACCCACAACAGAAGATCATCCATTCATATCCAACTTTCCCAATGAGTATATATTCACATTAGATACTATAGTCACATGGAAACTTTACTTTGATGGGTCCCACATGACCCATGGTTTAGGAGCAAGGATACTATTCATTACACCTCAACAAGACATGATAGCAAAGTCATTTTGAATAGACTTTTATTGTACTAATAATATAGAAAAATATGAGGCACTACTCATAGGACTTTGTATGACCATTAAATAGACAATAAAGAGCCTTCAAGTATATGGTTATTCACAGTTGGTTATTTGGAAAATCAATGATGATTATGACATAAAGAATGATAAAATTACTCCTTAAAAATGAATGGTTGAAATCTGTAAGAAGTACTTTGATGATATCATCTTTTGGCATGTCTTGAGAATCCAAAATAAGGAAGTTGTTGATCCCCATAGTATGAGTTCTTGGTATAATAGTTGTTGATCCCTGCCTTTAATATCCCCAATCCGAGATAGTGTGCAAAGTTCTTGGTCCCAATTCCCCTTAGAATAAAGATGTCTATGATTACTTACATGACCAAGTTATCCTTCTTGACTTGTCCACCAATCAATGCAAAACCTTTATTGGTAAGACCTCCAAATATGTTATCATTAGTGACACCCTTTACCATTGAATCTCAGGAAACACTTGTTGGTTATTTTTTAGAGCCAAACTTAATCTCACTCCCTACCTATAAATTTTCTAGAACTCAATTATTAGCAAGGCCGAGGATTGGCCAATGAATGAGTAAAAGCTATGAGACTCTTACTCATACACTTTGGGCTCTATTAGATCTGGGAGGGTAATCCCATAATGAAAACCTATGAATTCACACGACTACACTTGAACACATTTCCAATAACATATGCTTCTCATAAAATCGCTCAATAATACAATACATCAAATAAGTTGGCAGCTCATTTAAACAATAGCAGATACAATTCTAAGAAACTCTGTATTACAAAATTCCTTTATGACATTCATGATTATTACTACTTAAAATAATCCTAGCACCAAACTCTTACAAGTTAGTAATCTCAATCGAGCACCTACATTAATTCATTGAACTAATAAGCAGGAACGAAATTAAACATCCATTGAGAGACAACATAGACAAAAAAAAGAGTTCTTGATTTATTTCATTCATAAATTGTAAAATGAGCACAAAGAGAGACAATATCCATGAAATTGGTATTAATCTATATTGTATTTTCTATATTGTTATCAAAATCATATACATGACACTAAACTCTAAAATTAAGACAAAAACACAAAAAATGTGGTATGTATTGCTATTACAGTTTTTTGCGTAGCTAAATTTTTAACCAACCCTTTGCTTCTCTCCCTGAATTCTTTTTTATAGAGAGGAAAGATCAAAAAAGCCTCACACCAGGAAGCACACCTATCAAAACCTCATTGGACCATTGTAACAAGTATTCCTTTTTCATTTATACTCGAGCCTTTAGGTGGTGAGAACAAACATGAGGCAAAATTAACCCTAATCATTGTAGAGATCAGGTCGCACCTCAAAAAGGCATCATTTGTTTTTTGTAATAGCTTCAAAATATCCCCCACGCGCTCAAAAATTATTTCCCAAGGGAAAACCAATCAAAAAAACTGACGAAGCAAGGAAAGAAGATAAAGAAACAAAGTTGACTAATCCATATCAACACTTGTGGACCACCAATCTTCATGTTGAGGGGAGAAAACTCTTTTTCATTACTTTATCAAAATCCTAATCTGCACTAGTTTGAGGCTATGTATCATTTTATTCCCCTTATCCGTTATTCATCACATCAAAAAACATCCCCTACAAACCTACTTAGTGTATTTTTCAACCAATTAGTATACTCATCCTTAGTGGGCCACTTCACATCCAACATACCCTATATCTTCTCATTATGTTGAGTGTACCTAGCTTCAATTAATTCTCTGGCCTCTTTAACAAATATATCCATCCCTATTTAAATCTCTATCAGCATATTAATATGTGGATTCAACAAAGTATAGTCAACCACAAACAAAGGCATTTTAGTTGATGTGAGAAGATCTCCCAATTCTTCTTTCCATTTTTCAAACTGATTTTTAACCGACCTTTGTGATTAAATATTGTAGGCATACCACACTTCACCACATCATTAAATTTCTTTAGCTTAATAGGAGCTTCATACCTAGTTTTCCATGAAAGGTGGTTCTTTCATTATTCAAATCAATATTTTGAAAAATATTAGGGATGGTAGTAAGTGCCTCAAGATCCTCCTTCATTCCAGGAATCATTTCTCTTGCCAATTCATGACCCTCCTTTTATACCTCCAAAGGCTTCCTGCATAAAACCTTTCTATTTGCTTCTTTGCACTTCTGGTCCTAGTAGACGTTGCAGGAGTACCTAGTGTAGGGCTAGCTACTATAGATGGTTTAAGCTTAACCTTAGATGAAACTTCTCGAGTTCTAAGTTGTTTTAACCTTTTCTGTTTTGGTTTCCTCTCTAGTATAATACTAGACTCACTGGGCTCTAGTTCACTCATGTTTGAAATGGAGGAGGACTAGTGTTTATGATTGCTTGCAATTGAAAAGACCCACCAAAGAATTAAAGCACCCAACACTTAATTGCAGAACATAACTATTTTACAAAATTCTGACCTAGCACCTATCACCAAATTAAAGCTACCACTAATGGAAAAGCAAATAATCCTCCTCATTCCCTATCAAATTCCTAAAATATTTTAGTTCAATATTTTGGCTAGGAGGAGATATATAGTCTTTTTACTCGGGTGAATTATTTACGCACTTCCCACTATATTAGTTCACTAGAGCTTCTCGTACATCTTCAACTTTTGGTACTCCTTTTCCACTCTCGTGCAACTCCAAATGCTCAATTAACCAGGTATCTACCCTCTTTTATGGCCAAGAGACAAGAATGTTACCATTAATATATGATAGTAAGTTCACACAAGTGAACTGACATCTAGTCATTCATGCTCAAACCCTGGCCATTGATCTTCTTTTAAAACAACATCAATGGTCCTCAACTCGCCTTGCTAATTTCTTTCTTTCTTTAAAAGATGTCTTGAGGATTCTGCCACATTCCCCTTTCATTCACTAGTCATTGCTTATCACTTACATGTGTCCTCCTTCATCAACTCCATCAACGAGGCAAGTATCCACGTGATGAAACCTTAGCCCATGGATTAATTGCCCATCCTTGATCACATTCATCTTCCCATTGCACATCACTGATGTATCTTCTCAATTTGGATCCTATTAGTGATAGGAGATACATCAAAACTTCCAAGTTAAGACATGTACATCTACATGAGAATAAATGATACAAAAGACATCACACATAAGATCTATTCAAATTAGCGAAAGAAACTTGAACAAATATTTTCGTTTCTCATCACTCTTTTGTAACTTAAAAGCCTTGGCGTGAATCTGTGATGAGAAATATTGAAGCACTAGGCCATCACTCATCACTAATTCTCCTCATACATTTTGTAAGTAATTAGCAATGAGAGATCCCCACGATGACATTGATTATTCACATCATGTATCTCTAATGTAAAACTTATCATTTACAACCAATCCATGATACGTGAAGCCCGAAAGATCCATCATATCACTCATTGCTATTTGAAATTTACCTCTTCAAAACTATTCGTGATGAGCGATAAAGAGAACATAAGATCTAAGGCCATCCCTTATCGCTATTACAAATTTGAAACTTAAAAGCCATTAGTGATAAGCAATAAAAGGAGAAACAAAGGATCATCACTCATCATTTATTTAGATCAGGAGCTCCAAAAGCTATCCATGATGAGCTAAAAAAGGAAATACCGCTTATTTTCTATCATTGTTAAAAAGCATACACTCTAGAAGCAATTCATGATACGCGATAAAAAGAGATGGCCAATGGAACTCAAGTGAAAAATTTCCAACACGTGCTCACAAGTTTTTCTAATGAAGGGGACCCTCTAGGATAACACGAGAAGGACTTAAAGGATTCTAAGTCATGAAATTCAAAGGATGTAAAGGCCAAAAGGCCCCATATTTATCCTTATAAAATAAAATAAACTCAGACCTAGGCATGAGGGACCGGTTACCCTACGACGATGAACAACATAAGATGTTTTTATGTGACTAACAATGGGAAATATGTAGTCAACAACAAAATAGAATGTTGGCTTAGATTAAAACCCTAAAGATACTATATTGGAGGATTCAAAAAAATTTAGAACCCTACAATAGTGATGACAAGCAGAAATCAAAGCCCCCAAATAATTAGAATGTGAAAATATTTGAGATGGAACATAAAAAATTTGTAGGCTCCAGTTGGGAACATCTATTTATCCAAAGCAGAGAAAGAATCAAGGATCTCGGGTGAAGCAAACCAGCCAGATATAGCAGATGAAAAACCAGGGGACCACCTAGACAAGGTAGCAAGACAAACAGATACAACCAAAGAAAAACAAACCTATATACACAATGTACAAAAATTACATGTACATGGAGAGTAACACACTTAGGAAAATTATGGCTTTAATAATTGTCCATGTACTGGTAGTTCAAAAAGTTCATTTGTTAAGCTTTGAAGGAAATAAGAATCCTCCCCATGTGTGTTGTCTATCAAATAAGGACCTACCCATAATGCTTAAAACTTTCCATGTTTACCCTTCTCTTGAGCCTTTGCATTCTAGGGTAACACCATACTATCTACCTCAAACTCCCTAGGAGAAGCTCCCTTATCATGTAAATTCTTAACTTGTAACTACATCTTCATATTATTAGCATGAGCCTCTCTTCTAGTCTCATCCAACTCCACCAGATTATTTATTCTATATTGCATATAATTACATATCTCTTCATCATACTCCTACACAAATTTATATATCTTCAATAGGTTATTCTGTGGTAATCTAGCATCTAGACCATATACTAAGTGAAATGGTTAATAACCAGTAGCCTTTTTCATAGTCACTCTATCTAGCCAGAGTGCCAATTTTAGTTTTGAGTCCCAAGCCTTTTTGTTCCTTTCCATCACTCTCTTGATAATTTTCATCAAGCCTTTATTACTAGACTCGGCCTGACCATTTCCTTGAGGATGTTAAGGTGAAGAATAAGAAACCTGTATACCATGTTTTTCACAAAAGTCTTTGAATTCCTCAGACCTAAAGCACATAGCATTATATGAGATGATTTTTTTGGGACTCCAAATCTTATGAGAATATTATTTAAGATAGAATTTACCACCACCTTACTTGTTGCTTTCTTAGTGGGTATTGCTTCTACCCACTTTGTAAAGTAGTCAATGGCAACAAGGATCCATGAGTGTCCTCCACTAGAATTTTTTGGTATCTCTCCAATGAAATCAATTCCCCATTGTTGGAAAGGGGCCTGCAAAGTCATGGGCTTGAGTGGTAGACTTCCTAAGAACTTTAACTTTCCTAAAAACCTTTGATAGGAATCACAAGTTTTAAAAAACTTGCGAGCATCCTTAAACAAAATAAGCCACCATAATCATGCCCTTAGAATCTTGTGTGCAGAAGTCCTTGCCATATAATGACCACCACACACTCTGTTATGCATCTCATGCAAAAGTTCTAATGCTTTATTTTTTTCTACGCAAAATTAAGAAATATACCATCTAGGTTCCTCCACCATAATTTATTATCAATAATTGCATATTTGATAGCATGCAACTTTAATGTCCTCTTGTCATTGTCAGCCATATCTATAGGAAATTGCATAGTTTGTAAGTAATGGACAATTATTCTATACCATCTACACGTTTGCATATCAAAAATAGGTGCAACATCAATTACTTCTGTCTGATTTATCTGGTTAGCCTCCAAATTAACTTCTTCCATTAATTTAGCTAGTCCTTCCCATCTTACTAATTTGGTGATCTAAACATCAATGTTAAATTATTGGATCCTACTGATCAATCTACGCCTTCTACCTATAGTCTCCTTTTGAGTGAAAAT